>CBXJ02000282.1:6831722-7098584 GCA_000612645.2 Trichuris muris
CCCATGTGCGCCTGTCTGCTCGATGGAGACGGATCAATGTGCTAATATCTTCAACTTTGTTCTCCCTTACGTCGATAGCGCCTTTCAAACGATTCAAAGTTGGCATCCGTTGGCAGTGCTGGTCTACGTAACGAGCTCAGCATTTTGGTACTGGCGTTGACGTCTCTCTCGGAGACCGACCTTCACAACTCTGCTCGCGTCGTTGCTCGACGGCCTAACGGCCTCCTCAACGGCCTAACGCGCCCAACCAGTGGTACCGCTGCCTCGCTGTTTGTTCGGCGCTCCGCTGTTGCGGTCGCACACAACGGGGATGGTTTCCTTGTTCACCCTAACAGCTGCTGAAAGCCGATGCGTGAATTGAATCATTCAGTTTTTCTATGGAACATTGCCACATGAAGCTCATGCGGACCTTTTGGTTGTTCCAACTTTGCATGTTGCTCAGTTTCAGCTGGCGGCCGGACTGTGTAGCAATGTTCACGGGCGCAAGGGCGTGACGATTGGCGCTTTCGCGGTATATCGCCCGGGCAGAGACGTAAATGGGCTTTCAACTTTTCCAATCAATACGGGCCTTGCTCGACGCATAAAGTCGCGTTGGCCAACTTTTGCAATTGAACTGAAGTGCGTGTTATTGGTTTGGATGTTTTCCAAGACGGTGTGCAACGATGTTCGGCAACCGGTGGAATTCTTGTTTTGCCCAAATTGGCAATGTTGAAGGTGCTACCGCCAATTTGGGTCGCCAATTGTTCTGACACCGCGCCTTGACCTCTTTGTCATTGGTGAGATGTTGAACGAGGTTAGGCGCTGCGTTCGAAAGACTTAGGCGTCCACGTTCCGTCAGCCTCCGGCGAACGGGTCACCATGGCGGCATTGACGTTGGCTTTGCGTTGAAAAAATGCAGTGCCCTCATTTGGCTGTGAATTCCTCGTTCTTTGGTGGCGGCATCGATCGTAGTTTGCTTACCCTCTCCTCTTCCGACGCCGAGTTCTCGACGACTTCAACCGGACAGTTCGCACTAACGTTCCGCACGCTCCACTGAGATGTCCATGGTAACTCTTGTTTGACCATACGGTGCGCTATCCGAATATTAGGTTTCTATTTGCCAATGTCGCGGCGTTAACCTAATCGTCTCAACGCATTGGCAAAGGTAGTCTCATTAGCGAGCACTCCTGGAGTGGGCAATTGTTTATTTCAAGTTTCCAAGACGAATATGAGACGGTATGCCGACGAAAAGCGACCAAATGCAAAGGAGGCGTTGCGCCAGCCAATCAATCGCCTCACTTAATATTTGCTTCACCCGACTTAGAGCGTCAATGGGCAAAATAATGGAATTTCAAATTGTTATCTTTACCCATCCCATCAGGGCGTAACGCTGACCTACTCAAATTGGGGGCAATTGCCTATACATCTATCTACGCATGTACGTACATACTCCTAAGTTGACCGCTATCCTCATGCTGTCCGCACTTTCATGGTTTGTTGTTCACTGCAGGAGAGTTAATTCTATATGTTTACTAACTCCGGATGTTGCGCCCTGACCACCATAATTGAGACAGGCTGTTAATGGCGCAGTGTTTTGAGCTCCATAGGTTGACCAGCAGAAGGAACAAAGTACAGAAACACTGAAGAAATGCTTCCAGAAAGCTGGATTTGTTACAAGTCCAGAAACAGTCGTTACAACCTCCTCAGATAGTACACCCAATATGGGAATATTTTCAGGAGTCGACTTCGAAGCATTCGTTACAATGGGTGATGAATTGGTGACTTGTAATGAACCTGATGCGGAACCTATTTTTCAAGCAGTACTCTCTGTCAAGCGTGAAATGCATGAGTTGGCTGATGATTTGGAAGAAGAAAGCGATGGCGATACAGAATTCGAAAAGACACTAACAGCCGATGACGTTCGCCATTCGCTACGTCAGCTGAAGTTATTTGTTGCTGAAAAGTGCCCTGATATGTTTAATGCAATAGTCAACGCTCACTTTGTTTTCACCACTTATGTCTGCACCATGAAAGTAAAGCAGACAACGATAGACTTGAGATGTGCAACGACCAGACCATAAAATGTACTCGTTGTATTGGTGTACTCGCCACTCTTTTATTTTGATTGTCTTAATACTAATTCACTTTTATTCTTTAATTTTCGTGAAGTTTCCTCACATGGATCACTAAATTCTTTCTTCAGTAAAGTGTTTCGAAGGACTTATAGCCTGTTTACGGTTGAATTCAAGGGGAAACTCTATACCAATTTCTCACCGCCCTTGAGTGGTAAACTTATATTGATGGTCAACTTTGGAGGTTCCACTATATATATATATATATATATATATATATATATATATATATATATATATATATATATATGATAGTACGACGAACACCGTTGGTATGAGTTTTATTTACAAATGTAAACACCGTAGCTTTCGGGACCAAGCGCGTCCCGTCTTCAGCCTAGTCCTGAAGACGGGACGCGCTTGGTCCCGAAAGCTACGGTGTTTACATTTGTAAATAAACTCATACCAACGGTGTTCGTCGTACTATCATATATATATATATATATATATATATATATATATATGTATAATAATTCCTAATCCGACGGGGTAAGTGCATTTTTATGCAAATCCAATATTCCAACACGGTAAACCACCCGTTTAATAAAGCGTTTATTCTCAAAACGCTAACCGCAGAGCTTTCGGGTACAACACACGTACCCGAAAAAAGGTGAAAAAGTGAGAAGATGAAGAACAACGACAAAAAAGGGCAGAAACATCGGATGGGAAACAAGGGATGAAAGATGGTGAAGACCAGGAAAGTCACTTTAAGACCGCACGTTTTAAAGAAAAAACACGTCAACGGGCAAGGGATGTTTTACTGTCGTTGTTCATTTGTAGTTGAGTCACTGTCCCGGTCGGTCGGTGGGGATGCTCGCTCTCTGCAGGACTGACTGGGCGGGTGACGGACGCTTGACAGGTACAAGAGCAGTACCTGATAGCTGATGTCGCCAGCCGACGGTCTAGCAGAGGAGCTTGCTGAACCGTTGACCGGCAGGGCAGCTGACGAATTTTTGACTTGGTGCACTGATGATGGGTAAGTGTGTTGTACCCGAAAGCTCTGCGGTTAGCGTTTTGAGAATAAACGCTTTATTAAACGGGTGGTTTACCGTGTTGGAATATTGGATTTGCATAAAAATGCACTTACCCCGTCGGATTAGGAATTATTATACCTATATACAAGTGCTTCACGGGGCACAGGAAGAATACAAAAAAAAGGCGAAAAAAAGTGAAAAAGAGAGAAGATGAAGAACAACGACAGAAAAGGGCAGAAACATCGGATGGGAAACAAGGGATGAAAGATGGTGAAGACCTGGATTGTCACTTTAAGAAACCCGCACGTTTTAAAGTAAAAAACACGTCAACGGGCAAGGGATGTTTTACTGTCGTTGTTCATTTGTAGTTGAGTCACTGTCCCGGTCGGTCGGTGGGGATGCTCGCTCTCTGCAGGACTGACTGGGCGGGTGACGGACGCTTGACAGGTACAAGAGCAGTACCTGATAGCTGATGTCGCCAGCCCGGACGGTCTAGCAGAGGAGCTTGCTGAACCGTTGACCGGCAGGGCAGCTGACGAATTTTTGACTTGGTGCACTGATGATGGGTAAGTGTGTTGTACCCGAAAGCTCTGCGGTTAGCGTTTTGAGAATAAACGCTTTATTAAACGGGTGGTTTACCGTGTTGGAATATTGGATTTGCATAAAAATGCACTTACCCCGTCGGATTAGGAATTATTATACCTATATACAAGTGCTTCACGGGGCACAGGAAGAATACAATAAAAAAAGGTGAAAAAGGTGAAAAAAGTGAGAAGATGAAGAACAACGACAGAAAAAGGGCAGAAACATCGGATGGGAAACAAGGGATGAAAGATGGTGAAGACCTGGATTGTCACTTTAAGAACCCGCACGTTTTAAAGTAAAAACACGTCAACGGGCAAGGGATGTTTTACTGTCGTTGTTCATTTGTAGTTGAGTCACTGTCCCGGTCGGTCGGTGGGGATGCTCGCTCTCTGCAGGACTGACTGGGCGGGTGACGGACGCTTGACAGGTACAAGAGCAGTACCTGATAGCTGATGTCGCCAGCCCGGACGGTCTAGCAGAGGAGCTTGCTGAACCGTTGACCGGCAGGGCAGTTGACGAATTTTTGACTTGGTGCACTGATGATGGGTACGTGTGTTGTACCCGAAAGCTCTGCGGTTAGCGTTTTGAGAATAAACGCTTTATTAAACGGGTGGTTTACCGTGTTGGAATATTGGATATATATATTATATTATATATATATATATATATATATATATAAAGGGACGGTGAACAGGGCGGTTTCCGTTTATGACAAGGAATACCTTCCGCAGGAGATTGAATATATCAAAAATACTCTACGCGATAATGGCTATCCACGTAATTTCGTTTCCTCGATCATTAGAGATAGCTCAATCCAAACGAGACCGATCCAAGTGACGACGGAGTTAACTCATCCGCTTAATATTACGATACCATACATATAGGGACTCGGAGAGATCATGAAACAACTCGGACATGAATTAAATTTCAAAGTCTTCTTCAAAAGTTCATCCAACCTCAGATCTATCCTAAGAAGTGACATATCAGAAGCCCCAAAGGAAGAGGTTCCCGGAGTGGTTTATCAGATTAAATGTTGTTGCGCCGCCTCCTACATAGGAGAAACGGGCAACAGTTTACTTCACAGATTTGGAGAACACATGGCTGCGGTCGAACGATACAAAACGGCGCGGAACAGAGAAGAAGGCGTACCAGCGAACAGGAGAAGAGGGCGATCACAAAGACTGGATTCAAAAAAGATCATCGAAGACACGATTAAAGCCTCAACGGTTGTTGAGTACTACTCTCAGTGCTCCAACGACCTGCAACCACATATACTCTGTTGCGAGAGCCTTTTTTCCCTTAAGAAAATAAAAGAAACCCTGCTTATTAAAACTAACAGGTGCTTTAATCGCGACAAGGGTGTGGAGGTCAGTGATGTTTGGTCAACAGTAATCACTAAAACGGGTTGCTGTAACCTGCACATCTGACCCAGCACCCAGATCCCCCTTCCCATATTTGTGTTGCCCTATTTGTACAATTCGCTGACGACGGAGCAGGTGGCTCCGAAAGCTTCGAAGTTTCTCGTTAAAGGTACGTTGTAATTCATCGTTGATTTACATTTTTCGGTTCAATAAACGGGTTCCATTGCCGTACCCATTAATCTTATATATATATATATATATATATATATATATATATATATATATTATATATATATAAATATATATATATATATATATAATATATATATATATATATATATAAATATATATATATATATATATATGCACAAATTATTTACGGAATATTTCAACCCGTTGGTGAAAGAGGCCACGTTTAATTGCGAATCTTTCGGGAACGAGCCTTTCCCGTCCTCAGTGCAAAACGTAATACAACGTTTAACTGCAATGGGTAATCGTATAGTAATCGGCATGGTAAAACGCGCACTTGATGTATGCGACCCGGGGTATCTATTAATACATTCCGAACTTAAATACACTTGCGCAGCGTTAATTTCGAATGGCTATCCAAAACACTTTGTTCATCCATCCGTTGGTAGGGAGACCGTGTCAGTTTACTTACAGATCCATCTACGTACAAAGCAACGGGAAAAATCCGTGAAACTCAGCATATATATATATATATATATATATATATATATATATCCTGAATTGTCTACGACAGTATCCCTGTGTGAGCATTACCAACACCAAGCAAATGCTTCTAAGAAGAACAATTTACTTGCTTTGGCAAAAAACAAAAATTGCAGCGGAGTTGTCGAAACGTACTGGTTTTGTCGTCAGCGCGAAATGGTGGTTGACTGCTCCTTTGGACGGTTAACTTCAGTTGGCCTTGATGGGTCACTGGTTTCGCTACATTTGGTATGTCGAATCAAATATCACTAACTGCGACCCCTCGATCTCTGTTCAAACAATCATTCTGCTGAATGAACACTGCTTCCTTGATTTTTCTGCGGCCCTTATGGCTTTCGTTGCATAACTTGAGCCCCACGAGGTCATTCTTACATGCGGGCGTATGTCCATAATTACCGACGTGATCGATAGGTTATCCATGATGACGCGAAAGTCTAACCTTTGTGGGCGAACTCGTCCTCTAATTCTCACTATCCCTTTAAGTCTACCTTCAGCATTTTTGTATCTCTTCATGTGACTTAAGTGGGGTCTTGTGCCGAATTGGCCCGCAATTTTGCAAAGTGAATATTGCAGTTATCCTGCTCTTTTGAATTTCAACTCTGGAAGCTGTATCAGAAGTAGATTCAGTTACGTCACTTGGGTCTTCTAGTGAACTGACCTGCAACGAATACCGCGTGGCCGCTTGCCGACATTATCTGTACCTGCTTTCTGTGACACAACTCTTGGAAGGCAGTCCAGTGTCCGTAACGCGGAATCGGCCGCGCTGCAATGCGTAAACTACTTCACCGACGTGCTGTTGTGCCTCGCCAGACGTACCTGAATTTCGTTGTTTACCTCCGTGTATTACTGTAATTTATGCGGGGCTCTGGGAATATGCGGGCCAATTCGCCACAAGACCCGAAAATTCATGTATCCAGTTGTTTTGTACGAAGACAAAACTATTCCTGAATGATTAGATTAACCGAAGTGAAATTGTGCAGCATTGGATCAGTTATACTTAACCACAGACAGCATTTACCCTCAGCGGGAATTCCATTGGATGAGCAAAGTAATTTCCTTTGGCGTACTCGAATTGGTCGCACTCTTGACGTTGCGTTTTGTGACTGTTTGTTAGTAATGCAATAGCCAAATGTGGAGCAAGATATTTTTGCGATGTAGCAGCAGTCAACCTGCAGTGCTACAAAGTGGTTACTGGTTAAACAGCAATAAAAGCGTGCTTATGGCGAACAAACGGTTTATTCACCTTTCTGGTGAAGCGCAGCGCGCAATTTCATTTCACCACTCACGACAGAACGCGTTTGGAAACTTAAGGACTATTTATTTCTCATATAGCATCTTTAGACTGCGCTGAACGCGGATACGGCACCTTTCTCGTACTTCACTTCCTAAGCCGGCTTCTTCAGCGAAGCGTCTCTGCACAACTGGTCGACACAAACCAAATGTGCGTTTATTACTTTTCATCGATTATCAGCGAAGTTCAGCAAATGAATCCGTATATAGTTCGACGGCGATCAGATAAGCTTTACCACTATGCAACGGGGCATCGTTCGCCAACGGACGGCAGCAAAATAGAGCGGACAGTTTTCGTCAGCTGAAAACAATGGTAGTGCGAAAAAGCGATAGGCAGGCATGATCATCGCGGCAGGTTGCGCAGGTTGGTTGAAGACGGGCGTTTTGGCTTCTTGTCCTTCAAATTGGCGAGATACTGTCAAACACGGGGGTGTGTGCACGAAGCGTGAAAACGTCAAGACAAAAGTGGCAGCGATGGGCAAACGGTAGAGGAAGAAAAAGAAGAAGAATGGTGTCGAGCCACGCAGTCGACTGGAGGGACAGCAAAAGCGTATCGTGTCCTCCTGGCAGTGCGGTTCGCCAAGCAACGAAACGATAAGGAAAAATGAAATTCCGCAGAAAAAGCAGCATAGCGGGTGTGTACACAATGTTGATCAGGCAGAACAATTAGGGCAGTGAGGAGATTAAGGTGCGGGACCCCTTCATGGCAGCGATTATTTGAAATAAAGTACTAAAAAGCAAAGCGATTAGAAAAGTGTAACGCCACCAAGAAAGTTGTTCACGAGTTTACAGGCAGGTTTTTAAGGGACGCCGTCCTGTTCCCACGGATGACTGATTGACTAGCGATTCGTCGTCGATTGGCAGAGAATGGTTCACATCCGAAAGTCTGGTGATGATGACCAGCTCGGACGGACTACATCTGCTGCTGCCGGCGTAGATGGCGCAGTTTGCGCACTACTTTGAACTTTCTCCTTCTCTTCTTGCTGCCTTTACCCCAGGCGCCAATGACGAACGTTTCGATGTCGCAGTGATTCTCTCCGCGGGCTATGCGGAACAAGCCCTTCTCGCCCCAGTCTTCTCCCCAAGAATTGGCGCACAGCTGAAATTAGGAACCTTCATGGTCAAACTCCGTCGACCACCGTTGGCGTGTTGGAAGAATATGCTCAGAAGCAATGAATGCCATGCTTACCCAGTATTTAATCGGTGTGCCAGTTGAATGGTCGACCCCCCAGCTGAAATGCAGGTCCATTAAAAGTTCGCTGATGCAAACAAACTGGACTACCCAATAATGCGGACTGAATGGTATCCGGACTTCTCATATGGAGGACCTTTGTCTGCGGCAAGTCGAAGATGACGGTAGACACCGCTTTTGTACATGAAAAAATCCTCATGCACCAGAAAGGTAGCTAAAAGATGTCATTTGCAATTTGGCGAGCCAGTCAGCTCAGACGGCATTGGAGTGCGCACCTTGCACGGGACCGTTGGCCATGATTTCCGTCATGATGTCGTCCTCCTGGAAACGGAAGCGCTTTAAGATACGGACGTTCTGAGCGCCGTTGGCAATGCTCCTACGCTGGTGGATATGCGATAGGGAGGCGTCATTTTGAAAATCCGCTTGTCTTCAGAGCCTGAAGGGCAGTTGATGTCCGCCGGAGATGTCGACCGCGGGATTTGGCATACGCCCGGCTCGTTCGTTCGGCCGCTAACGTACGGGTAGCATTCCTCGCTGACCACACTGAAGACGGGGCGCATCGGTAATGCGACCGGTCAGGTAAGGCAAGCACGAAAATAGCGCGCACCCGTATTTCCGTATGTACCACCAGGCCCGATCCAAGTATCCACCATTGCATCCGCGCTGTCTAACCTGGTTGCAGGACAACAGTTGCTGACTGGACAGCACGTGGTGGTATTTGCCGCCCGATTGGATGGCCAAACGATCAGCAGAAACAGCTGCAAGATGATCGAGAATGTTAGCGGAACAATTCGAATCTGATTGGCCTAACGCAATGGCGCTCATGGTTTTGGCGTTTCGCCTTACTTAGGTCCTTACTGAGCGGTGGCCTACCTGCCGTCAGGCGCAAAAATTTATAGCTGCTATATTTTGGTGTTTAGTTCATTTACTCCCACAGATGTTTCATATATATATATATATATATATATATATATATATATATATATATATACCGGCGTATAAGGCGAATCCATAATGCGAAAAACTGGACCGCAAAAATTAGGGGTCGACTTGTACGCCAGGTCGACTTATACGCCGTAGGGACAAAATCCCATAGGGACAAGTTGCCCACTTACAGTAAGACTTGGGCAGAAGGATTTAAAGATTTCAGCATTTAGAACAGTAAGTCACTAAAATTGCTTAATTTTAAAGCTTTCCATTGCTACATACACGACAAAGCTAGTTTGCACACTTCACTTAAGATAATTCGCCGTATTCACTTAAGATATCAACACTTAATATGAATCATAACTGCACTAAACTAAAATCAAGAGGTCGACCTATACGCCCGACATAGGCAAATGACGAAAATTTGACCGCAAAATTAGCGCCCGACTTATATGCCGGTCGACTTATACGCCGGTATATATATAATATATATCAACATCTCGTACATCAACATAGATTTCGCCCATACAAGCATTAATGTGGGGTAATGTTAGCACTTACGTAGAAAATGTTCAATGATGCTGCGCGACTGCAATAGTATAGAGTGCATACTAGGTTCGACGTTACCTCAGCGCGCCTACATCAAAAGACAAGAAAGCAGTTGATACTGCGAGGGTAGTGTTTTCAGTGCAAGACCATCCAGCCGTCTGTCCTATCTTATAATCACTGATTAAATATTTTTTTGTGCAGTAACGCTTTTGCCTCCCCCTGATTTGTTTATTCCTTTTTGTTTACAGCTAGGAGCCGACTGTTGCATTCTACGAGGACCGACTCGCATACACATATTTAGTCTGCGCTTTGAATATAGAATTTTTTGTAACCGTGCGACTATGCATTGCTGTTATTTTAGACAGCAAGCAATGCACCGCTACTTTCTCGCTTTGCGCTAATCCGCAGCTTCCGGGATAACCCACACCCTGTCTTCTGCGGAATATTTTGCAACAGAGTTTGGGTAAGTAAACAACGGTGTGAATAGTCAACATTACAAAACAGCAATGATACAGCTTGTTCTCGCATAACGCTTTCCATTAGGACGCTCTGCACCATCATTTCCCTACTCTTTGCGTACGTCGTATGAGGCGGCGTCACAGTACATAGCTTAGCTTACATTTGGTATGACGGCTAAGCTGGAAGAGTCATGCGGTTTATGTTGTATCGACAAAGAGTCCTATTTTCAAGATTATATATATATATATATATATATATATATATATATATACAGTCGGCCCTCGTTATACGCGGATTCTATACAACGCGATTTGTCCGGCGTGAAATATTGACGTCATCTTTTCACAAAGACATGAGAACCGCTGGCCGGCATTATATAATAGTTGCACTAGTGTAGTTGCATGCCTATGCCGCAGCGTGATCATCTGCACGGGCGCGAAAGACTTTTTCTGCCCACAACGCTCTCTAAACCGTGCACAATGCTAATGAGGCGTTGTCATTTTTCTGAATGCCCATTATTGCTTCGTGCTCGTTGTCGAGCCCGCCCGCTGTGCACAAATATCATCCATTCATGGAACGTGGCATTATGGTTACACGAGGAATAACGGCTTCGTTGTAGCCGCTACAAGATGTATTCGACGAAGCGAAGAAAAGGGAGAGACAGCTCCCTATAACAATGTTCTTAAATAAAGATCCGGCAGCTGCGGAGCCAAACATTTTAACGCGAGAAGTTTCGCTACCAACAAGTTCAAGAAACCCTACGACTGGATGGTCTCCAGGGGATCTGCGCTCGCCTACAGAAAGTGGGTAAATTGTCTGACTCCTGATGCGCTAAACGTTTCTGCCGTAGACGTTTTGTTCTATGTGATGCTCAGGATTTCTGCTTAAGTGCGCCTGTGTATTTTATATTTCCCCTGCTCTGTACCCATTCCGCGCACCAGTACATCGCTTAGCTCATTAAAGCAAGGCGAGTCCCAGGTGTTTAAAGAAAGAGCATCTTGCTTTCGTCCTTTCTTGTATCTAATGGCCTGGATTCTGATGGTTGGCCCCATTGGACAAGCGCAGTCTCATTCATGTCATTATCACGTAGCTAGATTACGCAGTACCAAGCTTTGAAGGTTCACTAGGTATGATAACCGTTCCGGAAGGAATTCAAGGGGGTAGGACGAAATACGCGGCTGGAATACAATCTATTTGGCCTTTTCATAGGGTATCCTATATGACGCGGAATTCGTTTTACGCTGTGTAACGTTCAAAATCCGGGACGAATTAGCCGCGTATAACGAGGGCCGACTGTATATAGTACTGAATACACTGGCTTATGCTTCAAGATTTTACACATATGTACATATTCGTTCATGTACTATTGACATCTCGCCAAACCGCGTAACCATCCCTTCTTGTTGACGAAGGTGCAACTAATATTCCAAAAGCTGCATGCGCGCGTTCGACCAGAAGTTTCTAATTAACGGTCAAGATGCACCGGCATGAAATCAGTGAGCAGCGCGGCGTCGGCGCTAAAGTGGCAACACTTCCGGAAGCTTTATTTCCGGAAAGTAGCGTTTTGCCATTCTAGACGACCAACTGTCTGTTCCATTGTAAAGACGTCTCGTTGATTTGTAGGTCATACCCTGGGCGGACAGGCGCCGTTCATCAAAGTGAAGACGTTACGTATACGTACAGCTCGTTCCCAAGACGGGGTAACCCGTCGCGGTCAACTGCCGCAGCTCGCTGCGGATAGATCAAGTGGCGATCAAAATTTTCAGCTACCGCTCGAGAGTCCTTATCGGAGCGCTTACGCTATTTCTCCCTATCTACATTTGTATAGCGCACTTGCGCTCCTTGGTCTTCCGTCCAGCGGCGGGGTCACTTTGAAGGGTCCAATCGGGGAGCCTCGGAGGGTTGGCACCTTCGATTGTATTGTCAGGGTGCCGCGCTGTCGAGGCATTTGACAAACGCGGTTTCCCATCAAGGCGAACAGCGCACGTGACTGTCACTGACGTTTGACAACTTTATACTACCCTTCAGGGGTGTTAACGTCTCCGGAAGATGAGCAGATAATTCCAGGCGGGGAAGGCCGTTCAATTTTTGGTTACCCTTTGGGTCGCCGAATGGCAGCACGCCGAAATTGATGCCAGACTGCTGCCTCCCTTAGCCGTCGTCACGGAAAGGGGACGGACGCCCTCCGTTTTGGCTCATCTCCTTCCGTATCCGTCGTTTGGTGCTTTGCAAGGACGAGCAAGGGGGACCCCATTCGCGCACGTTGCAGGGCGAATGTAGGATTGCGCCGCCGAGCCTACCTGTCGTCGAGAAGGCCCACGAAGCTCCGCAGTTGCCTTGGTCTCTAACCGGATAAATGAAGCCGGGCCAGCGCTCTCGGGCGTCGAATCGTTCCGGCATGGGCAGTGTGGGTTCAATCAGAATCTCGTTCATGTTCTTGACGCTTCTTTCCGGGTACAGGGTGCCCAATCGATATTTGACGCCATCGTCCAACGTTTGGCCCCAAAAGGCCGAATAGTTGGTCGCCTTCCAGCTGCAAAACCCCACCCGTCAAAACCGGTACGCAACGCGGTCCGCTGATCCTTCGCCTGCCTGTATTGTCCTTGGGAGACTTGGCGCAGCAGGTCTTCTTGAATAAGGCAGACGTTCCTCCGTTCGCACTGCAGCTCGTACCGTTGGCCCGATGACGTGCATGAGCTGCGGAGCGCAAGTTTAGTTAAGAACGAGGGAGCCCGTCGGTCGACCACCTACCAACTGTTGCAATTTACTTTGTAAGGTCCACCGACAGGGTAGTACGTACCAAGCGCGTCTCGACAGCCTGCAAAGCGAAAAAAAGTAGTACCGGCATCTTTTTCTGACCGGCCGACCGCTCCCGGTCACGCCCTTACCTTCGGTAATTGTGTCGGGTCGCAAACCTTCGCATACCGCCTTGAAGTCCGGGCAACAGTCGTCCCCGTCGTTCCGCTTGCAAAAGCGATCGCAGTAGCATAAGTGATCGCCAAGTATGGGCATCGTGCAATCGTCATCCCTGCTTTCGCAGCATTGCACCGGCTTTCGCATAAGGCAGTAGTTGCCGGGAATGCCGTCGAAGCCGATGGCGCTCGTCGGGACGGAGAGGAAGATCGACCGGATGAACAGAAGCAAGAGGGCCCATTCCGCTCGGGCGG
This sequence comes from Trichuris muris, assembly GCA_000612645.2. Taxonomy (NCBI): domain Eukaryota; kingdom Metazoa; phylum Nematoda; class Enoplea; order Trichinellida; family Trichuridae; genus Trichuris; species Trichuris muris. Next base: position 6,845,070 of record CBXJ02000282.1, read on the forward strand.
CGACCGTTCGTTCTCCTTTGACCATAGCGCTCGCTCGTCGACTCTGCACGTTCAAGGATGGGCTCGCTGGGCGACGCCCCTGACTTCCTGAAAAATGCGCACGCACCGTTGCCTGCATGAATTTAAAAGCTACGTTATGCAAATGAGCGCGATAGCTCCATAGGGCGCGCCGGCTGACGATGCACGACAACGCAGATACGGAACGGCCGTGCGATAAAAACTGATTGGCACCTCGGCCTGATCACCTATTTCAGCAGTTCTCTGACGCTGACGATTCACCCAACGCAGGTATATTTGTAAATGTCAAAAGCGGTGGTGGTTACTCGAACGCGGCGCGTTCGATTAGTAAAAGATCAACAGCGAAACCTGTCACCGCCGTGAGAAGGGGTTTGAAGGACGACAATAAATCCTGAGCCACCGCCGTCGCGCGCTTTGGTCGAACATCGACGCGTTGTAGCACCAATTGGTCGGAGCCTTGCCAGGAGGTGCGCAGGCAAGAAGTTTCGCTGGATATACGACGACGAAGACTGAATGAGCTGTTCGTAGGACCGAAAAACATCTGGCGGCGCAGGAGCACCTGAGGCGCTGGCGCGGCGGCGGGGCTCCGCGCCACAGCGCCCTTTGGCGTCCGAGGTTACCTTCTGGTCACGGGCGCAACTGCACTTAACACGCAACTCTCGTTGCGCGCTTTCAAGCGTTCGTCGGCAGCTAATTTTTACCAGCTTTGAATAAATTGCTTTAAATGCCAACGGCCAACGCCGGTTGAATTCCTGATGCCGACTCATCGGGATGCGCGCTCGAGAAGATGCATTCCCGGCATGAGTCGATCGGCAACAACAGGGGAGGCCGACCGGAAAGCGAGCCAATAACTCGCCGGCGTCCCAACAAGGGCGGCGCCGCTGCAAACCAGGAGGTGAGCCGCGGAAGCGACAGCGTCAATTCGCCCCGCTAGCGGGATAAGCATCGCTGTTTGGCCTTGCGCAAATTAATTGCCCACTTTGGCGGGAGTTCCTTCCGTTTTTCTGGCCCTTCATCTTAAAAACGTACGGATAACGGCCGGCGACAGCCGGTTGTTCGGTTGAAACAAATTTACGATCGAGATAAGGGAATAGTCGAGCAGCAAAGCGACCGCGACCAGTACAGCCCGAAGCCATAAAGGCTCCCAACCGGCTCGTAACTCCAAAATGCAATCCTCGGCCAGCGGAACCCATAAAGCGGCAATGATCCGTCGCAGCAGACCTTTGAAGTCTGGTCCGCAGAGCGGAGACGCCCGTCGGCCCCCAGAGCAAACAACCGACTCCTGGCGTTGTAATGCGATTAGGCACCCACATAAGCGCATACCCTCTTCAAGACTTCCTTGACAGCTGACTGGCGATAAGCGTAGGCCGTTACGCGCTGCTGCCTTTTCAAGACGCCACGGAGGAAGGCGTAAACGCACCTCGGCTCGCCGGCCAGGGCTGCCCCGGCGGAGGGCGCCCCGGAGGGCCCTTCGGCGCGCCCGGGTGCTCTCGGCGACTCATCCAGACAGGGCAAAGCCGACGTTTGGCAATCCGCAACGGTACTTCACGGCTGGAGGTGCAGCTTCCTTTCGTCGGGCCGGCCGGAACCCAGATGGGCGGCATCCCGACGCGGCGCGCAAAATGCTTACCCTGAAGAGCGACCCGCAAGCTCGCGGCGGCTCTACGAACAGCGGGAAGGGTGGCTCCCCGACGGCACGTGACCATTTGCCTCCATGCCGGGCCAACTTTGCATGGCATGGTGGGTGGCTTGCGGGGCGAGTGAGGCCGTACCACCCGGCTCGAGCAGCTGCTCCGTGCCCGCCTGCTGTTCCCACCAACACTGCCCAGTCCGCGGCAACGAACGAACGGAGCCTCCTCCTCCTCCCTTTCCTCCTCCTTTGGGTACCAGCAAGGGGTTGAAAAAAGAAGGCAGCGATCGTTTGGTTGAGTGATGTCTAAGGGCGGAGGGAGACGTGATGGGAGCGTAAACGAACATGAGTTACCAGCGGCTGAGCGAGAGGGAGAGAGAGAGAGAGAAAGAGCGGGAAAAAAATTACCTCGTCCAAGCGGAGGCAGGAGACGCGTGCAAGGCGAAAGTCGTCTCCTTTCTTTACGTCAGCCAACAACTTGCGGTAAACTATTATAATAAAAGTTGGAGCAACATAGTTGTCGTCGTCACCGGCGTCGTGACTGCGTTTCACCTGCGCAGCGGTGCGCGAGACCTCTCGGCCGGCTAGCCGGTTTCTGACAACCGACTGGCAGCAGCCATGCGTTGCTTCGTTGCAGATGACCAGCGCCACTTAACTCTATTATTTGGTCCAATTAACTTATGATAATGGAAGCGGAAGAACGTGGAAAGAATATGGCCAGTTGTTTCCACAGCGGGCCGCTTCCCGCGCTCAAGCTGCCAGCTGGACAAGCGAAATTCCTCCGCATTCCAGGAACAAGAGGATGGTCGCCAGAAGGGCCCAGTTCGGCGGGATACTCGTCCGTACATCCCAAAGGGAGCGTCCAAGTTCAGCTATTCGCGCATACCTATCAACGGTGCAGAGTGAGCGGCGAAAAGGCGAGCATGGCCCGCAGCAGCTATATAAACAGGCCGAGGCTTGCCGAGAGAGGCCGCTAGCGCCTTGGGACACCGCCGAGACAGCATTCCTGCGAATCCAAAGCGTCAAAAGTTGCAACAAAACCTGCGATCCGCTGGCGCGTTAAAGATACGCGCTATTGTGTTAACGGGGAGAACGCCTTTGATCTTTGGCGCCTTGGCGCCCCATTGGAATTGTACATCCTCTTTCTGCCAGCGGGGGTCGGTGCGCCCAAGTTCCGCCGGCTTTGCGGCCGGTTGGTGTGGGTGCACGCGCACGCGCGGCATTCTTGATTCGATTTTATTCAGCGAATGTTTATGCAAACAGAATGAATGGCACGCGCGCTTCTGCCGGGCCAACGACGGACTTAAAAATAGGGCCACTTAATGGACCGAACCTGTCAGGCGAGCGCCGCTACCTGGGGGCGCCGACCGCGCCGGTCGACGGCTCAAAAGTGACCAACGGATCGACCGCAAACCCAATGCGATCCCAACCGCGGCTTCACCGCGTCCGCTCCGCCCGCCACTTTAATTGGTCAAACGGCGGACGGGCGCCCAAAGGGGGCGTTTCGCCTTGGCTGCGGGACGGGCGCCCGGAAGCCCCAAAGTGGGCCTTACGGCTTCTCCGTGGACGAGCACCTTTTGCTTGGCGCTCTTCGCCATGGGCGTTCTGAAAAGCGACGGCCAGGAAGGAGGAAGAAGTTGCATGCCGACGCAGTCGATCACGAACGTGGTCGTTGCACTTAGTTTGTCGAAACGTGAAAATTGAACATTTTGCCACGGGCCGAATGAATGCTCATAGAGCAGATTTTGATAGCCGATCAATCTGGACGTTCTCACAGCAAGGAAGATGATCCTTTGTCGCTCGAATCTTCAGGAAATAACCTTTCCCAACAATTTAAGCTTGATACGACGATGCATTATTTATTAACAATCAATTCCCGCTTCAAAATTCAATTGCCGATGAATGAACGTTTCCCTTAATTTTTATCCTTAAACACCTATATATATATATATATATATATATATATATATATAATCAAAAACTTCTCTATGTTATGTACGTTCGTATGTACATTGTGTTCATATGGTTAAGGGAAACGTTCATGCATATTTGTATACTGTATTTCTTTCCAACAACTTGGCAAAGTTATATCGGATATTTTATTTTTAAGCATTAGTTCCAGGGCTTTCGGGTCTGCTTTAGTCCCGGCATTTAGGATCGCAGTATGCACGATCGTACGATGTGGCAAATGCTTTGTCGCCATAGACAGTTCGCGTCGACTCCCCAGGGACCCGAAAAAGTTTGGAAAACCCAAAACATCCATAATGACGGTATCTGGTCGTGGGAAAAAGACCGTCGCACGCTACACCGCTACAAAACGCCGGATAGCCAATATGCAATTTTTAAAAGTAAGCGTTGTGAACTTATCCACGACGAATATATATATATATATATATATATATATATATATATATATATATATATATATATATATATTCGGCGAAACCTGTTTAATGAATGTGCTCGAGAGAACCCGGATTTAGCTATTTCTTTCTTTGGTAATAAGATTGCCGCGTAATTCAGCTAAGAAATTATAAGCACGCGTTTAAAGAGCGCAGCTTTCAGAACTAACTCGTTCGATCGTCAGTGAATGCGCGTACAGACGTATAAGGGCGTGCATATAAGATTAGGTCGTCACATATGAAGTGTTCGGCTTCGCAGCACACGACCCTTTGCTTGCCTCTTCAGGTGCGAATGTCCAGTGTTATACGCATGTTGCTTATCGTCTGGTAGCTTATCTTCTGCGCTATCACGCTGTTTCTTTGCTTCTGGCTTGCAGCTCCATTAAGTGCGGCGCCCAACCTATTAATATTTTCTGAGCCACGAAAAATCCCGACTTTCGAGTTCTTCTCCTCTGCGCCTTTCGCGGAGCTCTTCGCGCCGTCGCAGAGTTGCCAGATAGAAACCAATGATTCACCTGGCCATGTACACTTGGTCGATGATTCGGAATATTCGTCATTAGGCAATGCAAATTCAGGAATGCGGACAGTTTGCTTGAAAATGGCGAGTAACGGTCGAAGCCCGAAATTAAGGACAATGGCTGCTGCGAACCGCCGGCCGACAGTTCGGCAAGTTGGGAGAGAACTGGGTCTTTCTAAGGTCACCGTATGAAATCAGCTCCGTTTGATAAGCTAAGCGAAGGAGCCGGACATGTGGATGCCGCATGAACTCATCGACGCGCACGGAGTGCAACGACCGCACGCTATTTCATGAATCGTCAAAGCTAAGCCGGACGCGCTGGGTTTCTAAGCTGAGTCCCCCAAACACCTTACTTATGTCATGCAGCCCACCGATAACCACTTCCTTAATCGCTTGGAATTGTTCATCCATGCTACAGCGCTGCACAACTTTGAGCTTCGTTTCCGCGACATACTCCACCCTGTAAGCGCTCAGTTTTGTGCTGATGGAATATCAGAGCCTCCGTTGGGTTGGCCAAAGTGTTCTCCCTCAAATGGTGCTTTATTAGAGGGATAAACTTGATTCTGTGCAAAGTTAGGAGTTTGCTAGGTTTCACAGTTGTAACAGAAAAATTTAATATGCGAAAACGCATATATATATATATATATATATATATATATATATAATTTTTAAACTATTGATTATCCTAAAGCCTTTTAATGCCAATGAAACAACTGAATCAAACATACCGAAAGTGGGGTGTAACGAATGGACTATCCTATTGTGTTAATTGGTTCGCCCTATTTGTATGCCACTTTTGGAAAAGATATGTTTACACCGCTAGCATTTGCATCTACATCTATCCATTCATCTAGTACGAGTTACATCTGGCGTGTCCGGAAGAAGTCATGCTCAACCAAAAATTAAATTATATATATATATATATATATATAATTTTGCATGCTTTAATTAGGGAACATACAAACGGTGCAAATGGCGCATTGTTCCAGTAGTTTCGCTCGGATGACCAGAATTTGCTCAACATAAGCGTTCGCTCATTGTTGCGCAACAACTTTTCGAACACCCGACTAATGCCGCCAAGTCGGTCTCCCAAAAAAGCTGCAAAACCGTATGGCAGTTTCGAGGTGTTCATCGTCGGCAAGTCGTCAAGCGACGGGCGTATGTCGATTTGCACTGCAGTGCTAAAAGTTGTCACGTTGCCCGACTGGCAACACGACTGCAGGAATGTGAACGCCCCGCAGTTTGGCGGCGTATCTAGCCGCTCTTGGAATGTGGTTCCTTCCTTCGTCAGCCTACGGCCCGTGCAGCCCGACCTAATGGAGACGCCCTCCGCCATCTCAGGGATGGGGCTACATGTGGGCTGCAGGTGATTTAAGGCCTTGGCCAGCAATGGCAATGGAAAGCCGGCTTGGCAACGTTGGATGCCACGCGTTCTCGCAGTCCTTGAAAAAACCGCAGGTTGCATTTGCGCCGGGGGTCCACATCTGCGCACGTCGGATAAAGCATCGTAGGAGCGACATACCCGCATTATTCACACCATTTGGCCTGCGGACAAGTTTCCAGCGGGCTTACTCCAAAGGATGACTAAGCAAACGAGTTTAATTAGTTTCAATGAGTAAGGCGCACGCTGCCGGCCCATCATTGTAAGCTTCGACCCCCCCCCCTCCGTTGGCCATACTTGCTGCGTAACGTTCCCTATTGTTATGCAAAGGTTATGCCATGTCGGGACGACGGGATTCGCGTAAAAGATGCCTCCTTCGTCCATGGTCACTTTAAGCGGGCTATATTCACGAAGGTTTCCTGCAAAGGAATTCCGTTGAAACACGCGAGGCGAAGCGCGGCATGTTTCGACGTGCGTCATCTCCTCATTGCTGAGCTATGATGAATTGCTTTTGAAATTTCCCGGAACTATTCTTGCCGCTTTCGACGTCACGGGCCGCTGTCTACTGCGGCAATGAATTGGTGGAAGAAGTGGGCTTACCCTGCGGGCGCCGCTGGCAAGAAGCTACCGCGAGGAAAGGGGGCGCCCAAGACCCGCGGTCGCCTCATGGCGAATTTGTCGTCAAAAACGGCTGCACTATTGCGTAGCGCAAAATAAGAAGAGGTGGTGGTGGCACCTTGAGCATGGCCTTGCGCCGTCGAAAAACTGGTTCAACTGGAAAGCCCAGATCAATCTCCGCCGTTCGGTGGTTCAGTCCTGAGTCTACTACGAGGAACCCGGTTGACTCACGGTCTTGCGGAGGGCCACCGCTCGTCGCTGTTGATATTTTCGGCCCAGTTCGAATACACGGCAGGTTGACTCGAAAAAGCGCATACCAGAAACCCAATGACGCTCGAAGCGTGCTAACGACCAAAACGTTCGCCTCGCTATGTGGTCAACTTAAATTCCGCGCGCTCTCGGTGACTCCTTCTTTACGGCGTCCGAATTCCCCGTTGGAGCGAACGAACAAGTTTCGCGGACAAAAAGTTGCCCCTCATTGCACCTCATTCCGAAATGGAGTCAAATGGACAGCGTACCTTGTAAACAAGCTACTTGCCTCCAAGACGTCACCCATCATCTTCCATGAATGCTCCCCGTCCTTCTGCGGCTTCGCTTACCCTCACGTGGCGCCATGTACCGTGTCCTCGATCCTTGATTTCATGTACTAACAGCTTGCTTGCACAACGCTATTCGGCGTCCGACCGGTCGAAAAGGCCTTCCCCATTGCATGGCCGCTTCCGAGCCCTTCGTGTAGGCATTGTGAGGAACCTACCGCTGTTCGAAATTGCCTGCTAATTCTTGCCCAGTCGTCGGCGCAGGTCTGAAGTCGCGTCGTGCTGTGGTTGTTCAACTGCCCGGTATTTTGAAGAAGGGGAACAAGAACACGCGGACTGCCGAGATGCTTTCGCTCAGCGGATAAAGTGTGAACACCAATGTTTGGAAGAGGTTGGAAAGTGGGTGAAAAGAGCGGCTAACCACAGCTACGCAAACAGACCGCATATACGCTTGAACAAAGAGATTTTCGTCGGTTGAAAGTGAAGCCATGCGAGACTGAACGCGTGTCGAGCAAGCGGTGAACAAAGCAATGGCGCAATTTGCAATGCCCTTCCCTGTATTCCACTGCAGTGATTCCCAACTGGCGCCCCGGAGAGGCACAGGGGGCCCTGGAAGGCGAGGGCACCCTGGAAAGTGAAGGAGTCCCTGGGAGAGCCCTGACAAGACTGAAGGCACTCTGGTGTGGTAATCGCAGGTGGCACAATGAAGTCACCGCTAAAAAGCGCAAAAACCTGTAGGAAATCTAGCAAGACAATAAGGGTGGCGGTAAACAGTTGGTGGGGGGCCCAGAATGGTTATCAGCAATAAAAGGGATCCTTGTCTCCAAAAAGGTTGGGAATCACTGCACTATAGGGTCTGCTAACTGACGTCATACTTGAAAGTGTAGGCAGAGTACGCAAGACTATCCGTGCAAAACGGTTTCTTGAAGACGGCAAATATGTAATTGCCTAGGCAATGGGCGGATATTGAATAGGCTTGTCAGTCGCCTTTCACGGGAGAAGATGCTTGCGGAGATATGTCGTTCGTTCTGTCGAACGCCGTTTGAAGAATACATTTGCGTCTATGACAAAGGCGGAGCCCAACCGCCAACGGAGAGTGTCTTGCTCTAATTTGAACAGACTCTAAACTACGGATCCGCTTGCTTGGACGTATGGATAATAATCTCGACACTTTCATTAAACGACAGATGCATGACGTAGGCATACTTTATGACTACAGGCAGCTCAAGTGCTCAGGGAAAATGTGGGAATATATTGCCTACGCAAAGGGACCAACTGGGTGTCGATTGCTTTTTCCGTTGAACGATAGCTGGTGGAGGAATATACAGGGGCGAATGAACCAATGCGAGGTGTCGGCTTCGAATGGAGCATCTATTTTTACGTCCCTATTGTGATATACTCCTATGTAATATGGTAATTTGAAGTGTTTGGCTTGACAGCTGTGAACCACGGCTTGCACAGGCAAAGGCGAATTCGTGCCGCTTTAGGTGAAATATTCCTTGTCCGCAAAGTTTCCGTTAGCCATCGACGGAAGTTGAAGCGCCATCGGTTCCGTGGCACCACTCTTCCTGCAAACTGTTGACTTCTAAAGCTCATGCAAATGGCCTTTGGCCTCTCGCGCCTACGTAATTAGTGCTCGGCGTTTTCGCGAATTGATCACCGCCATTCAAATGCTGTTGCAACATCCCACAACTGATTCAATTTCCGCTTCTTTGGAGAATTGCCACGCCGCACCGAGTCCTTGCTGGCGTTTTACGTCACGCAATATGCACGGGCGAACGCGTAGTCGCCTCTGTTGAACCGAAAGCTCGCAACCGCCACCTTATTTGTCTAATATCCATACATGCATTTAACATGAGGTGGCGAAGGTTGGCTTTGCCTGCTTCCGGTGGGATAGAAACAAGGCGCTACTGAATACGGCGCGGATTTGTTACCGGCATGGGAATGCCAATCGGTCGGTCAAGCAAATCGTATTTAAACTTACCCCAGGTCGGTTGGTATGTCGCTGCGACGTATCGACTGCGCGCTTCAAAACGTGTGCGGCCCCCTTACGACGTCGTACTCGCCCTGCAAGAAGGCCCGAAGGCTTTGGACAAAGTAAGGAGGAATGCCAGTGCGTTTTTTGCTTCACAAGAAATCAATGGAGAGATTTCGCCGTTTGATGAGTCATAATTGAAGCCTCGATTGAGCAAGTCCAATAGTTGAGAAGAATTTATTGCCTTACCTAAAGTACAAGCAATTTTTATGCGATCTTAAGGCTTCCTGCTTGCCTGCCGCCATGTGCAATGCTAAGCCATTTGTTAAGATGGAATCTACGCCTATTGGCCTTTTAATCACGGCGGCTCTGGGAAATGACCCAAGTTTAACCACAGAATGGCAAAGCCGCACAGAAGGGCATGCCGTTTATATTCCTTTTATACGCCCAATTGTATTGCAATCGCACTTCGTCATCACAAGTATGCCCTGCCCGCTTCTACAATGGGGCTGGAGTTAAACGGAGGAATGCAAATTTAGGTTTAAATGTTTCCTGCCCAACCGTTCGGAAGTTGCGCATCTCTGCTGTTGGAAGTTGCGCTCACGCGAAGAACGAAGAAGTGGGCAGCGTAAGCACTATCTGGGATTGTTGGGAGAAAAGAACTGGGTACCTAACGTTCTCAATTTGCATTACAATTGAAATCTTTGCGGCATTATATATATATATATATATATATATATATATATATATTATTTTTTTTTCAAAAGCTTTTGACGACGGTTACCATTAAAGCCAACCGGTCGTCTATTTTCATATTGTCCCTCCATTGCTAATGCGAAAATATGTTCAATTATCGCGCAAGGTGGATTTCATTAACGCTACCAAAAGGTTTGTCAGTTAAGCAAGCGCACTTCGGAGGTGGCGTCTTCGCTTGACAATGCTGACGTTATACGTTTGGACAAACGAGTGCCGCAAGTTTCTTCTTACCGCCAAGAAACAACATTGAACAGTGTAAGCAGTTGACTTACAGGCACTGATGACGGATCATGGTTGGATCCGAAAGCTGCACTTTACTGACGTGGACCATGAAAGGGGTTTTCATTGGAAACTGGAGGAATTCGTGATGAATATCCGAAGATTATGAAATGCCCCTGCTATGAAGGACGAGCATTTCGAATTTGGCGAAGTTGACGGAATGCTGTACTATTTATTTGAAACCTGGATATCGTGACATAATATTAACTAGCTGGCAAGATGGAAGAATGCGCAAGTTGGCGATTAGTTGTTGATAGGGATGGCGGATTATTTTGTTCTTCCAAGACCTTTTTACTTTGAATAGTGTGATAACGGAAAGACAGCTGCTGCGATCAGCGGAAATGTCGTTGAAGTAGGTAATAATGTTGTCAGCGTTAAAAAACATGTTTATGCGCATTGCCAAGTAGCGGCAGCCGTAGAGAAATCTCTCGCCGCTGCAAACGCGACATCGGAAGTTCTGAGAGCTCAGGAGATATCGAGGAAGCAGTGAACATGGTGAAGAGATGTTCTGTCAACGCAATGCGCAATCACGCTCTTACGGAACATCTAATTTTAAAATGTGGGTGAAAAATGCCACTCCAACGCAGTCCGCCTGGATACACAGCGCGCTGAAGCGAAGCAAACAGATAGGAAACTCTTCCTGTACGGTGAATTGCACATGTTGGTGTAGATCAGATGGAAAACGCTGGCCCAGTGACATTTTTAGTCGTATCTCTACCCAGAACGTCTTTTCGAGGCATTCCTTGTTCAACATTGGCGCTTAAGTTTTAAAATTTGGATATCCAACGCCGCGAGCACGTAGAAGGAAGAAAATTCATAACAACAATACTTAAATGCGTAGTTTCACCCACGCGTTTAATACTCATCCGGTGCACTTGTTCTTCCTTGCAGCGTCCAAGCGCCTGCACGATTAGAATAACTCCGCGTGGCCTGCTGTTCTCAATTTCACAACATTGGGGCACTTAACTGAGAAGCTTCCTTAACTGCAAACCCCTCCTTTATTAGTATGTCGCGCTTTCAGGGTTCGTTTGGGTCAATTCTCAATCCTTTCCAAGCACTGGTGCATGCAGCGGTCGTTATTTCTTGTTCAATATGCCCCTTGCTTCCTTATTACTGCCGTGCTGTCACTGTTGCTCCATTCACTATATACTTATGTCCGATGAATGTATATTATGCTCTCGCATTGCAAAGTTGCTTTTCCCCTAAAAGAAGGGGCATGGAATGCTTCGAACTTCCCGATAATCATATGGCATAAATGTGATTATATAAACGGAATAGTGGTGCAAGGTAGCCAAAACAAAAGAATGCTTTCATAATACCAAGCATATGATACTTATGTTCGGCAAGATTGACTGCCACCATCTGAAACGCCGCGTGAACGAGAAACCGTTATCGACGTTATGGAGAAATGCTATTAGAAACGTGAGCAGAGGGAAGTGGTGCAAAAGTTTAGTACACCAGATGATATTCGTATTCAGTTAAAATAATGAAAAAATTTATCATACGCACCATCTACAAGTTAACGAAGAACATCCCCGTACGATGCTATGGGGTAACCGAAAAGAGAGATCAGAACGCTGCTACCTGCTCTAATATATGTATAAGAATGACTCACGCTGCACGAATGGCAGAATGCTCAAAATGAAACATTGCAAAATGGCAACACTGTTCCGTACGTTGAAACAAAAAATCTCGTTAGGCTACGGGCCACTCGGTTTCCACTTTCAACACGCAACCGCCCTTTGGCAATGAACAAGACAGAGCTGACGCTGCACTGGTGCTACATGAACCCACGGAAAAATGATACCGGACTTGTTCCGACGCAACGGGAGATGAATGGTCTCCGCGGTACGATTCGTCCCATCTTGTCCTAAGTCAGCAACTGTAAGTGATCCACGCCGCCTGACGTGACCACTTCCGGGCAAAGCGAATGGCAGCCAGAGGGAACCGCAAGAACAAGTGTGACCATTTTCGCTTTGGCGATTCATTTGCATGAGCGATGCATTGCATATTTCTGCCGAAACGGCTCGCCCAGCATGTGCAGTTGGGCAAAGGGGCCGAAAGGGAAACCAGACGCTGTTGCAAGTTGCATTGCTTCAGCAAGTAGAGCGTTGTACACATGCTTTAGTTTAATGTTTCACTCGCTGACTCATCGTTGAACACTCGCGGATCCTGTTGCCAATTGGTTGACCGTTTCCATGCGAGGCGTTTACTGCGATGATGGTAAGAATAAGGCCGCGTCAAGGAATCCTGAGGCGCATGGCAACGAATGCTTGAACCCCACTTCAGCAAAACGTTTGCAAAAACTTCCAGTAATGAGCTGATAGGACGACAGATGTACTACGGTGCTTAAGGCCGGGCTCTAGTAAACGCACAAGGTTTGTTCGCCAAAATTTGTATTTCATTCGAAGTACAGGAAAAGACGAAATTGCAGCCCAACCTGATTCCGTAAGACGCTAAACTCAGTCACTCTGAACGAGCCTGTCGGACTGGAAGAAATTACAGTGGAACCTCTATAAGTTTACCACTGAAGGGCGGTAAGAAATTGGTCAACTTATAGAGGTGGTCAACATGTAGTGTACACCATTTAATTCAGTCGTAAACACGCCATAACTCCTTCCGTGCACTTTACTGAAGAAGGAACGTAGTAATCTATTATATATGAAGAAACGTTACGAAAGTAAAAGAATAAAAACTGAATTAGTATTAACACAATGAAAATAAAACAGTGGTAAAAGAGTATTACAATCAGTGCATTTTATGGCCCGATCGTTACACATCTGAAGAAGGTCTATCGCTGTCTGCTTTGCTTTCATGGTGCAGACATAAGTGGAGGTAGTCAACATTCCTAAAATTACGAATTACGATTCGTCATTTACGTCAGTCAACATCCCATCCTAAGATTACGAATTCCTAAAATTAATAATAATAATAATAATAATAATAATAATAATAATAATAATAATAATAATAATAATAATAATAATAATAATAATAATAATGTACATATCCGTTCGGCCGGCAACATAAAAGGGACGGCCCGTTTCGTAAAACTTTACGGCGGCTCCTTTTATTTTTATAGCCAAAATCGCACGAGCACGAATTGACGAACACAATTTGAATATTCAAAAGATAAGGAAGGCGACATAATTGGTGAACGGCGTGCCCGAGCTGGTAAGTATTAATAGGATCCCCCAGCGAATAGGCATTATCAATACGTGCATGGCTGGCTGGTGTATAAAAACAAAGAAATGCCTAAAGTTTGTTGAACAACTTATAGAAGCTGGCGATGCCGACATTGCTAACTTGGATGCGCGCCGCTAGTCACCATTTGCATACGGCAATAATATGCCAAAATGTTTCCCCATTAGTCACAGCCATTGTAAATGTCAACAGAAAAGTGTTGTCCCTTTCTCCTATGTAAGAGGCGTTGCAACCACATTTTATCTCGTAAATGATCCTGGTTCTTTGCTCAGATGTGGACTTTGTCAGTCCTCAGCAACGTGCGTAAGTAAGATGGCAGAACTTCGAAAGAAGAAATGGAAGCCCAATTGCTTCAGTAAATATTTTTGTTTCCCACCGACATGAGAGGGTAGGACAATTGTAGGTTTTGAGACTTCCGTGTCCGGTGTAGACCAGGCCAACGGATTCAGTTTGTTATTTAACGACTGATTAAATTAGTCTAACAGGGTATCCACTGAATTCAGAGTACGTTCTATGTAGGCGAGTTCTGATCGAAGAAACTGGGGGTCACATACGTTCAGAGCCCTGTCTACCATTCCTCTGATGATACATGTTTTTACTGACAACGGACTCTGTACGTCAGAGTTAAGGTATCTACCAGAGCTCGTTAGTTTGCGGTAGATTAAGGTAATTATTAATATTTAATCATTCTCTCCTATGACCAGCGTGTCCAGGAATGGCCTTATGGAAGAAAGCATCTCTTCTTGAAAATGTAGACTGATTTGAGAAGAAGCAATGGAATCGAAACGCTTAAAGGCAGTGGACATTTATTTGAGTACAGATGGAAGATACAGTTGATCGAGATTGCCTTAGGGCAATGGCAGTAGTTTTGAGCCATTCTTATTTAAACTTCGCAATAGTCAACTGCTCTTCGTCATCATTTGCAATCTCCTCGCCTATCATATCACGAAGGCGACAAGTTATTTATTTCAAAACTATTTTTTATGGACTGAAGAAGGGACCAGAAAATCAACGAAAGCACTGGGCTTACAGAAACCGACTGAAGAAACGCTGTTGCATTCGTAAAACTTACAATGGCAAATGCCACAGTTAACAAGAAACTCCTGATTTTCAACTTCATTGGTCACAGCCATAATTAAGACCAAAATAAAATGCACGTAACACCTCAAACTACGTTCAATAAAAGCAATCACATGTAGCGCTACCCCCGGCTGCGTGCTCGCCCAGGGCACCATTACGTTCGTACGCCGGTGACACTTTGCCTTTTAGGCAACCTCCACCACGAGTGTCACTACGCTGTTCTCTGCCCATTCCGATGGTGAATGGTTCGCTATCACAGAACGCTGAGGCAACGCATACCAAGGGAAATTACACTGACCTCCATGGCCATGCAATCAGCGCCGACGGATTGACTTTGACCCCCTCCCTCTCTAACCTGCGTATTATTAACCTAGTTTAGTCCGGCTACATACGGAACCATCGCAGCCTTTTCGCTGTTTACTATTATTCCTGAGCACGGCGCATAACGTCGTGACAAATTGTTTCAGTGGGAATGTGTGCTGACCAATTGTTCAAGTGCATAAGCTATAAAAGCAAAGGTAGTTGCTACCTTTCATGTTACGCTTGTCATGGATTATGCCAATTAATGCATTCCTGAGAAATTGCTTCGCGGAACTACTTTTCTGAGAGTCACGACGCGCTTGTTTAGTTCGGCGCTTGGAAGCCAAGAGAACCGATGTTCAGTTGGTGTCCTTCAAAGCGAGAAGCACGGGCGCACAGTCTTCTAAAAGAATTCAGTTATGGCAATCCACGCATATAACCTAAGCAGCAGCGTGATTTGAAAACCGATGAACCAACTTTCCAACCGATAGATTCAAATACCAATGTTGATAGTAGCTTGTGCATCCCTCCTGTTGTTCGTACTAGCAGTCAGGTCTCCTGTATGGATCGTCGAGTGCAAATAACGGTGTTTTAAAATTGCTGCATGGATTTAATGCTTATCCCGCTGTTCTACAAATGAATAACTTGGAAGGTCTGCCAGATGCGATGACTGAATGCCAACAAATGAGGAGAGTTGACGCACGAAACGCGCTAATATGTTCACGCTGGGTGGGAAAGGGTGCTTCACAGTTCACGCGAATTTATTAATATAATATGTCTTTCTGAAGCCCCCATGGGGAACCAAGCCTGCGAACCTTCACTGATGTGCATTGTAGTTTACAATGCTTATCACTTGGCAATTTACCTTTTGCTTGGTTAACGACGCAGTGGTGGTCAGTGGCGAGTATCTCTTTCAGCAACTAACGCAGAAAATGTACATTATTGAAAATACTGTACTGCGAGACGTGGCTATCTTCGTACATGTTTGAGAGACTACGGCGGTCAGTAAGCATGGGTGGACGCGCATGAGAAGAGTCGTCCTTGGGTCATTCTTTCATTTCTTCCCGTTCGTTACTGCAGGCCTTGGTAGATATACGTTTTGTCCGTAATGTGCGCATGCGTGTTGCAATATCTTTGCGTAAAATATCCTTTAGAGTATTTTACGCAAAGATGGGTGGTTTTTTAAACTCATGTAACATCGATTTTAAGCATCGTACAGCAAAGCGGTTGTCGATGCTGTATGTGCGCTGCGCTTCGGTGCTGTCGGTTAACGGAGAATAGCGTGCATCCACTTACCACGGGCCATCCTGGGGTGCGGTGGACCGCTACTACGTGAGCGATTTAATGCAGCACCACGTGCGGTCAGTCTTGGCAGACTGTCAAGCACAGCAGTCCTTCGATCCCGCACCTGTGAGGCGGAAGCGAGAATGCCTCTACGTCGAGAAGAAACTTAGCCTAGCGATGGATGTAAGCCACTGCAGAGGATGCAGACCTTGCGCCAATTGATGATGAGTCATCACGCTTCGCTACCTTGCGACACCTAAGGCGCCATTCCAGTGGCAAAATTGTTGAACGGTTGGAACCATTGTTTGTGAGCGTGGTGCGCCAGAGGAAATCCTGATAAATCCAACTCAAATACTTTATCGTGGAGATACTCCACCTCACCGTAATTGTCACCAAGGCAAGCAGTATACCGGTCGAGAAGGTCAATCCGCACAGCCTCACGGCACATGTGCATTGCCACTCAGCAACTGTCGTGTGCAATACTCTCGTACTGATGTCGGGTCAGGGAACGGACCGGCTAGCGCGGGAAGACATCAAGTGGTCGTACGGCATTGGCGATCCTGTCTGGGTGAAGCTTCCCATGGGCCCGCTGGAAGACTTAGTACCCAGGCGTAATGACGAATTTCGTCTCTTACCAGGCCATTGGCGACATCGGCGTTCCTCAGCATGTATGGGACATGCGCCGTCGAGACAGTTCGCGGATTTGGTCGCTCAGTCGTCCGCCGAAGAAAGGCCGCGAAACAGCCTCATCATAACACCACCTGCGCGTTCCATTGACTCGTCAAAAGACACCGGAAGGACTGACAAAATAGTACCAGTCGTGATCAGGACTCCTCTCAGCACGGTGAGGAAGGTCTCGGCTGAGACTTCTGTCGCACTCGCATCGTTGGCTCCGCTCCATGTAGAAGTGGAAGTGAGGCGCTTCGCTCAGATCCGGAGAGAAGGACACAAGGAAACAGTTATGGCAAGACGTGAATTAGAGCGCCTGAGAAAACTGAATTATTTGAAGAATGGCGACCGTGAATCGTCGGAAAGCACATTTGCTCTATCCCGTTCAGCAGTGCTCTGAGAAGAGATCGACACGTGATCTGGAGCATTCATTCAAACAAATGCAAATGAACAACGTATGCAGAATGCCGAAAATTGAGTCAGTTTAGGCTTCTGTATAACTCTCAGTGGCACCCGTCCACAAAACTCGACGAGTGTTATCGTCTTCTGGTCCACTCATGCTTTCGTGCCGTGGTCAACATTTATCCATGTGAACAACGCCCCCTCCCAATGCCCAGACGACATAAGAGCAACGGTAGACTTACTTGGGTGTTGTGGGTGTCAGAGTAGCTCTCTGAGCGAACCGGCGCTTGCTCGTTATTCATCATCTGTGTAACATTCTATTCACAATAAAGTTTTACCACATTGAACTTTTCCTTTTGCGCATTGCATTTCGAATCTTTAATTATTCGAATTAGTACAGAACGGATTCGTACACAATTTGTGCACTCTTCACATCATCCTGGCTCTTTTTCGTTGGAATCGTTGTAGGTTTGGTAGACTGGACCTTAAATATTCGCGATCCTGAGTATCTTCACTCGGGAATATTTGACGTTAAAGGAATCACGAAACCGGTTACCCCATGAGTCTTATTTCTCGGGTGCTTAATCGTAGCCTTCATCCCCCTAATGACTCACACGTTCCCATCCCCTGGAATTATACTGACCATTCCATATTAATCAGTGGTAGGCGAAAAGATTCGATGACTTGATAGCAGGTTAGACTTCACAGCGTTTTTCAAGAACACTCGTAACATGCGCTCCATTCTAACGAACGGTAAGGTCAAGGTTCCCTAACGAGATATACCACGTGTGAATTATCACACAAGGTGTGAGTGTTCGACCATGTACGCAGGCGAAACGGGGATTACTTTGAACAGCAGGTTCAAGGAACATTTGCCGAAGCTTGCGAAACTGCAGCAATGTCAAGGCTACATTCAACAGATCGATCACAAATCGTACGGTACGTCTGCAAATACTACCCCAGTGCCATGATGCAACAGGTGATGAAATGGCATACAATGCGATACAAAGGCTCCCATGGCACACAATTTGATCCATCGGAAAATCGCCCACTAAATCTGTCCGGGCTAAGTGAGTGCGATTAGACTTGAAACAGAGAGAGTTTCAGGTTACGGAAATTGAAAGAAGCAATTTATATTCAACATAACGTATGCATAAATTGAGACGAAGGCGTTGGTGTAAATGACATTTGGTCAACTGTATTGTTTCGGAACTTTACTACCGACGAAACCCAGGAATTGTGGGAGACGAAACTTTAAACTTGCGATTTAAACTCGAGGTTTAGTTTGACAATACTCATCGTCTTACTTTTGAAGAGGACACGGCAATTCCCCGTCTGTCTTTATTTTGCAATAAAAATTGCGGAGCTTTCGGACGTTACCTCGTCCATCATCAGCGCTTATGTCAATCAGTTTGATAGTGATGCGTGAGCACAGTTCAGTTTGGTTTAAAGTTGATGAGGGTGGGTTTAATGTGGTTTGGTTTATAGGGGAGCTTAAACTAAAAAGGAAAGAAAAGGAGAGGGAAGAAAGGGAAAGGAAGGAAGGACCAAAAATGTATATATAAGGGGAAAAACACAAAAAGAGAAAAAATATATATGAGAAATGAAATTGGAAAAATGAGGGAAAAATAAGAAAAACTCTGAAATGTTTTGGTGGTAGGTGGGATTGGGGCAAAATAAGATGGGAGTGGGGGGGGGGGGGAACATGTGGGAATGGGTAGCGAATATTTCGTTATGTAGTTATGTCGTTTCATTGGTTAGTCGGTAGTAGTTGGTGTGGGTAGCGACAGTCGACCAAATGTCGCTTATATCTTCTCCTTCATCCCGGTTGATGCATTCATTGTGGCGTATCAGGAAGGCTTCCTTAATCTTTCTTAATCTGTAATCAGTTTCGATGGCCAATTTGGAAACCTTAATTTGATCATCAGGTTGTGGACAGATCATGAGGTTGTGGACAGTTATTGCAAAATAAAGACAGACGGGGAATTGCCGTGTCCTCTTCAAAAGTAAGACAAACACCATGAGGTTTTACCCCGTACCAGGAAATCCTATTGACAATACTCATCGTTATTTCTCATCCGCTGATGACGGTGTCAACGTAGGACGCTGAAAGCTCCGGGAGAAATAAAAAAATTGCTAAACGGGAGGTTTGCCGTGTCTATACCTAAATATGAAATCACGCCCCGTTATCAGAAACCCCATTTTCAACAAGCAAACATAATACAATAGATGGATAGGTTGAAACAATAGCTAAAAGATAATATATCATTCGACCGGAAAAAACAGACAAGCTTGAATAAAACAGTATCAAAGCTAAGAGCAAACCAAACGAGTAGAACTTTTGCAACGACCTAATATTAATAAATTCGCGTGAACTGTGAAGCACCCTTTCCCGCCCAGCGTGAACATATTAGCGCGTTTCGTGCGTCAACTCTCCTCATTTGTTGGTATTCAGTCATCCCATCTGGCATACCTTCCGCGTTATTGATTTGTAGAGCAGCGGGATAAGCATTAAATCCATGCAGCAATTTTAAAACACCGTTCTTTGCACTCGACGATCCATACAGGAGACCTGACTGCTAGTATGAACAACAGGAGGGATGCACAAGCTGCTATCAACATTGGTATTTGAATCTATCGGTTGGAAAGTTGGTTCATCGGTTTTCAAATCACGCTGCTGCTTAGGTTATATGCGTGGATTGCCATAACTGAATTCTTTTAGAAGACTGTGCGCCCGTGCTTCTCGCTTTGAAGGACACCAACTGAACATCGGTTCTCTTGGCTTCCAAGCGCCGAACTAAACAAGCACGTCGTGACTCTCAGAAAAGTAGTTCCGCGAAGCAATTTCTCAGGAATGTATTAATTGGCATAATCCATGACAAGCGTAACATGAAAGGTAGCAATTACCTTTGCTTTTATAGCTTATGCACTTGAACAATTGGTCAACACACATTCCCACTGAAACAATTTGTCACGACGTTATGCGCCGTGCTCAGGAATAATAGTAAACATCGAAAAGGCTACGATGGTTCCGTATGTAGCCGGACTAAACTAGGTTAATAATACGCAGGTTAGAGAGGGAGGGGGTCAAAGTCAATCCGTCGGCGCTGATTGCATGGCCATGGAGGTCAGTGTAATTTCCCATGGTATGCGTTGCCTCAGCGTTCTGTGATAGCGAACTATTCACCATCGGAATGGGCAGAGAACAGCGTAGTGACACTCGTGGTGGCGGAATGGGCAGATAACGGTGTATATATATATATATATATATATATATATATATATATATATATATATATATATATATATATATATATATATATATATATATATATATATATATATATATATCATGATGGAATGTACGGCTTGATCCCGTTGGAAGTTGAAAACGTGTCTGAAAGTATACTGCAAACGACGCCCTACCCGCGAATGGATGGGCAGTTATTAGGGAAATATTTCAGAACACTTTAACCTTCGTAGCTTTCGGAACTCTCTTGCTCCGTCTTCAGCGAATGTTAATTATTTGGTACATTCCATCATGACACATAGAAGACCCGTTACAAGACATCCCATTTTCATATATATATATATATATATATATATATATATATATATATATGAAAAGATACGATATCCTTGTTGAAAGAGCTTTAATAGGCGTAGCTTTCGGAACTGTCGTGTTCCGTCGTCAGCGCAGTTGGAAAGGGATGGAGCGTAAGGTGTGATGGTATTTAACGGTATTTGAAGGGGTCAAGTGAATATGTGGCAGCACCTGGTTCGATTGATCAGATCTGTCCACAGTTCGCTGACCTCAACCCCTTTGTTCCTATTCATCTCGCTGTCCCTTTTTCAGATCTATTATAGATACCATCAAACGGATCGACAGCCGAAAAATGATATCCTATTCATCTGGCAGGTATTATGCCAGATGAAGAGGGCTTCTTTGAACTTTCGAACACGGAACAGGCTCTCGCGACAGATGGTCTTTGCTTGCAAGTCGCCCGAACATTGAGAGGAATGTTCGATGACCGCTGAGCCTTTTACCGCGTCTTCCATGATCTTCCGTGGTTCCGTTGTTTGATGTCGTCAGCGTCGTCTTTGTTGCGGCCCGTTGAGCCTCTCCATTGCGTTCTTGTAACGGGTCACGCCTTCTTTGTGTTCTTTGAACCTGTCAAGTAAACTGTTGCCCGTTTCTCCTATGTAGCAGGCGTTGCAACTGCAAGTTATACGGTAGACGACACCGGGCCTCTCATTCATGGGGACAATGGTCTTATCATGTCGCAGAATATTTCGTAATGACGCAGAGCTCTTGAAGAATACCTGAAAGTTTAAAGTTCTTCCTAAACGTTTAATTATCTCTGATACCTTTGTAGTAGGGTAGAACTACTACCGGTTGTTGCTCTTTCGGGTATTGGAATTGCGGCATGTTCATCCTGCGATGTATTGTGGACGAAATCAATTTACTGGGATAACCATTAGATCGGAGAGTATTCGTTATATGCCGCAACTCCTTTTCAAGGAACTCTACGCCACAGATATCAATTGCACGGTCCACCACTCTGTTTATGATCTCTGTCATCACTGAGCGGTGATAGTGGGAGGAAAAATCGAGGTAGCTGTCGGAATGTGTTGGTTTTCCAACATGGTTTTGAAACCGTTTGCGCATTTTATGACTAGCGCGTCCAGAAAGGGTAGTTTGTTCTCCGTTTCCTTTTCGATGGTCAACGAAATGCATTGGGGAAACAGGCTGTTCAGGTGTTCTCAAGGAAACGTTCTTCACCTCTAGCTTTCGTGATGGAGATGATGTCATCCACGTAACGTTTGAGAAACCGTGGAGTTACTGACGGGAGTGCCGTGCTGAACGCCTTCTCCCCGAAGTACTCCATGAAGATAACTGCTAGAATGGGAGAGAGCGGACTGCCCATTAGAGCTCCGCTGGTTTGTGAGAACTTGTCTTGTGGGTTTGTGCAACTCCAAAGGTTTGTGAGAAGATAAGTGGGGAACTACTTCTTAGTAATAGCGGACGATTTTTGATTAGGTAAGGATGCCCACAAGTTGAACAGAAGAGCGCTGCGTCGTCGAAGCGGTTTACTGCGTTTCGTCCCATTGCCAACGGAAGAAGCTGGTGTTCGCGTAATTTCTATTACGTAATTGGTCTGTTCCTTCATTAGTTACTGTTGTCATCCGTTAACGTTACCAATTTGTTAATTTGACTTGGCCGTAGGCACGTGCATACGGGAAAATTCGTTACCTACATCTCGTTCACTGCGGTCCACGGTGGAACGTAACCCGCGATTGCAGCGGTCGCTCGTTCACGTATTCGCCGCGAACTTGCAACACGCTTGCGGTTGCGGCGGAAATAAAAAACAAGACGCCACAACTTGCCAAAGCCAATGCCAACACCGGTCTCACTTTCCAATGGCGGCAGGAACGCCTCCGCTATTTATAAAAAGAAAGTCGTTCCGCAATATCATTGTCAACTTTTTGGCCGACGACATTTGACAGATGACAACGTTTCTCCATTAGTGACATTTGCAAGTGGAACGTTCTGCCGCGATCGAAAGCTCCGGCGCCGCATGCGTTGTCGCCCTCCAATCGGTGGACCGCTTGCAGGGGAAAATAGGGTTCGCCTTCAACGGAACTTCTTTGGACAGCGCCCGCTTTGCTTCCTTAAATAGCGAACGCTTTACTTCGCTGTGAATTTTGAGTGCGCGCCAAATTGGGCAAACGATTAAAGCCGTAATGTGAACTTGCGCCGCCGGGTCGTCGTCATGGGTCCACGACGGGTTCCGATGACGACACGTGGCCGTGCTGAGCGACCACGGCAACATCCTTAACGTGCATATACCAGTCGTCCACGTTGATGGACAGAAGGCTTTTGGTGAAGTTCTGCAGCGGTACCATTGTGGGCAGATCGTCGATTCGCTCCATAAGGGCGGGATAGTAGAGCAGGTCGGCGGCCGGCGATTCGGCGAACCTGCGCTCGCCTTGTTCAGCCTGAAAGGGGACGACAGGATTTTCAACTTTGACGTTCTGCTTCAGCGATATCCCGTAACGTTTTTTAAAATTGTGCAGCCAGTGCTCGCTGAACATGCACCGGGCCGACTTGTAGGCGTCGTGAAAGGTCTGCGGGCAGAGCTCGATGGCCAGTCTCTTCGCCTCGTCCTGAAGCCAACGGTTGGTCACCCTCTGTCCGTCCAACCTCTTTTCGCACAGTATCCGGTTGAGCAGCTGCTCCACCTGGGGAAATTGAACCTTGCGGCCACGCTTCACCTGGCATTCCTGTCGAACCAACGCCTCGCCGGCGTCGGCGTCTCCCTCGTCGCCCCTGGGACCTCTTTTGGCGCCCCCGGCGGGCACCACCTCGAGGGCGTTCGCCACGGAGGTTGGCACGGCGGCCGCTTGCTGAACATTCCCTGGCGACACGACCGCCGGCTGCTTGTCGGCCACAATGTCCGGATGACTCCAATCCCTGGACAGGTTGATGCTGTAACGCTTCTTGAAGTTGCAAAGCCAACGCTCAGAGAATTGGCACATTCCGTTCAGCTCACTGGGATGGCAGGTTCGCTGGGCAATCAGTTTGGCCGTTTCGCGCAGCCAGCGGTTGCCCACCTTGTTGCCGTCTCTCAGTTGGGCCCTGTATATGGCGTATAGCTTCTTTTCAACGTTCGGAAACTGGGGCCTCCGTCCGCTGCGACCAGACTTCAGCGAGCCCGGTCGACTTTGCTGAATCTTGTCGATCTTCTGCAGCCAGCCGTTGAGCATCGATTTGGTTATTTGGAATTCCTTGCAAGTGCGATACTTGTTTCGTCCATTCTCGTTGTAGTACTTGATGGCGGTGAGCTTGAACTCCCTCGGGTAGGACATGCGATTCTGACCTGCGACGGTGCTCATGCCGAACAGCAACATTCCACTGCGCGCGGCGGGCGTTTGGGCTTCACCTTCGGCTGCCACATCGGGTGCTAACTTCAGTTGGCTCGTGGAGAAGCCCTCATCAAGCTGGGCGTTCAGCCGGGCTGTCGAAGGGCTTACAATAACGCTGACAGTACGCGATACGGGTCCGGTGGTAACCTCCTCGCTGTTGGCATTGGAGTCCATGGCGAACGCCAGTCTGGTTACTGCCTAAAATATGACTCGCTTCATGCAGGCCATCGTTTTAATACTGCTATGAGAGCGTTGCTATTTGGAGGGTATTGAACTGGGTCGTTGGCAGCGAGTACTTGCAGACCCGAAACATAAATTTTCTTCCTACCATTGAAACCGACTCCGTTCGCGCCGTTCGTGCCATGCGCCGTAGATGCGGCCGTATTTGTTGCAATGCCCGGCGGTCGTTCACTTGAACTTGGCACAACGCTTTGCTGTTTCTGGTAGAAAGTTCGGCTTTCAAAGCGCCATCGGTAAGTTTTTCTCCTCTGCCATCCGTGGCTGCCTTGACCTTGCGCGCGCGGGTGGCATTTTGTTGTCCCAGTAAAAGTTTCTCTCTCTCTTCTCCGTCCGGGCGCGTGCCCATTTCATTTCAGAAGCCCCCTTCTCTTCTGTGCCACCCGCCTGTCGGTCAGGCTGTCAGCGCGGGGTCCTGGCTGACGAATTCTTCCACCTACAACAGGTCATCATCTCTCGCTTTGACAATTTTCATGGTCCATGCGAATCACCGTTGCTGCGGCGGAGCCCAAAGCTGCGCCCTGCACTCGATCCATTTTCTCTCCGGCATCGTCAATCAAAGGAACCTCACCCGGTTCTAAAAGGACGCGTACAAACGACAAACAAATGCCTCGGGTTATCCTACCTTCTTTGGCACGCTTCCATGGATGCAGGGTGGAACGGTATCCACGCCGACCTTTCGACATTGCCTCCTAAAAAATCATCGCTGCCTCATACGTACAAAGGTGGAGAACTTATTCGAACAAAGAGTATATATTAATATTAATCGACGCGCAGCTACTTTGTTATTGGAAATCCATTTTCCCGGCCGCCCAACCATTCCTACGCGTCAAGGCGTTGGGTGGTCAGTCCCGGTCCAGCCTGCATGCCGACTGCGGAAGAACCTTATTCCCAGCGTGTCCCTGATGGACCTTCGAAGCGAGATCCCGAGCGGTCTGCAACCATGGGATTTACCCTCGCGTATTGTCCGTTGCTCCTTGATCCTGGAGAACTTTGGCGCGCAACCTTCCATTGCCAAGTGCACGGAAATTAGCACATGCGAACTATTGGCTCGCAGTCAATAAGCCGAAAGGCACGCGGCCGCATCGCCGGTATGCTCCTGGGAAAGTCAAATGTCATTTCCTTGGGAGAATGGAACGCTGCCCGGCGGATAGCGCTTCCGTTCTACGAAAAGGCAATGGTGTTAGTGCTAATGCAAATCTTTCGTGGCTCGTACGCGGCGAATTAGGAAACAAGCACAGCTGATAAGAAGAGCTTAAACGATATACGACCAAACGAGCTATTGCAAAGTGACTCATCCCATCTTTGTGCCCAGTTTTGGATGCCAAATTTTTGATAAACTACGAATAATTGGACTGCCAGAAATAAACGGTCGATATTTACGGATGCACGAACGGACGAACGGTTAGACGAAAGCAACCGTATTTGTATACGGTATATTGGCGGTGCTTAGCGGAAAATAGATTTATTGTCGATCATAGCCGATTAAACATCGTGCGCATTGCGATGAAACGAAATCATAAGAAGGTGAACTGGCGATGGCACGGACAAATTGATTAGGTTAATATAAGCATAGCAAGAGATTCAAAGTTCACTTCAAATTGCCTCTCGCCAGCATTGAATGGACGTGCGCAAATTTATTCATAAATTCATCAACGCTTTACCGAACGCGAATCAATGGGCACGCGGTAAGCTTCCTGGTCCGCTCCGAGCTGGAAATCAAGTTAACGCCGTTCTGAAGAATAAACTGACGAGTGGAAATTTTTAGGGTACGCCTTCCATTCATTGGAAAGACTTTCCGAAGTGGTAGGCCTATCTTACCCCGGCTCTGCGAACAAGAGTTGCGCCAGTTTAACTTATATGAGAACCCATGAGTGAGAGGCCCGGTGTCGTCTACCGTATAACCTGCAGTTGCAACGCCCCCTAAATAGGAGAAACGGGCAACAGTTTACTTGACAGGTTCAAAGGACACCGAGCAGACGTGACCCATTACAAGAACGCAATGGAGAGGCTCAACGGGACGCAACAAAGACGACGCTGACGACCTCGAACAAAGGAACCACGGAAGATCATGGAGGACGCGGTAAAAGGCTCAGCGGTCGTCGAACATTCCCCTCAATGCTCAGGCGACTTGCAAGCAAAGACCATCTGTCGCGAGAGCCTGTTCCGTGTTGGAAAGTTCAAAGAAGCCCTCTTCATCCGACGTAATACCTGCCAGATGAATACGGACAAAGGGGTTGAGGTGAGCGAACTGTGGACAGATCTGATTGATCAAACCAGGTGCTGCCACATATCCACCTGACCCCTTTCAATACCGTTAAATACATCCACACCGTACGCTCCATCCCTTTCAAACTGCGCTGACGATGGAACACGAAAGTTCCGAAAGCTACGCTGAATAAAGCTCATTGAACAAGGACACAGCATCTTTCATTAATTTAACTTATAATAAGGAATTCACAACTCAACTTCAACAATTCACACAATTCACAACTCAAACCCCCCCCCCCCGGATTTCGCCCTGTATTCCGCGAGCCCTTTGTAATTTTCGTTCACACATTACAACATACCAATGGTCGGTCTGCGTCCGTTGAAAACGTGACAACTGCGCGCAATTAGTACGGAAATCCGGCAGTTCACAGTGCGCACTGAGTAAAACGTTCCAGGGTTTGTTCCAAGAAATGCTCAGGATACGACAGCAATACATACGTAAGCTAGAATGCCTCAACTGGAAAGTTCAATAGCTGTGAGAACTTAGCAAGTTAAATTGCCCAAAAGTCCGCAAGCAACAGCACCAAGGGCAACTTGCTTGTAAAACTAAAAACAAGTTACGATTTTTCAAGCTTACACCAAAGTTGCGCAAGAAAGTTACCGAGCAAACGGGGCAACCAACATCTCGCAAAATGAAGCAGTTGCAGGAGCGCATGTCATCGTAAGGAGGAAAGCTTCACAATGTGGATATTGCACTAACGGCTCGTTAGGTGTCAAGTTTTACAGGGAGAATGCATCCAAACTGTTTGGAATAGCGAAACACGTTTGGTTGAAAGCATGGATGAACTCTGAAAATGGCGATTTCACCATTTGCCTAATGGAAATATCAACGGACGAAAGGTTGTCTAAAATTGTACGCATGCAAAGGCAAATCAACGGAAGTGCTGAAGCGGTTGTCTCCCACCGCTGCTTTGCACGTTGACGAAGACAACAGGGAATTATTGTTCAAGCAAATGATCTTCCGATGGTGAGATTTCTACGAAAATGACCGTCAGAAATCTCAAACACCGTTACACTGACAAAGGACTCCCTCCAGAGCCGCTTATTGCTTAACATTAAACAGCTATGCCAATGTGAACTGTTGGCAATTAATAGATAGCGTTCGAGAAAGCAGCTCCATTGGATTTCGGGCGAAAAGTAGGTCGGTACGAGTGAGGTCATGCTGATCGCATTTTCAGAAAATTCCAATACGTATCATCCTGCTTATGACGAACTAGGTCCAACACCAATCACTGGAAAATGAGTTCAAAGTACTCAACTGAGTCTACGCTCCGCCACCGCGGTCGATTCATCTACGTCGTCCCCGCGCGGACATCATATCAATTTTGCACATCAAAGTACACTTCGGAGGATCATGTGCAAACCAATCTGAACAAAGTGGCACGCGCCCCTAAGGCACCCTGTTGGTAAGGTCCAGTTTACTCTTGTTACGCATTTCTGACTTAAAAATTTCTCCGACTTTCCTGAAACGACTTGGAAATTATGCAAACGACCCCAGCAATTTGCAAAGGTCTACGGTACTATTCATTCCTACTTGCTTCAGGTACGTCATTTCAAGAACACGTGGAATTGCAAGCGTAAACAGCGTGGGCAATAAGGTGCATCTTTGAATTTCGTAATCAACTGCGAATTAGCGATGCGCTTAACTACAATGAAAGCATGAGTTATTGTACAACGGTTATTTCGAAGATTGATTTTGTATTTTATTAAAGCGTAAGCTACGGTAAGAGGTTTTTTATTGGAACACCTTTTAATGTGGTGGTGTTCCGGCTTTCCCATTTTTTGATGATACCTGTAATAAAACCGCAAATGCCCTACCAGCGGACGGATGGACCCTTTCAACATCGCTGACGACGGAACCAAGGCGTTTCGAAAGCTTCGAGAAGTGTTTTTGACCTGTGATATTTCTAACAGTCGCCCACCCATCCGTTGGTAGGGAATTTGCGGTTTTATTACAGGTATCATCAAAAAACGGGAAATCCGGAACATCACCACATTACAACATGAAACCCGTTACAAAACATCCAATATTCAAATGGAACGCCTTTTATAATCAAATTGTTTCAATGATGCCGAGTAAGTGGAAGTTAACGCAAAGCGGCAAAACATCCAGGTCCAATGCCCGACTTAACCGCACGGTAGTGTTAATAGTATCAAGACTCATTCAGATATTACTGCTAGCAACCAAATATTGCTACGAAAGGAACATTTTACTTTTAAAACCAATTCTGTCGTGAAAAGCCCGAATTGAGTTCACCCATTGCAGGCTTTACAGGGAAGAGGGATATCAGCCGTCGGTTAAAACTGAACCACGTAATCGGGCACTGGAAGTCCCTGTTATGTGGATCAAAAGCGTAGTCGCAACATATTTACTGAAATCGTCAAACGCTGTTTACCGAATCGGAGCCATGGACATGTTGAAAACGGTTCACTGCCAGTGGAGAATCGGTATCGACACGCGGACAATTACGACAATCGTCAAGTTCAAGAGATTAATGATCACCTGCAAATGAATGAGTTAGCATACGATTAATATCCGCCACAATGGAAATCGCGGGAAGGCGAGCAACATTTTCTGTTACCTTGAGAAATTTACTGGTTCGGTATTCTTTAAATGAGAGACTGGTTTCCAAACAACGTTTTCTGCTTCGGAGACAAAGCGGCAGATAAATAAAAAGTTAATACCCGTTCCATTTTACGGGCATACGATAGATTAAGATTCAGGAAAGCCAACTGAACAAGGGAATTGCACAATTCGCGGCAATAAATACTTCCGGCCCATTGAAGAGTTACGTGTCCGTATACCACTCCTGGAATTTACCAATACCATTAACAGTGAACGAAAAATCTTAGCAGAGAACCCTGGCCAAATCCTCAGGAGCGGAAATGACACGGCGTTATTTTTAGTTACGATAGCGAAAACGATGCGCACGTTTGAATAGCGCTTCAACAGCTTTGCCGAGTCAAGCCGGCATGCAGGAACCAGTAGCCATTTGAGGCGTTTCCGTCCGCAAACGAGTTCAGCGAAACCGGTGGCCACCGGGCCGATCTTAGCACTGCGACAAAATATTTCCCCACCGCGCAGCGAACAACCGTTGAGGGAAGTTGCAATTAATGGGCCAAACTTAAACGCGCTGAATCTCCTAGAAAACCGATGGCGTGCCGGCTTCCTTTTGCCCGCGTACTTTACGTCGGACGTATTTGGCTACGTGGGCAAGTCAACATGGCGCGCGCTGAAATCGTGTACACGAACAACTGCCAGAGCAGCTAAGGTACGCGTTTTAACGCGATTCTATATTAAATACGCACGGACGAAACGCATTGTTTTAATACTTACCGCATTACACATACGCCTGTGGTTCGTTCTGTGTCATTGTCGTCCTTGACCGGCGTTCTTTAGAATTCCCTCTTCGCCAGAGACCCATCCGTAGGAGTCGTGTACTGCAAACGCTTGGCACTGGAATAGCGTTGCAAGCGGTTATCGTCCGACAGGCGTAGCTCGCGATGGGTTTCCAATTTTCCACTGTTCAGGTCGTTCCATTGTCTAGGACAATTCCATTGTCCTTTAGCTACGAATAAGCTTTCCTTGCGCAGAGCCGCCCGTTTGGGATGTTGCCGCGAAGGTGTTCCGTTTTGGACTTGGTCAGCGGATCTTACCAACGGTTCTGTGCTGCACGTCGGATCGTTGTTGAAAATGAAGTAACGTTAAATTCAGTGCCATAGCTTCAGTTCGCGTACACGCCGAACAGTCTTTACATTCGTCGTTTCGCGGCTTCGCTCCAAAATTGAAATGTCACTTTCGCGAGCTGAAAGTTGCCCCGTCCGTTTTCTTCAGACGCGCGAGGTCTATGGCTAGCGGTTCGTCCTGCAGAAGCCAGGAGACCGACGGGTCTTCGGACAAAGCTTCCGGAACGGAGAATTGGTCCTCGTTCGTGGAGCGCGTTCTTCTGTCGCCGGACGACAAGCGAAATCCGCAATCCCAAAATGGCGCCGAATCGGGCGATGCCTCGGTGCCGGTGCCCAATCAAAAGGTATGTCGTTGCGGCAAACGGTCAGTGGTGCTTCCATCTCTATATTTACTTCCCAACAGCTGGCCATGGTATTCTCTCTGCTTTCCATGCTGAGTACGCAGGGCCGGCGAGAATCAACGGAGACGTTTTTGCGGATGTCTAGAGAGCCGGATCAGTGCGCCCTGATGAGACATTCAGGTAGTTAACGTCGTTCCAATTGCCTGCGAGCTCACGGTAGTCATTTCCATATTTGGCGGGCGCGTCTGTTTCTTACTGTAGGCTAAGAAAGAAAAGCAGGTTACTATTTCTTAAATATTGGCTGGTCGTTAGCGCATTGCGCTCCTGTCACTTCAACAGTGGTCATTCCAGGATGCCTGACGTTGATTGTCCGTCTTCTTCATCCGTCCGATTCAATATCCATGCTACCGGACAGCGAGGACGTTGACGTGTTCGACATGGCCAGCGAAACGTTGCGCAACGTAGTCGCCATACAAAAGGACGGCGTGGCCAAAGATCGGGAGGTGAAAATTTTGCACTGCGTTGAGCAGACGCGCATGTACGTACTGCATCTTCGCTTCGAAAGTCGAAGCATCTCTCGATTTGGTGAGCAGCGCGAAGTTCCCATGTTTTACCAAGCTCACCGGAAGTCTTGCTTTGCCACAGCGTCTTGTACGATCGAGAAGGAAACACTGGCTGCCATAGTATCGTTGATGAAGTGGTCATTCGAGGAAGAGAATCGCTCGACAACTTGTCTGTTCGGTTAGTTTTCGTCTTTTAGAGGCGACATCCCCGATGCATGTACCTGCTTTAGGAGGTCTGGAGGCCATATGCGATGCTTTGGTGATGGATGAGCAGGTGTACGGCACGTCGCCTTCGGAAAGTCACCTACTCCTACGAAAATACATTGGCATGACGCTTACCAACCTTAGCTACGGTTCAGCGCAGAGTAAACGTCTGCTTTGCGGCAACGCGGACTATTTGAAAGCCATAAGCTTGCAGCTTCAGTCGACGGACGACCTGAAGCAGGTATACGAGCAGTCTTGCTGAGTAGGATTATACGGAGACGCGGAATTGTTGTTAGGTTTACGCCAGCGTGTTGCGTAATCTTTCGTGGAAAGCTGACCAGCCAAGCAAAATGGCCTTAAAGGTTAATAGAACTGGGACGCTTCTAGTCATGGCCGCGTTAAGCGCCGAGAAGGAGACGACAATAAAGAGCATCCTGTCGGCTCTGTGGAACATAACTTCCCACTGCGAGGAGAATCAGTCCGAGATATGCGAGATGCCTTCGGCCATCGAGTTTTTGGCGACCACGCTGAAGAGCAGTTGGACGTCGGGCAATACGGCCATTGTGGAAAATTGCGGCGGCATATTGCGCAACATATCCGCTTGCATTGGCGTTCGCGACGACCTTAGGCAGATCTTGCGCAGAAAGGGCTGCCTCGAATTGCTGGTCCAGCAGCTGAAGGCCGAGAACCCGACCGTCGTCAGCAACGCCTGCGGTACGCTGTGGAGCTTGGCCCTTGGTTGCCCGCGCGATCAAAGGGCCCTGTGCCAGCTGGACACCATACCGTTGTTGAAGAGGCTGTCCGAGTCCAAGCACGCGTTGATTCGTCTCGGCAGCATGGCTACGCTGAAAATATTGCATACCTTCTGTTTAACCCAATCAACTTCGTCCAACCGCGAACACTGTTGCTCGACGGAATCGCTGAAGTGCAGCCTTAGCCAGCCGAGCTCCCGCGATAGGACTCCCGTCAGGAACCTGCTGCCCTCTGCGAGCACAAGCAGCAACAGCAGCAGCGGCAGTAGCCATTGCAAAGCCGCAGGCGATTCGTGTTCAGCCGATGAAGGTTCAACTCCATGTTCGTCCTTGTCGACTCGTTTGCTGTCTAGATTCCCCATACATTGTTCCATCGAGGATACGGATGGCGAAAGTGGTCGTCGGTTCGACCGTCCACCTCCATTGTCGTCGTGCGCGATGCCCAGTTATCGTCCATTGGTGCCCGTCGGCGGCAGCGGAACTGCGAATGAGCAACCGAGGGAGATGGTTCAGTTGGAACAAGTGAAGGAGAATTGTTTCGCCGTGAACATAAATTCGAGAGAAGGCGAGGACGGTGGTCAGCAGAGGCGCCAAGAGTCGATGGAGACGTTGAAGCGCTTTGCCGTTGAAGGAACGCCGATTCATTTGTCCAGAAGGTCGTCGCTGAGCAGTTTGCACGCTGTCATTTTCCAGGAAGAGCAACCGTATGTGACCAAAACGGACAAAATAGCCATGCAAAATTGTCACAGCAGAGAGGTAAGGCGAATTGCAAAAGCTTGGTTTTGTTATAGTGAACGTTATATATATATATATATATATATATATATATATATATATATATATATATATATTGAAGGTTGGTCTGTATGTCAGTAACAGGATATTTCCTTATAACGAAAAAGAAAGTAACAGTTTCCCTGTTGTGTAGGTTTTAATGGGCGTCACCTGCGGAACCGACATGTTCCGTCGTCAACGCAGTTCAGGAGGACTTCGGTGTCTTTATTGATAAAACACGGCAGTGTAACCCGTGACTGACTAACGTAGATGACCGAGCTTTCGAAGACGTCTTATGTTCTCGTCTTCAGCGTATAAATAGCAAGAGTGAACGATTGAGCGCCCGTTAGTTCCGCGTACAACTGTTTACTGTAAATAAACCTCGACATACTATTTAAACCGTGACTGGTTGGTGAATTTGATGGGAAGGTTGCAGACGAACGAACACACGACAATTTATTTCTCAGAGCTTTCTGGACAAGCTTGTTCTGTCATCAGCAAAGTGATTGTAGGTACCGTTTATGCTGTCAGCAGTATTATAACAGATATATGGTTCGTAAATGTAAATATAGTTTGCGATCACTTCATGGGCAACGGAAGAAACTTGTTTCGAAAAGCAACGAGAAATAAGCTAAGCGAATAGTCATCCTACCAAATTCAAGAACCAGCCACTGGTTAAGTAGTATACCGAGGTTTATTTGCAGTGAACAGAGGTACGCGGAACCAACCGGTGCTCTGCTGTCCATTCTCGCAATTGCCAATCGCTCCGTTCCCAGGTGGCCAATTTCGATATATATATATATATATATATATATATATATATATATATATATATATATATATACATCGCATCAAGTGAAATCGTATTATGTGAGAAGCAAGTGACGAATGCATATTTGAATTGTTTTAATTCATCATCACGGGAATAATTTCATAATTTTCGTGTATTATTTTCACCGCTTTAACCGTTGTCAGTACAGCGTCTTTATTTCTATCTTCAATTAAAATTACTGAACTTTGGTCCACGAACATATGGCAATACTGGTGCTATCGATGTTCCAAGGTTCGAGCCGAATGCTTCGCTCACTTTAATTGAAGAAGGAAAAAAAGGTGTTTTACTCACAACGGGAAAAGTCGAAGATATATACACCTATACCCCGTTATAGTTGCACAATTGGTTCCAGGCCACCGCAATAAAACGAATACCGCAATAAAGCGGGTCAGGTGAGATTTTGGTTTCCTAGCGATGGAGAACAGTTGTCCTGGTCAAGAAGACCTAGCTTCTCCACTGTATATAATACGTGCAACGAGATTGAGACTAAAGGACAACGCAATTGCCGTAGATAACGCATCTTTATTGCTAACAAATTGCTATTCATTATCCGAACTCTTAGCGAGTCGCTAACAGGTCGCTCGTCCGCCTACGTTTAAGTATCCTCACTTCGAAGAATAGAGATGAACTGTCCAGCGCGGACCGACACCCAGTTTACATAGTCAATGTTGCAGGCGCCGCGGGCGCAATTATAGCGAAGCGCAATAAAGCGAGGCGCAATTATAGCGGGGTATATATATATATATATATATATATATATATATATATATATATATATATATATATATATATATATATATATATATATATATGTATACGATTTCAGCATGACGAGTTTCTTGTACGGCTTGTGTCCGTTTGGAAGTCATAATGTTTCTGAAAATATATCGGCAACAACGCTCTAGCAGCAGATGGATGGGCAGTTATTAGGGAAATGTTTTCGGAACACTGTGAACCTTCGTAGCTTTCGGAAGTACCTTGTTCCGTCTTCAGCTAATGGTAATGTTCATTTGTACATTTTGTAAAGTTAGGAAGCATTTCTTTATGTAGAACGGATAAAATTAAGAAACGTTGCGCCGTTCGCACATTAAGACAGCTTCGTTTTGTCGCTGCTGATCTGTGTTCACTTTGCGAACCTTCGTGGCGCACAGCCCTTTTGGCCACTTGCTGTGTACGCAGTGCTCACGGGGTCCGTTGCCATAACTTCTTAGTTGTTGACGTGGAAAATTGGGAAACCGTATAATGCTCATTTATCGTTATCATTGGTCGTTTTCAAAGTTATCTTTATTAACCTTAATTCTTATAGTGCATTCGTTACTGCAAAGGTTCAGTATTTATTTTTGCGAATGCACTATGAGTCCGACGTTCAGCATCATTGAGAAGGTTCACTATTCATTTTTCTTTCCTTTGAAGGACGCGAAGAACGAGGAGACCCATGATTGCGTTCTCAGTCCCATAATGTTCTCGAGGCGCAGTTCGGTTGAATCGCTGAACAGCTGCGAACTTCACTCGGTGCACAGTACCGTTTATTCCGAGTACAGCTGCTACCCAACGGCGCTTGTATCGCCCAGCGACATACCGGATTCGCCGAATCAGTCGGTGCTGCCTAGCCCGTTTGCCAATAACGACAAGACGTTGCAAAAGAACGACGAAGACGACATCGAGGAAGATGGGGCCGTTTTGAACGACCCTCAGTCCGCCAACGTTTCTGAGGAACCGCCCACGTTGACCGTGGATGACGTTTTCGATCAGCCCCGTATATACCAAAATGAGGGTTCTAGCCGCGGTGGACTGAGCTCGGCGTCCAGCTTGAGCGCGCTTACCGTTGACGTAGACACCAAATTGAAGCCCACAACCATATGCGACATGTACGATTTGAGAAGTTGCATTCGATCTGCACAACCAAGCAAACCTCAATCAGTAAAGCATATACGGGTTTCCCCTTACGCGACGTCCGTTGCAAAAGGGGTTGTGGTAAAGGAGAGCGATCCAGCGAAATCCTATTTTCTTGCTTACGACAAGAAAGACTCGGTGGGCGCTTACGAGCCGACGGACGAGATAGTGCGACGTTACGCTGACGAAGGCAACGAGGTGCCCGGCATTCCGATTGAACAAGCGGTTATCAAAACTGGAGTCGTCGAACAGTCGGGCCAATCGTCGATCGTACCGGAGGAGCCAAACCCGTCTCCTCCTTCGGTTCAGCCGGAGGTCGCCGATTCGCGCCCCGAAATGGGCGATGTCTCCGTGGCCGACATCCATTCGCTGATCAACATGGCTATGCCGAAGCCGAAGAATCCAAAATCGTCCAACCGTCACGTCGACCTGGCCGCTCCATCCAAGGGAGGAGGAGGAGGATTGAACGGCTCCTTTGGCCAGAAGAAGGGTGCTCACCGGAAGGAGGCTGCCGTCAAGGGTGGCAAGGCGGTCAAGAATGACGTCCGAGTAGTCGAAGGGCGAACGACATCCGCTTGCTGTGTTACACCCTCCTCCGGCTCTCCAACGGCGTTGGTGACCACCGAATCGCCGGTCGCTTCCAGTACGCCTCGTTTGGCCAGAAGCACCCGCAGCGAGCTAAGGGAGTGCATATACAGTGCATTTCCAAAACCTCAATGGCACAGGAAGTCAAAGCCATCAGAGGGTCAGGGTAGCAGTGCAAATCTCTCGAAGCGATCCGGTAAGTCTTTCAGTAACCGGTACGTTGCAGCTCACACTGTACATGTATAGTTGAATGTGGCGTTATTGTACGTCATTTGTTATTTCACTACTGCTTTCACCGTTTTCTCAAATTGGTTTATTAAAACCCGCAGCTTTCGGAGAACGTCGCTCCCCGTCTTCAGCGGATCTCCCTTAGAACCACTGCTCTTGGAAGGTAAGTTTTGGACAATTCAAGGTTTGTCTTCTAAGAGCGGTTGCTACTTGGCCAGATCCGCTGGAAAACGAAGGGAGATTTTCTCCGAAACCTACGGGTTCTAATAAAGCAACTTAGGTAACAGTAGTAGTAGCAATGAAATAATATTATATATATATATATATATATATATATATATATATATATATATATATATACCG
Organism: Trichuris muris; assembly: GCA_000612645.2. Taxonomy (NCBI): domain Eukaryota; kingdom Metazoa; phylum Nematoda; class Enoplea; order Trichinellida; family Trichuridae; genus Trichuris; species Trichuris muris. The sequence continues at coordinate 6,881,778 of CBXJ02000282.1, forward strand.
GCGTATAAGGCGAGTCCATAATGCGGAAAACTGGACCGCAAAATTAGGGGTCGACTTATACGCCATAGGGACAAAATCCCACAGGGACAAGTTGTCCACTTACAGTAAGACTTGGGCGGAAGGATTTAGAGATTTCAGCATTTTGAACAATAAGTCATTAAAATTGCTTAATTTGAAAGCTTTCCATTACTACATACACGACAAAGCTAGTTCGTACACTTCACTTAAGATAGTTAGCCGTATTCACTTAAGGTATTAACACTTAAAATGAATCATAACTGCACTAAACTAAAATCAAGAGGTCGACCTATACGCCCGACAGGCAGATGACGAAAATTAGACCGCAAAATTAACGCTCAACTTATATGCTGGTCGACTTATACGCCGGTATATACGATATATATATATATATATATATATATATATATATATATATATATATATATATATATATAACTCAGCGAGCGCATACAGCGGAAGTACCTTGGCCCCAAAGCTTAGGATCTCCGTGCATATAGTATTATTTCCCTGCTTGCAAAGCTGCTTCTGTTAGCTCTTGGCTAACAATGAAATAAGAGCAGAGCTAGCTGTTGTACTAATATAAAATGTTCAGTTTCTTCCTATTGATTATCGGCTCACAAAACTACCTGATTTAGAAAAAAATTAAGACTGGAACTTATGTATAGCTGATGTCAATGGAAATTGATTACATCCTCTCAAACGAAAGTTGACCTGATACCGAAAATATCAGTATATACATTATTTTTTCGCGGGTTTTCCCGTACCCAGTTACATATATATATATATATATATATATATTTATTTATTTATTTATTTATTTATTAAGGAATGACAAGATTGACATCCCTAATGAAATGTCCCAGGGCTTGGTTTATGGATTGACATGCAGTTGCTCGGCCACTGACATAGGCGAAGCTGGACGAATAGTCATAGGCAGATTCAAGCAACATCTGTTGGACACTAACAGATATAAGAATGCGAGAGAAAGGTTGAATGATAACGGTCACGTCCGTACAAGAGGCAGACCTCCGACATTAGATGCCCGTAAAGTAATGGAGAAGTTAGTGCATGGTGGAGAAGTTAGTGCATGGTTCGGCATTGGTGGAGCATGCCGCCGGATGTAGTGGCTGTTTCAATATAACGAGACTATGCAAAGAGAAACACCATAGACGGAGGAAAATTAAGGAAGCATTGTTTATAGGGCATAATGGTTGTTTAAACAGAGACAAAGGAACACTTGTAAGCGAAGTAAGCACGGATATTGGCGTGATTACTTAGTTTACAGCATTCCGACAAAAACGGAATGTCCACGTCAATATCCGGAACACAAACATAACAGAAGACGCTGAAGACTGTGCGGGATAGCTCAGAAAGCTACGTCAATCAACTTTTTGGTTCGACTTGTTTCGAATTATAGAATAAAACAGGATCATATACCGTTATATATATATATATGATGAAACTAATATTGTCCTTTTTTTATAACGGGGTTGATGCTCATAAGCGATCGAAAAGGTTCACGGATTTTCCCCGTTTTTCAAAAAAGCCTTTATTTCTCCATAAAAACCACCATACTCAGAGCTTTCGGGCGCGTCCCTTGCGCCCGTCATCAGTGAGAAATCCCGCTTCGTCGACTGCCCAGTCAGTCAACGGATCAGCAAGCTCATCCGCTAGACCGTCCGGGCTGGCAACATCAGCTATCAGGTACTACCATGTACCCGTCCAGCGTCCGTCGCCTGCCCATCCAGTCCTGCAGAGAGCGAGCATCCAAAGCGACCGACCGGGACAGTGACGCAACACAAAATCTGAGTATGGTGGTTTTTATGGAGAAATAAAGGCTTTTTTGAAAAAAATGGGGAAAATCCGTGAACCTTTTCGATCGCTTATGATGAAATTTCTTTTAATTCTTTATATATATATATATATATATATATATATATATATATATCCTTCACTGACGAGCACTTTGGTTAGTAAATTTTCATGCGTTCTCCTTTGCTTTGATTTGTACACGAATACGATCCGCTGTTTGCGCAAGTGATGTTCTCTTCAGGTTGAAGCAGCGTTCACGCTGCCGGTGGGTGAACTTCGTGACAGTTTGTAGAGCTATCAATTTGTAGGCGCGTAATGTGAACCTCGGCGAAATAATGAACAATTTTAGACATTTGCCAACTCCCTCTGTGTACTGCTGCAGAAAATTTCGCTGCTATCGATATTAGCCGCTTAACAGTATTCCATTTTGTAGCTCAATCTGTCCACGGCTCAAGGAGACAAGCGCCCAAGGAAGTTGCCGATGGTAAGCACACCTCGAAGGGCAATAGTTCAAGCGGAATGGACGAGTCGGTGAGCAGTGATCAGTCGACCATCATATTTCGCGGGGATCACGAATCTGCTAGTGGATATTCACTGTCGCCGCCGTCGGTCGGTTCCAAGGGACCACCCGTAGTGCCCCCTAAGCACCGAACTCCGACCGGATCATCCATTAGTCATTCCTGTCGCAACGAGGAGGCAGACGGCGTCACGAATGTGTCGCGCAACGATTCATTACGTGTGAATGGTCACTCGGGCCCGGCATCCGCCCGCGTTACCACTACGGTTTAGCCAAGGCGGCTCGCGCCCGCTGGCCAAACCTGACTTTCTTTCGCGCGACTAAATAAGGTGGATGCAAATTATTTGATGACGTATTTACGTGAATAGACTCTGCTACTTTGCGCAGTAAAACGGGCCAAACGTTCTTCTCAACGATAAATTGGGAGAATACGAATAATCAGCGTCCACCTCACACACTCTAAGCCAATGGGAAGGGGGAGATTGGAGCAGCAACGGCACTTTATAAATAATGGCGCGGCGCGGCAACGCCCACAAAGCAATGACTTCAACGGCGACTTGGAAACAACGATTGCGATGCTTTGGACGAGACGACAACGGCACGACGAAGAGGACGATTTCTGCACTTGTTGCCCAACGGTTGACCGGAAGGATGGCGGACCGTCTATTCGAACGAGTCGCCGCGGGTTCGACGCAGACGAACTGAAAAGTGATCCGCTTAAAAAATACTCAAAGCGTTGCTGGCGGCTCGAACCCCTTTCGTAGTTCTTTTCCAAAGCGTCGGAGACCCTGTACCTGGCCTCCATCATGTTGAACGTTATGCCCACCCGAAGAAGGCTGCCATTTTCTTCGACGGCGCGAGCCAAGTCCATTTCCACTTGATTTCCGAGAACCAAAGCGCGCTAAACGAGAAAAACTATACATATACACATATAATTCCAGTATATATATATATATATATATATATATATATATATATATATATATACGATAGGTTAAGCGACCACAAGTGGTCATTCTGCGCCTACTTGATTCTCGGCGTGTATTTCCACCAGCGTTTGATTGACGTTCGCGGCGCGCAGCAGAGCGACCAGGAATTCGCCGGACAAAAAGTTCGATTCAACGTTCAAGTTTTTTAGAGTGGACGAGCGTGTCACCAAGTCCACCAATCCCTGAAAAAAGGAACGCTTAAAAAGAGTCACGGGAAACGTGCATCGCGGCAGCGGCAACTTACGGCGGCATCCGAGTCGACCAGCGCCGTGTTGGCAAGCTTAAGCACTTGCAAATGATCACTGCACGCGGCTGCTTCTATTAGGCCTCGCAGCTCTTCGCGCGACAGACTCTAAACAAATGAACGTTTGCCACCTTTTGCTCCCGTACTTAGCAACTACGCGCACATGCATACATTATACATGCATATATAAATGCAGTACGCCATCACTATACGCGGTAACTGGTCCCAGGCACTTCTGTAGATAGCAAACTTCGCGTTTAGTCAAGTCTCGCAAATGAAGCACGCGCATAAATTGCGTACTTCCTCCTGGATACCTCAAATGACATCTGGATTACCTGCATGAATAATACACGATACTGTGCAAATGACATATTAGTTATTAGGCAGTTTATAAGGAATAACGGTAAGAAAGGCGTGCGCAAGTTCAATACAGAGTGAGGAGTCGCCCGCAGGTTCAGCCAAATGATACCTACGTTCAAGGTGAACAAGGAGCCGCCCAATTTCGCTCCTCACCACACTGTCGAGTACGCATAGCAAACGGTGATCTTGAGCCTTATTATTCAATCGAACCTGCATCGAGCGCTGAACAAATCACAGACTGCGAAACGTTCGGAGCTTGTAAGTGTAGGTGGTGAACGCCTGGACACTTGGAATGACCCTTGCTGAGCAGCCCGCTTTTAGCATATCCGAATTGTTTAAACTAAATGGCAAACTCTATCATTATGCATGTCGACAGTGTCAAGTACGAAGACGGACTGTTCAAGACAGCTATTACGCGAACGAGTCAACTGCTTCCCGCTAAAATTGGATCGCAGCTGCCAACAAGCGCCCTCCTCGTCAGCCTACGGCGTCATATACACATATACACCAGTTGTATTGACGACAGATTAACCTCAGGAGTGGGCGACAAGCAGCGCAAGCTACGAATGGGCGAAATTCAATACCAAAGTCGTCCAACTCAGGAAACAAACGTCGACCGACCTTCACCGTGGAATCGGAGACTCGCAAAGCCCAACCGGATTGCGGCGAAAGGCAAACTAATGAGAACCATTCGCTCGGGCAAAACTCTCCAAGTTGAATGCGGACGAGCGAATAGCGCGTGCTGCAACCTTAAGCCCCCTTAAAGGCGCCCACGAAAAGATTGCGCAGCCGAAAGGCAAGAAGGCGCACCTCCTGTCCGGATTGCTTTTGCTTCCGAATTAATAGCATCACTGAAATATTCACAACTTGCCAGCAACCGCGGCTGCTCCCGCCAACCCAACCTCGCGCAACGAGCGACTGCTCGAAAGGGATAAAAGGCAAATTGTTTCGCAACTCCAACGAATACGCGTTGCGCATTTTCCACCGCAGCCATTCTGAAACCCCTTGTCCGGTGCGCCCAGCCGGGTCCCCTCCTCGGTTCAAGGTGAACGGCTCAGCCGTGGGTGCGCTGGATGAAAATTTAAAAGGCTGCACGGAAAAGTAAAACCTAATATCAGAATTAATGCGACCCTTGGTAGTAGTGGGTGTCCAACATGCAATGGCTGAAAGTTGGCAACCCTGCTCAAAATCAACCTACAGAATCGAAATAAGCGCCGTTCAAAAGAACTCGCTTTGCCCTACACGATAAGAGCTTTGTTTATTGAAATCAGGACCTATTGCCCCCATTTCCCCTTTACGGATAAAGCTGCTTTACACTTACGCAACACTTTAATTTTCAATCTCAGACATCTCCGGACGCGCACAGCTCACGTCATTAGTGAAGTGCCATCTGGGAAAGACGAAACTGATCGTTTCGCTAAATGCCAGAATGACGGCATACTAGCAATGGGTTTTCAACTGAGGTGGAATCAAAACTACAAAGCACAAAACTTCCGCATACTATTCCCCATTGTTATGGCATCGCTTAGGAGTACTGACTTGCCCTGACGACGGAGCAGATAGCTCCGAAAGCTCCGGATACTTCTCGCTAAAGGTACGTCGTATTTCATCGTTGAATTACATTGTACCTTTTTCGGTTCAATAAACGGGTTCCACTACCGTGAAAGACGAAACTTCTAAACTCAAAATAACATCCCGTGATGAAACATTTCGTATTCGCTTAGGAGTATTGTCAGAGATCGCGGACAGTTCACGGAGAAATTCGGGGCTGACTACTGCAGTGGGACATTAACCTTCTGACGACCGGATTACGTAAGTCCAGAGAGCTCTGAGGAAAAAGTGGAAACTTACGTGGCTGACAAAAAATCATTCCTTCACGCTTATGGAGTCAAGAAGATCGCGGGACGCGATTATTATGTCGTCAAAGTTACGGAAAACGTTACCGCGAATAAGCGAACAGTTCGAGATGCTTGGAAACGTGATGGTTTGCACGGGAAACGTTGGATGACTAAGGTGGACAAGGCATAACCACGTAGCTCAACTCGTCCAGCTTACCCTTTTCACGGTATTTCACGAGGTCCGACCACTGCATGTTTCGAGAAAAGTAATGGATATATGTCGCGACGTTACGGCGCATTTACCCGTCGGACCTGGCACCTACTGGTTGGTTGCCACTTTTCCAAGCATCTCGAACTGCTTGTTTACTTGCAACAAAATTTTCCGCGACTCGGACAACGCGAAAGTAGCGCTCGGCGGGTTTCTCTCCTCTCGTAATCCCGCCTTTCGCATCGACGTAATGTCAATGCTCCGACCCCGTGCTCCCACGCCGGGTGCTTACTTCGACCGGTAAAGTTGGCTTTGGGCAAAGTTACGAAATTTCAAAGCTGGAGCGGAAAAGTCGAAAGTATTTCAAAGGTATACATCCCTTTGCATACGCCTACTTGGAACGTGCGGAGACGTGGCGGCGCAACCGACTTATCCACCTACCGTGTCCCATCGTCTAATTTCAAATATGTGGCTCCTCCTGCGGGGAAGGGCTCCGTTCCAAAGAAATTAGCATAAAGGAAAAACGAGGATCGCTTCGCTGCCGCATCGCCGAATTGGACCAACGCGGCAGCGTCGAAGCCGAAATGCATCAGCCCTTTGGCTGTTCGTTGGGCGCTGCCGACAAAAACCATCACCCATTCCCTAGCGCTGACGAACAAGCGCGGACGCAACTGGGTCGCCTTTGAAACCGGATGTCAACCCGTTGGGACGTTACTTTGCCTTCGTCTCGCCTGCGGGTAGTGAACAAGCGCCGGCAAAGGGAAGCAAAAAAGAAGCAGGGCAATACGACCGACTCGATACCTTCATGTTGTTCAGGTTGACCTCGGTGAGCGATGAATCGTTGGCACGCAGGCGCCGGGTACAGTCCGCAACGTCCGTGTCGTTCACGGGTTCCTCCGGAAGCAGCTTCAGCGGCGCCGCCTTGACCACAGCTAAAAGGGGACACACAGCAGTTGGGCGAATGGCGGGCGCGCTTGGAGGCGAGCCGCCAACCAACCGGAGAAGCTGGTCGAATCCGAGTCCTGGGGCTTTCCTTCCACGGCGTTGTAGTACTGGTTCTGCGTCAGCATGCTGTGCATTCCCAGAATTCCTGGTAAAACGAAGCGTTACGCAACAGCGCAATTCGACGCTCGCCGGCGCAACCGGTGCCCACCGGCAAGGTCGACCAGGTCGTTCTCCGTCGCTTCCGAAAGGGCAATGTCCACGTCGCCCTCCAGGTCGTCCAGCGAAAAGGTGAAGGAGCCGTCCTTGTCCTCGTTAGACGGCGTGGTCGACTCCTTGGACTCCGAGGTCCACACCTTGCCTAAGCGGACGGGCGCCACTAGCCGAGGCCTTCGGCAACTTCGCAGGCTCACCTCGTTTGACGCCGGGCTCGTAGGGCACCCTTTCCTCCCAGTCCTTCTCGTTGATTGCCTTCTCTTCCAAAAACTTGAGCAACTGCTCGCGGCTGAACGGACCGGTCGGCTTCTTCGTCGTCTGATCTCTGCAGCGCTGCGACGGAGGCAGAAGGGAGTTCTACAAGCGTTGGTCCTTAGCCCAGCCTGGCGGGGCCAGCACCCGTTGCAACAAGCATACGTCCGGATCCACTTCGTTGTTCAGCTCCTCCAGCTCCTCGGGCGTCAACTTGGTGAGCAGCGAATCGATGTCAATGTCCTCGTACTCAGACAAATCCTTTCCGTACAACTTGGTGGTCATGCTGCCCTTTCGATAGCCGCTGTACACCTCGTGCGTGGTCGTCGTGGTCCTTCGGTAGCTTAAATGGGTGCCAAGTGAGCCAAGGGTGTTCGAAAGTCCAAAGGGCCAGTTTAAACGCCCATAAGTCCGCTTGGGTTATCCACGGGCGTCGGGATGTTGCAGCGAAGTGACTCACCTGCTGCTGGACGAGTAGGAGGTGGTCATGTTGCTCATTTTTGCGCCTTGAACACCTTACGCGGAACTACTGGAGCGCAAACTGGCTCGACGGGTCGATAGCTAAACCGGACTGAAAGCTAGAGCTCTGAACTGGCTGCCAACGGAGCGCTACCGGTTGACGAGCTCTCCTTCCTGCTTGTTCGTTCAAGAAGAATTGATTGAAAGAGGCAGAAACGGGGGGAATTAAATGCCGACGAACGTTGCGGAAACAGCCGTGCCGTTACTCGCCCGTGGAATGCCGTTGAACCTGCCCGGTTAGCCTTCAGTCGTGCTGTTCGAACCCAACTGCCGTTCCCGCTATCGCTACGGCCATCGGCTGCGCATATACATACGCGTTCTTGCCGTTCGCTTCCGAAGCTGTCTTGGACAAACGGACGATGATCCCCTCGCGATCCTTTGGCGAACGATTGTCGAGCAAAGAGCGCGAAAACAACCGCTCAAGCCGCGCACGTGACTAATAATTAATCGCGCATGGCTTACCTGCAGCCGGCCGGATACTTGACGGTCGCCTTGTTTGGCAAAACAGTTCCCGGAGTACTGTTTTTCCCAAAACGGATGTTCAGGCTCCTTGGGGCGGACACTGTACCTTGGTCAACCTGGCCGGTCGGCTCGGCTTTCGACTTGCCCAATGGCGAGCACCAGGCAAAGCGGCGGCTCGTCCTCGCGTGTCAAATAATTTGGCATGCCGGGAGGCGCTCAGTAAGCTTAGCTTTTGCGGTCGGACGAAAATGCGCGCTTTGGGATTTTCATTACGCGCGGTCGCGCAGCGTACATTACCTTTTGCCCACGATTCCGTGACTCGGAATTGTTCAGGAGTCGGTGAAACCGAGTAGGGTCGTCCGATCAGTTCGGCGCCGCTCGCTCGAGGTACGTCGACGGGAGTTGATGCCCAGCCGATGCGTTTAAAGTGAACGGGGGAAAGTTTTAAACTCCCAAGTTGACGCTTTTTGAAACAGCGCTACAAGGTGGAGACGGGATGCTTGGTACCGGTCCGTTGGTCATATTGAAGTTTAGGTACGGTGTTTGCCCGTTTCTGGGCGTATTAATAACCCCAGCATGGACTAAATCTACCATTCCCATCTCGCTGAGGACGGAGCAATGCAGTTCCGAAAGCTTCGAGGTTTACATTGGTGTTCCACAATTTTCCTTACAACTGTCCATCCATCCGTTGGTAGGGCGGGTTTTTGACACCAAGGAAAAGCTCCAACGGCCAAACACCGTACCTAAACTTCAGTATGAGTGCTACAAGGTTTGGCAAGGAAAGATTGGACGTAGACATTTGGTTCGGCTAAGCGATGAGGTAGTGCCTTCAGCACTTTCAATTTCCATGTGGACCTCTCTTCTCTCGCGGGAGGGCCATCGTTGCCTTCCAAGCGGGACGCTTACAGTGTTAACTCAGCTCGCAAAGCTATTTACATGACAAAGTCTCCGCTTTGACTCAGCGCGGTACGGGACGATTTGATGCGGGCCTGAATTGGCGGATAATTCGCGAGACTACGCTACCCAAGCCTAAGGCACCCAGGTAGGAGCGATGGTCCGCCAGTTACTCGTGGGAAGTGGACTGCCCGTCAAACTGGTACTCCGTCGATTTGTGGAGGCTTGGAAAAGTCCGCTTCTTGGGTATCCGGCGCCTGGTAAGGGGTACCTGAGCGTTAGCATCCTGAATGACCCAACGATAGCAGCGCTATTGTTCTTATTTCATTTTTATTTGCTCTAGTCCATAGCTCTCTGCTGTGATCGCCTTGTGTTTGCCGCTGGAGACAGGATATGAGGAGCTCCAGAACCTTCGGATTGCGTCAACAGTTGGAAACAAATAAATAAGGAAGATTCCAATAGCGGTGCCAAGTCCTTAGCAAGGATAACATCCCATTCGTACGATAAGCTGAAATGGCAGCCCGAGGTTCCGTCCCGCATTAGCAGCGTTGGAGTAAGTCTCCTGGAATCTGGCTGTGCAACACACGAAGCCCATATGCTGAGGAGCGGACCGCTGCGCCAAACTCTCGCGACGTCCCAGACCGCCGCCTGACACGTCAGCGGGAGGAAGGAAACCGGAGGAAACGGTAACGACCCTACCGAATGAGCTTACCTTTTCTCGTCCATTGTGCTTCGGGTGCTCGCTGTGCTTTGTGCCCGCGCTTCTTGCCGACTTTATCCTTTTCAAAGTGGAGCCTGAAGCTGCGCCGCTAGAGACAAAGCGAACTAAGCTAATCGACTCTTCCCGCCGAGACGTCGTTGTCAGGCCAGCAGGAATGTAAAGCTTAGCTTAAAGTATACATCACGAAATATTTTTCTTGATACCTGAGGAGATCTTCAGTCTGCAGCATTCCAATTCCCGAAGCTGAACTAGCGGTTCCACCGGAACTTTTCCAAGAAAAATTAGCCCATTTTTCATATATATATATATATATATATATATATATATATATACGTGAGGATATATGATCTTGAAACATGAAATATTAGTAGCAAGGCTTCTGAACTATGCTGACGACGGAGCATGTTCCTTCCGAAAGCTCCGCCGATTAGAGCTCACAGAACAGGGATCCGTATCTTTTTATCATGAGGAAATATATGAGAAAATATGATAATATTTCTATATTTCTTAAGGCAGGGTGTCTTTTAACGGGAGCGTAGATCTTCATGAGGTCATTTTCACGGATTTTGTCCAGTTGGTTGTTGTACGTTAGCAGATCTATAAGTAATCTGACACTTTCTCCCTACCACCGGATGGATGAGAGTAGTTATGAGAGAAACGCGTTCAGAAAGCAACGTACAATTTTCCTCGTGAAATAGGAATGTACACAATGTACACAAACGAGGAAAATTGTACGTTGCTTTCTGAACGCGTTTCTCTCATAACTACTCTCATCCATCCGGTGGTAGGGAGAAAGTGTCAGATTACTTATAGATCTGCTAACGTACAACAACCAACGGGACAAAATCCGTGAAAAAGACCTCAATATTTCTATATGAGATTTGTATGAAAAAATATGACACGTATATATATATATATATATATATATATATATATATATATATATATATATATATATATATATATATATATATATATATATATATATATATAATGATGAAAAGATGCGGATCCTTGTTCTGTGAGCTTTAATTCGCGAAGCTTTTGGAACAAACAAGTTCAGTCATCAGCGCAATTCGAGGAGCTCGAACATGTTATTGAGCATTATAAAAGCTACTTCAAAGGGCCAAGTGGCCACTCTGCAGCCCTCATCACATGGGCAATTATGATATTTCACGCTCAAGATTATATTCCACATTTATGTATGAATGCCCTTGGGTGGGGGGCAGAGGATGTACCATACGGAATGAGCGGAATAGCCGCAAGACTTAGGTGCCGGGATTTCTTGCATTAGCGGGCCATTGCAGTGCGCTGCCAAGGATTTGTTGGATAATTCGCAAACTCGCGCTAGGGGTGCTTTGAGACGATGACTTCGAAAACTTTGCGGCACCTTGCGTGACGAAGAGCAAACAGCTTCTGCAATCAGTTCATCGCCAATCTGTTTGCCGATTACTGCAAAGTAAATCGACTTTCCTTGCGGAGATGTACGCCGTCCAAGGCGAACCTTAGGCAAAGAGCGCCAACTGCGCCTTGCCTGCAAACAACGGCCAGAATTTGGAGCGTCACGTATACGCACGCCCGTCACATCGCTCATTAGAGGAGAGGTCCCGTAAGGACGGCGGTGATAAGGGATTGGGTGCCAAGCGCGAGGTGAGCAACCTGTACTAATAGTATGCAGTCCAGCAAAGGAGCACCGCCAAGAGTGAACTTCAATAATTGTCACTGCCTTTCCGTTCGGCAGGCAAAGCTACCGTTGGAAATGGGCACCAAGCCGTATTTTTCATTATCGCCATTTTTTTACTTTTGAGCGTAAGGCGGCTTAAGCACTCCCCGCGACGGGTGCTTGGGTGCGCAACGAATATTTGGTAATCAAATTTTCGCCGCCAAGTCAACTGCGCCGGCTGAAACTGCCCAACTGAAAAGTCAACATCTCAATCATTGAACTTTTGCATTTGCATACCGTAAGCCTGAAGGAGCCCACTTGCACAGTGACACTGAGTGGAAACAACGTGGCAGGTGGCCGCCTCTCAGCCGGTTTACTGAATGCATGAACGTGAATTCGCCGTGCTCAGTTGAAGCTGCTATTTGGGCTCCAAATGAATGGGGGTTTATTCAATGAATGGACGGCCGCTTCGAAAAGCCATCTTACGGCATAAGGTGGTTACGCTGCAGCGGTGAAAGGCTCCAAGTTAAACGGGCCCTACTGGCTCGCCTTTGCCATTCATGGTTAGGCTTCAATGAGAATGCCACCTTTTCGTCAGCATTCTTTGCTTGTTGCTTCTCTAAAGCCAAGATTACTGTTCGAAAAGATTTAGCCGGCATTTACTCCGTACTACAAGACGACGAGAGCAGAATATAAATTACTATTAATATCCTGGTGGCCTGACGGTTGCACGTCCAGTTCGTCCTAGCCGAATGAAGGCCCAGTTTAGCATACAGTATGCAAATATCCCTTTGCTTTAAGTCGTAGCCTTTAGGAAAATGCAAAGCGTGGCGCCCTTAAATGGGAACCCTATGAAAAGCCTTGAAAAGAGTAGTGCACCCGAGTAGGATGCGACATTGGACGTGAACATATTCCTAGCTCGTTATTTTTCCTTTCAAACCCGCAGCTGCACTTCGCAATGAGCATCTCTCATTTCGACTGTTTTTCGCGAAAGCAGAAGGCTTTCAAGTAAGTGCAGCGCCTCTGCTGTCAGCGGCACGGGAAACTGGAGCCGCAACCTTGGGAATTCACTTGATGCATTGCCTTACGGTGCTCAGCTCACTGATAATTTGTGGGACCACTTCGCGTCACTTGAAATACACTGATGGAAGTTGACCTTCAAGGCAACGTTTCCCTGCTGGGAAAAATCGTTACTCATTGGAGGAGATTAAAGTGTTGTATTCAGCGGTTTCTTCCTTCGTCAATCGAAGTGATCCTATTACGCATTGCCTAAGTATTGGAGTGGCATAGGCTAGAACAGGCGAAGGCCAATCATTCCTCTTTCGTAGAGGACGTGACTGAAAATCGTAGATAGGATACTTCCACGACAACCTTTCTGAGGTAAATTAAGAATAAGCGAATACCAATTTGCATTTCGCCACTTAACTTCGCCGCCTGGCATTCCATTGGGGGGAGCTCGCAGTTGCAGCAGTTATTGGAGGACTACTTGGAAACTTGACAGCGGAAACTAACCGCACGCATATTGAGGAGCCCGGACGGCGTTCCAAAGTAATAGGATAGTCAAAAACGGGAAGCGATTAGCTGTTTCGACATGATCCACGTCGTTGCGTTGGATCCATCGGAAGGTTGTCAGTTGGGGTGCATTTCCGTCGGTTGCCGAACGGACTGCCTACAAGCAAAGGCGAATGGACGCCCTGAATGACTGCACCATGATTACGCGCCTTCCTGAATTCGAAAAATGCAAGGAGTATCCCGAGATAGTTCGGATGTTCTTATTGTTGGATTCTTTGGCTTCCGCTGGAGCGGTAGCGCAGTGTCATGGCATAGCATCGGTTTGCAACGTTCCTTTCCAGAAGGGCTTGTCATCGGATCGGCTGCTTGCTCGTACGACTTTTCTTGTTCCGTTTCGCAGTTTGCGTTGCGTACGAGCCGCGGCGAGAAGCACTTTGGCGACTGCGAATGTTCGAATAGAGAAAGCGAGATTTTTTAAATGCCATTGCCAAATTGTTGGCACAACTGCTGAAGTCGCGACCGACGGGCGCATGCGAAGCTCGTTTTGTCGGGAGATAGTCGAAGAAATTGCCGATACGTTAAGCAGCCTTGCTAATAAGGCTTCGGAATTATTAGTAATCTGAAAGGGAGAAATTTCGGGTATTGCAAACGGTCCATGAAGTTTGAAACTTGGTAACGCCCTGCAAGGTGCCTGGGCAAGTATCCGCCCAGGCCATTTCGCATATTCGATCATTTCGCTAACAAACAACCTACGGTTTGAAGATGTTTACAATCATGACTGAAGTAAGTATTTGCACAGCACTTGTGTCGATAAGCCAAAACAGTAAACAAGGTATCCGCGACTAGGAGCGCAAATTTGTTTACGCTGTGCCGGCGGTAATGCTGATGCCAAGCTCGGAGTTATTCCATTTATTGAGATCTCGGATGTCAATACTGCTATCAGTGGAAGCCATGCAACAAATTCTGATTACTCGGACTAGACTATTTGCATGTTTATGCTTGGAAGACCATCAATTGACATGCAATGCTAAGATCAGCGGAATCAGTAGATGGATTCGTACCCCTGTTTACCTGTAATGGTTTGTCTCGGATGCCGTAACTGCGACCCTTTCAAACAGAAGGGTAGGAATTAAAAATCGTTCCTGGTAACGCGTGCGCACTGTTCTGCCGGCATCAGTTAAGCTTTCGATTAACGGTGTCCCTTCTATAAATATTAATAATATTGATAGTTAATAAAAAAACTTCCCCAGGCGCTCATTGCTGCGCGGAAATATTAATTTCATTTCACTAAGTTTGAGACATGAGAAACCTGATTTGCAGATGGCGTTTCTTCTGAGCCGAGACTGCCTCCTTTCAGCGACTTTCTTTCGTGCTTCAAACCGTAGACAGCAGCTCAACTCAGAGCACGAACGAAAGTGGCTAAAGTTCCAGCCTAAGCCGCAGTGGCGCACTGCGCAATTGGGATGACGTTTCGCTAGAGGGCTGGAAGTTTTTTACCAATGCTTCAGGAATAGGCTGCGCCCATTTGAAGGTAGAATCCGAAGAAAGGGTTTCTCACAACAGCTTGACGTATACTTGCGTTGTCTTTGGCGTAGCTATGTTGTTCGCGACTGCAATTGCTTTAAAATAGAGCCTATACAACTGCCAAGGGTATTGTTAATAAGCAGACGCACTGCACTACATCGGGAGCAACACCACGAAAGCAATGTTAAAGACAACACCAGTATTATTAATATCCGTGGTAATAAATTGCTAGTTTTAAAGTGTAACGACGTTTGCTCACTAAATACACTTTTCCAGCGGCTATGAAGAATAAGTGACGTTCTGCCTGACGAAAAATAATTCTAGTATATTTAAAATTGTATGACTGCGCAATATTCAGTAACACTTCCAATTCCGTTGAACTCACGTTTCATGGACTGCAAGAACGTCATTACGACAATGCTCATTGCGTCTAATGATAGGTTTACGTCCGCTCCTTCTCTCAGTACCCGTTAAATCATCCATTCCTCCTAGCCTTGAGGGAGCAGCGAGCAACCCTGAGACATTAATGGCCAACCAGCAAAAGATAACCAAGCGTGACGTATTTAGAATTGATAAATTAAGGGCGCATATTTTCAGTGGCGCAGTCAAATGCAACAGTTTAGTCAGTTGAGCCTGGCTGCTCCTGCCAGACGTGCTGCCTGGAAATGAAGTTCACAGTGAAAGTTTGTTCGAGCGTTCACCAACAACTTAGCAGGAAGGGTGTACAGGCGAATGGTAGAGAAACTGCCCAGCGTTGTTTGCTGAACGCGCGCTAAGCAATACTGTGGAAAACCAGGGACGTGTCAGTCGTGGTTGAAGTGCTTAACGGGACGTGGCTCCAGAACTGGTCAACGCTGGCGTAGACTGAGCGACGAGGAAATGGCAGATGAGGCAGGCTCGGCCGCTCAATGCGGCTAACGTTGCCTTGTCAAGTTTCTCCACGGTAAAATGACAAGAGACGATTAACCACTTGCTGTTGGTCTACAAACTCGAACACGTTCGGTGCACTAAGCAAGATTCCAACAGTGCCGCCAAGCGTCACACCGAAAAATATGTAGAGCAGCAACCGGTCGATCACCATGGCTACGTACCTGCAATTGGGATTGTTAGCCAAACTTGAGTGCGTGGGCATCGTGAAAGTCATGCAAATTTGAAGAGTAAATTGTCTTTCCCCTTCCGTAGGCTCTATCTCACTTTCAAAGGCTCCCTGCGGCAGGGTCCTTCCAGCCGCACGCGAAAGTTCCTCTTCGTTCTTACAGAAAACGGGTCAAAGCAAAAACATAGTCTTTCCTTTTTTCCATATTTGCAAGATGAACGACTGAAGCAGGTGTAACAGAATTTGGCAAATTAGATAAACTGTGAATCAGATCAACGGAAAGGTAATTTACTCAACTGGAAAGTAAAGTTACTGTGTTAGCCAATATTTTGACGTGCTATTTAAAAATGAATAAATTAAGGCCGTTATTGATGTCAAGAGCGTTTCTGGCAGATAGAAACATTACTGCTAATACTATACAGCGAGTTGACGAAAGTATACCGCCATTTGACTAACTACATCGGAAGCAATTCTTTGTAGGTTCCCTGGATTTTATGGCCCCCAACCGCTGACCATCAAAGCTGACGACGGAAACGGCTCGCTCCCAAGCATTATTGTTAATGAAACTGCTTTTTGATAGCGCTTAATTAGCATTGGAGCAACAGAGCCACAAACAGTATGCTCTGAAGACAGGGGAAAAAATCTCTTTTACAAATCCCACTTTCGCTACGCTGTGACCTGCAGGAAAGCGTTACTGACATGCGCAGTTTATTATCGACGCATTTCCGCTTTGGATAACTCTTGCTGATGCCACTGAACCTTACCAGAGAATTGGGCGGCAAAAATTACATAAAGGGGCATTAATAGAAGTGGACACCATTTACAGCCTACGGAATGCATCGATGAAGCAGTAGCGAAACGACGGGCGGAGAAGCAAGCAACAGTACTTACTTCCAATCCTCGCGTATCTGCAACAAAAGCACTGTTGAGAAGAAAAAGCGGCTACGCGGCTCTGCAACTGACCGATTGGTACTCTTCGTCCGTTCTTAGATGTTCCGCTATGTATTCGATTGCTTCGATCGCTTTGCAGGCTTCTCTGGAGAGCGGATACTGATTGGAGAGGCTGTGGTACGTGTAACCATCTGAATTGCGGTGGTCGACAACGGGGCATATAGGAACTGCAGTAGGCTCCGTTGAATCAGAGAACCTGGAAGATTGGCCCGTAGCTGTATGGACAGGTTTGTGCCTGTGGAATGTGCCCGTCGCTCCGTGGTAGGGCTCCTTGGATACGCGTTTCGGCCTCTTCATCATTAGCATTTTCGGCAGAAAGTCGAGAAAAGTGTGGCGCACCCACTGTGGCATTCGATGCGTGGTTGGTCCGCGAAAAAATACGTTGATTATGAGAACGGTCACCAAGATTGTTATAATGTTGAGCAAAAAGGTGAGCAACAGGTACTTCGCCATCAGCGGAATTGTGGACGATGTCGGCGGAAGAATTTTCGAAACCAGTAGAAGGAACACCACAAGAGACAGCAGAACGTTCAGCGTCAAGGTGATCTTCTCACCCGCGCAAGCCGGCAGATAAAACACCATCATACTGAGAAAGGCCATCAGTACTGTTGGTATGATCAGCACTACCGTGTAGAAAAGGGACTTCCTGCGCACCCGAATCCGAAATTCGATTCTAGACTTTTGTCGCGTTAGAACAGCCGGCGCCTCTATGATGTCCCAAATACTACTGTATGAGTAGTCCTGCAGATCCACACCTTCCACGCCGTCGTTAAAGCTCAGTATTATTTCCTGCTCGTTGTACGTCCACGAGCCGAATAGCAGAGTGCATACCTGCTCATCGAACGGGAAGTACTCGACGTCAATAATGCAGGAGCTTTTGTAAATCGCCGGCGGTACCCACAGCATGCTGCCGTCATGATCAATCACGACGTTGCTATGGAATGACACCTCATAATTTCCATCAGCGCTGCAAAACAAGGGCACTTTAATTAGCGAAAAACTGCTGCTTGATACGCTAAGCTTGCGACGTGACCGCCGCATTAAGCGTGACCAATCACAGCAGTAGGGCAGCCAGCCAAAATGATTTAATTCCAAACATACTATTATTGTAAGTTTTACAATAGCACATAGTTTCTACTGAAAGCAACGTGCCATCGTAAAAATGTACGATTCATTCCATTGTCACGAGGGATCCTATATTTAACAGGCATACAAGCCAGGAAATCGATTCTGTCATAGGTCTCTATAATGGGGTTTGGAAAGGTGACATGATTGAACCTAGATTTTTTATGCAGAAGTGTTATTCAAAGCCTGGAGAATACTTTCAACCAGGAAATGACAGTATTAGGACCACTGACCGACAGCATCCATTGAAAAATTCCTTCTTTCTGAAAAGGCGTAGTACCACATTTGTTTGAAAGTAGGCCAACAGAGAATAACTCCTAGTAACTTGACTATACATCTCCGTATTTGTATGAATTAGCAAACCAAAATCTACGTTTCATCCATTACTGTTGCGATGGATTGAAAATGACCTCCAGTAATACAGCGTGTATTTGCACCTTATGGGATTATAGCTGTACATAAAAAAGGACAAGGGCAGCAGACGTATCCAACGGCGATTCGTCAGTCTTCGTCGAAAATGACGTCATTCTTTCTTCGGATAAACCACGTTGTGTCAAATCCGCGCATAAAAAACCGCGGATACGGAGGGCCTACTGTATATATGTACACTTTGATTATATATATACAGTCATATATATAAACTTTGATTATATATATATATATATATATATATATATATATATATATATATATATATATTATATATCGAGAAGGTACGGCTTTGCACAGTTTATGGATTTTAACATCTCACTGTAGCTTTTCAGACTACTCTTGTTTCGCAAAGCCGTACTACTATTAAGATATGCTCGTTTACACTGTTAGAACAAACCTCATTAAATATATACCAATTGCTATAACAGATTTTTTCTATTCTATATTTCTACCCATTGCTGTATTTATCTTTGCATGTACCACTGTACATATATACATGTTTTGTGCACACTTTAAATAAATAGTGCTGCTGCATGTTTTTATTTTCCTCAACTAACCACCTTTTCGATTGGTTAATATTATGGTGTCACGGCTTTGACTACGTGCATATATATATATATATATATATATATATATATATATATATATATAAGTAAGAATTTCGATATGTATATATATATATATAATCAAAGTTTTAACACGGTATACAACCCCGTTCTAGTAGAAAGCTTTTACTTCCTCAAAAACTTTTCCTTGCCGAGCTATCTGGTACTGCGCCGGCACCCGACTTCAGAGCAAAACGTAAAATATGCCGACTGCCCAGCCAGTCAGCGGTTCAGCAAGCCCCTCTGCTAGACCATCCGGGCTGGCGACATCAACTATCAGGTACTACCCTTGTACCTGTCAAGCGTCTGTCGCCCGCCCAGTCAGTCCTGCAGAGAGCGAGCATCCCCACCGACCGACCGGGACAGTGACACGAATCCAAATGAAGCAGTACAGGAGCAGTACCCGAAGAGCCCGGCAAGGAAAAGTTTTTGAGGAAGTAAAAGGTTTCTACTAGAACGGGGTTGTATACCGTGTTGAAACTTTGATAATTGAAAAATACCCCCGTATGGTAATAACCATTTTCGTATATATATATATATATATATATATATATATATATATATATAATGGGGTATTTTGTAACAGTGTGACGTTTATTCAACAAAGGGTTTCGAAACACGTGGTAAGATCTCCTGTCCTTAATTGAAGGAACACGACAAAACCACCCGTGGCTGAATAATCTTGTAATAGTATACCAGAGCTTTCGAGAACAACTCACGTTCTCGTCCTCAGCGTAAGCACAAAGATTTCCTTTCGAAACAAAAGGAAATCTTTGTGCTTACGCTGAGGACGAGAACATGAGTTATTCTCGAAAGCTCTGGTATACTATTACAAGATTATTCAGCCACGGGTGGTTTTGTCGTGTTCCTTCAATTAAAGACATGAGATCTTACCACTATATATTTAAGGCGTTAAGGTAATATTGGCCAATTAAAATGGCATTTATATGATCTATATATGCATATAAATGCCATTTTAATTGGCCAATATTATGGCGTCAGGTCTTTGACTTAAGTTTGCATTTAAACGTTGTAGGATCATGAGCGATAATTCGACGTCAAAGCAATTTCACCACAATTTATAGGCTAAGCAAGCCTTCACAGTTTCTTCCGTCGCAATTTCACCCAAGTCTATGAGGAAGCAGCAGGTCAAAATGTACATATAATCTTTGTCATGGAAATCGAATGCCTCGTAACGACTCAATTAGAAATCAAGTTCTTTAGACGAATTAACACGGTTTTTATACTGTTCAGACATACGGTAAAAATGGTGTCAGATCGGATTATGAGCATTATCATTTTAATTCCTTGTTAATAAGACATAGAGCTTAACCAGAAAGAACAGAATTTCGCCATTAGGCCAACTGAATGGCAACTTATTTATTTGGAAACTGGCATCATGCCGTTAGCCAATATTTTGATACAGTTGTAAAAGATGAACAGATAACTGTGCTGACATGGCTGGCGGAAACTTGCGCTAACATTATTACATTGGCGGGTTAACGGAAGTAGCCTATCATCCACAGTACGGCGGAGTCAATTCCGCATAACTTTCCAAGAAAGCTGGGTCACCGATTACCGTGAAAAGAGCATACGACATTTCTTTTCCATTACAAGAAACCTACACTTCATTCATGGTACCACCGGCATCACGCCGGGGTTTGCGTCAATTGATTGCCACGCAAAAGTGGCCATTCATAGCAAAACACAAAAAGCAAGCTTACTTGTTAAAAAGTACAATATCCGGCAGCCACACTTTGTTCGTGGCCACTCGAATCTGCCGAATTTCCCCGTAGTTCACTGGGTTCCATCGCATCTGGAAGTCATGCCATTTCTGCAATTGCAAACGGAAGCTGAGAATTAGCGCGGCGGCCAAAATCGGGCGGCAACGTTTTGAAAAAAGCATTACCAGAGTTAACCACACGTTGGTGTGCATAATTTGATTCTTTTCATCCTGCAACAACGCATCAACGATGAACCGCCTGCTAAGCGGAAGCGAACGATCCCACCAGGTTGATCAAAAGAAAAAGTTGCAGCCCAAAGTGCAGGAGTAGAGGCGTCGAATTGGCGTTGGACAATGGCAGGACAAGCGAGTTGTAGCCCCGGAAGAGGTCAACCATCAAACGGTCTTCATCTTCCGAACAATTAACTGCAACAGGAGACTGACCGTGAAAACGTTCACGACGAACGCAATGCGCTACGATGTTTCAAAATCCGTGTGAGAACTACCGTATGACAGCCGGTGCAACCGATCAGCGCGAATGGGGAGCCACTTCCACGGGATGCGCACAAATCGCCTGTGCGTTTCCGTTCGGTTTTAACAATGTACCTTTGGTTAAGTCAAGATAACGTATGCTGAAAGTTCATGCAAATCAGATAAATATCAGCGACAAATGAACAACTCCTTCGAACTCATACGAATTTGGACCGAAGGGAGCCACGTGAACAAACGCGGAATAAGGCGAACCTTCATTTTGCGCACCTGAACTTGCATATATCCAATTTCGATGTTGAGTGAAATGTGGATAAGCTTCTCCCACACATGCGGGTCATCCCAACTGACGGAGTATATCGGCGCATATTGGATTTTATTGAAGCGGACGAATTCAAGAGGCTTCTGAATTATCGCCGCGCGAAACGGCACCTCTCCCTTTGCACAATGTTTGGCGCGCTACTCAGGGTGCGCCTGGGTCATTCTGCATGCAAATTCTTTCAACGATTGCCCGTTGGTCGATTCGGTCGAACAAGTTTGGCACGTAGGCGAAAACGTTGAACGTCCCGCCCAGGGTTATTCCAAAGAAAATGAAAAGCAAAAAGCGATCAAGGATCAGCGAGGCGAACTTCCATTCTTCTCTCCTCTGCAAAATAGAACCTTCACAACGGGTTGGCGCGAGTTGTGTTCAAAAAGCGAAGTCACGGCGCCTCTTACGCTCCGCCGATGGTTAACGAAAGGACTTGAGCAGTTGCAACGCACAGCGACCCAACAGTAGCGGAACCCCAAAAGCCCAGGCAGCCTATGGGCCCAACTGGGGCAGCCGAACAACATTAGGGAAACTTACCAACTGCTCGGCGTAGACGCGCCGGTAATGGTCGAATATCTTATCCGCCGAAACTAATGCTTCGTTTAGGAGGGCACAATTGACGGCGGCCGACTGGGTGCCAAAAAAGCGCCCATCAACAGGGCCGTCTGATTTTAAGGTATGCAAATTTGAATCTTCACTGTTCGCCGGGTCAATTTGCTCTTCGTTCGTTCCCATCTTCTCCGTAGGATTAACTGAATCGACACAGGAAGGACACTTGGTGTGCGGCCTTCCTATCCGTGAAGACTCAACTATCCGACCTCTGCGATTTCTCCTTAGGATTTCTCGAGGCGTTTGCATAAGCAAAACTCGCGGAAGCATTTTCAAGAACAACGAGCGAGCCCAAAGTGGAAGCTCGTCAACGGACGGCGGTCGGAAGTAGACGTTCAACACGACCACGGTCGTGACGATGGCCGCCACGTCGAGGACGAACGTCAGCAGAAGATACTTGGCCAAGAAGGGCATCGCGTTCGAATTGCAAGGCAAAATTTTCGACACGAGCAGCATGAAAACGACCAGCGCCAAAAGTAGGTTCACCGACAGGGTGATCTTCTCTGAAGCGCCGGCAGGAAGGTAGAAGACGAAGACGCTCAGGTACGCCATCATTACGGTGGGCAGAATCAAAGTGATTGTATAGAACAGGGGTTTTCGACGGATCTTGACGTAGAAGGTGAGCTTAGAGTCTGAGTCGGTCAGGGAGCCGGGCACATCCACCACGTCCCAACTGCTGCTAAAGGAGAAGTCCTCCAGCTCGATGAAGTTCCTCTGGTTGTGCCAGGCAAATTGTAGCTCGCCATTCTTGTAGGCCGACGACCCGAATACCAGCAGGCACGTCTGCTCGTCGAAGGGAAAGTCTTGGACGTCCATTCGGCACGAACTTTTAAATATCGCTGGAGGAACCCAAAGCACGGTGCCGTCGTTATCGACCTTGGCGTTCGAATAGTATGAGACCTGGTAGTTTCCGTCCGCGCTGCTCGGGAAACAAACGCTTTGTCTGAAGTTAGGCAGACAGGCGGTATGTTGCTCTCTGGCTCACTTATTTAGCAGCACAATGTCCGGATGCCACAGCTTGTGAAAGGGAGCGCGAATCTCGTTGACCATGTTATACTCGGCCGGGTTCCACTTTAGACTAGGATCGATCCAGCTCTGTAGCAATTGATTCTTAGTGTCACTCATTTATAAATGTCGTATAATGCACTTTTCTCTAATTGGGCTGTATATCTACGGAGAACAAGTAGGGGATACCAGAAACTTAGACGCTTTACAAGTTCTTCTCTGGGCATGAAACAAGTGAAACAATTTATTATTACTAATATTATTATTCCCGTTGCGAGATACGGAAAACATTCGCTTCAAAATGAAACTTGTTGATTCTGAATAGAAACAATGGAGCTCTTAGGGCTGCCCTGTCCATTCTTCAGCATAGCTTTTGGTAACTGCACTTACATTACGTAAGTTTCAATATGTAATGTAAGTGCAGTTATCAAAATGCACTTACATTACGTATTGAAACTTACGTAATGTAAGTGCATTAAACTAACTACTACAGTCTTATTCGTATTGGCGCTGAAGAGGGTAGAAGGAAATGTCCGAAAGTTAAGAAAGCAAAATATTTATCCACAAGCAGTATCACTCGTACTCAAAAATGGAAAGCATTACTACTCCTCTTACTATTAGCACCATGCCTCCGTCCTGGGTATTCATTCATTGATATTTCATTTTCAACATTTCCACGACGTGCCTTGTACCGTCACTAAGGAATTAGAAGCGAGGAAACGGAAAGGAGGAAAGCATGGCACGGTGGTCGCAGGACCGTCCTCGTTTCGATTCTTCGCTTCCAATTCAAATAATGACGTGACAAGACAGGAACCAAAGGCTTCGGAAGCAAAACGACAACGCGTTGAAATTTCTTTTGTTTTTCTTCTCTCCTCTCTTCCTATCCACAGTATGCATAATATTCAATATTGTTACTATTATTTAAAATAGGACTCCTCGAAACGGATGGAATATGATCATCTGAACGACTGAAAATGCTCGCTCCTATTTCATTCAATCTACTTGTAATAACCCTGGCAAACAACCTGATCAGTGAATGGTCTGCTAGTTTACTATTAATAGTATAATGAATGAGAACAAATGAACATATGAACTATTTTTAAGGGCCTTCAGAACTGCGCAGCAGCAGTCGTCGTCGTCGTCAGCAAAGGAGTAATGTCCTTCGATGACGACTGTTGCGGAAGCGTCGAAAAACAAGAGCTTTCGTACGGACATTTGTTACCTTCCGTTTTACCAGTATACCAGCTAACTAGTAGTGATTTACAAAGGAACTAGCCGTTCTCTGCTTAGGTCGTTATCTACGTTATTACAGATTTGCTGAACAAAAACCAAACGTTCAACCTTTCAACTTCTGAACTATTACAAAGTTGCACTGTATAGTTTTGCTCGTTTATTAGAATACATTTTCTACGCAATTTGAAGTGGCAACGGACTAATACCATTCAACAGTTTTCGCTGATGACGGTGGGCTCTACTATGAAAACTCTGAATTACGCAAAGAATGTCTTCTATTAAATGAGCAGGATTATGCCGCGAAAATTAGTCAATATGAGACTAAATCTTGTTACCAATCCAATATTTGCCTATTATTATTGCTTTCGCTATTTGCTTTTGTACGCGGATGGATCTGTAAGTAACTGGGAGATGAACCTGCAAATGAACGTGCAAGTTCACATGCCTCGAAATGGCTTACACATATAAGTAACAAACGTAAGAACCTGTACGTTGCTTTCTGACCGTGTCTTCTTATAAATACTCTCGTCCATCCGTTAGAAGGGTGACCGTGCTTTCCCTATTATTATTATTATTATTATTATTATTATTATTATTATTATTATTATTATTATTATTATTATTATTATTATTAGTACTACGACAAATTCTTGTTCATGGGATGAACGATGAGGCATTGTCTCTGAACGTTTATTGAACATCTTCGCAGCTTTCAGGACTTCTCATATTCTGTCTCATAGGCTAACAACAAACCAGGCGCTAGTGCTGTAAGTGCGCACCATTTGCACGGACCCACCGCACAATCGCACTGCTGAGTTTGGTTGTTAACGCAGAAAGAGAATATGAGAAATCTTGAAAGCTCTGAACACGCTGGATAAAGGATCCACAGCAGTGCCAATTGATCTTGCGAACGAAAGGTACAATTGTGACACTGCCCAACACCTGACTTTAAAGTACTGCTACTAATTGTGTATCCCAATTTGATACGATCAGTGAGGCAAGACAAGGTGACTGCTTTCCGTAAACATCCCACCACCGTTGTGGCTATTTATTTATTTAATATTAATAATATTTGTTTAATGTTTTGTAGCTTTCGGAATTCCGCATGGGCTATATATAACGGAAGTCCAAATTGAGCCGCCCGAGAGACCTGACAACATGTACAACCTGTACACGTTATCACTTCTCTTGTTCGCTCGAATCCGTTTGCCCTCTGAAGATGAGGAATATGAATTCTGGAAAGCTACGAAGGATATTAAGTAAAGCAAGTGAATGATTGCAACGACGATGCGAAGTTGTCAAGGAAGATAGTGCACATTTACGGTGCTACGAAACATCCGACATTACGTAGGACCGGTGAAATTGAAAATTGAAGGCTGAATCGAATTCTACGCGGTGAGTTAAAGAATTTAACGCAATGTCGATGACATACTATTGTTAGCCAAACGTTTGTTTGCAATATTTCATTTCTCTCGTCCTGCAAAGGGAGCATGGCAAAGCAAGAGAGCGGCAGTTGGGCAAAGCCCGGCTTACCACGTTGACCAGCAAAACCATGGACAAACCAAAAGCGACCACCACTCTGCTGTTGTTACCTACTGCGTCCGGCAGTGCAACGGAGTTGTAGTTATGAAAGATGTGCGAGTAAATTTTATCCTCATCGTACAGGGCCGAACCTTGGAACGCGACTTTTGCATCGGTAAACACTGGAAGATGGCCCAACGGCGGCGTCCTTACCCATGGAGATTACGGTAGCCGCGGCTGCAAGCATTATGAAGCTCCTTGTTCGCATTTCGAGCAGCCGCAGTTCACTCTTGAAGGACAATACCGAGACGAGGAGCTCTGAGGGAAACGACAAAAGGAGGACAGTCGAAGTTGTGCCGTTTCGGAAAATTGTTAATTGCATTGGAATTTATCGACAAGTGAATAATCTGAAATGAATGAACGACGTCCGTTGGATTCGTTCAACTATCGACCACTAACAGACAATGAAGGCAACCGTATGCTAAATTTCCGCGAAACCGGCAAAAGTCAATAGAGGCGAACGACTCGACCCACCAACTAGCTGTTGCGTGCTGATTATTCAAAAGTTTGGAGCAAAATTTGATTGTCAAAATTTCTGCTGAGATGACCGGCCGCCTTCCTTGGGAATTCCGCTAATTCGATACGTCCGGTCATGGTTCAAGGCGAGCGTTGCCGTCGAGTTGGTCCTCTGGGAATGAACGGAATTGAAGGATGGCTGCCAAGGGCCCAATTAAAACACGAGCAAAGAAAAGGCAAACTATTTACAATGCACTTCGTGTCGACAGGGGGCAAATATTTTTGGCGCCTCCGCAATTTCTGCTGCCTACGGGCGCTGCTTCAATTGGTTAGACCGATGAGTCGCAACCGTTTCATTTGCAGGTTCATCTCCCAGTATAGCTATTTGCCAGAAGACAGAAAGTTGTCCTTCCTTCCAACAGGACGATCTAAATTCGACCACCGCTTACAAGCACACGAACATTCAGCCTCAGCGCCAAGCCTTGACGCCTACTTAACTGCGGCTGAGCATACACGGTTGAGGAATGCATAAACATTATTTCCAAAGTTCTGTACTATTACACGACGATGCGGACTTTCTATTAATTGAGAGAACATGGCTAAACGAGCGTAGGAGACGTATCCCTAGCATATTGTTTTTCACTAGTGTTTATTTCCTCAAATCCGTCCTCAATTACGAATACGGTGGCAAACTGAATTAAATGCGCGTTTTCTGATCGAACGTGCATTCGAACAGAAATTGTCATGTACAACGGATAAAAATATGGATTGAGAAATAAATACTGGATGAGAGGCAGTTTTGGAAGGCAGTGTCTTGTCGAGTCGTACCCAAGAACGCACTACAGAATAGCGCGAAGAGTTGGAATTAACATTTGCGTAATGAGACGCTTGCACATACACGGGAAAATCCTGCGGTCTCCCGCAAGTTGACATCAGGGCTGGACGGCTAATGTTTAACTATAATTTGGAAATTGCTCTTTGATTGTTAACAGAACTGCGAAACTCTTCTGCCTCTAAAAATGATTACCACCTTACGGCGACTGCGAAGCCAGTAGTATGTGGGTTACTATGTATAATATTAACATTTCCCTTACACCAAAACGCAGAATACAGAACTTGTAACAGGAATTATTCACATTTTCTTCCTGACGCTTAAGTTACTTATACGAACAAACCGAATAAAAAGGAAACAGGATAAATATCGCAAATACCAAGAACAAAGTACTACAACGTCACAATTGTTAAATTAACCATTTCATCTCAGAAGTATTCGCTTGGCTAACGTGGCAAGAATTTAACCCATTGCTCAAGTACTGTTTGTTGATCACCACCTCTAATCCATCAAACCGGTAATACCGTGTGCTCAGTAAGTCCGGTAATTTCCGGTGAGCAAAAAACGTGGGCGCTAGGGTTCAAGAAATAAGGAATGCTTATCTGCTGTAGGCCAATGATTACAGAAAGGCCGAAATGTATGAAGCAGGTGAACTTACGGATATGTTCAAAAATCAAACGATAATGGAATGAAAGAGTTGGCATTTGAAGATCCGATGTCATCAATTTATGCTCATTCACCAGCTCATACCTACAAGTAACGTTTCCAGATGAAGATGGTGATCTTGACTGCCCATACCTGCTGATGAATAATTCTGTTCAGTTCATACAACAGGTATGCCTTTTGGAAATAGGTCTCACGAGCTTTCTCATCTTAGTCAACAAAACTGCTGCACTTGTGTATCTCCCCTTCATTGATGTTCATTCTCTCTTCGTCTATTGTTTTCGCTGCCTTTATGAAGCAATCTATGTTGACTTGTAGGGTATTACAGAAGATGAAGCAGCTAACTGCTCACTAAACTAAGCTCTGACTAGAGGATAGATAAACTGGTACCGCCCAAACCACGTTTTCATAAGGTCGGTTTTCTTTTTCATAAGAAAACCTGCCTAATGAAAAAATTGACAACAGCAGGTTAAAGTAATTCAATAAGTTGAGTGATGTGCTATTTGATGAGTCGAATGACTAAAAGGCTAAGACGTTGCGCTTCTCAAGTTCTGCATATGGAACTCCATTCCAGAACAGGTTTCGCAAAGAACTCAGAGGAAAGGCTGCTTTCACATCCTCGCACAACAGTAAATTATCGTTCTGCGTAGTACAAACACGTAGGTAGGATATTCTTATAAATATGCGCACAAACAAGCAAACATATATATATATATATATGTATATATATATATATATATATATATATATATATATATATATATATATATATATATATATAATCGTCTTATTCCGAAAGCTACGAAACAATGAACTCGTAAGCTCACTGTTCGCCTGTTTTTCACTAACATAACTAACCAACCAGCCACTGCTAGGTTGTTTTGGTGTTCTCACTGGTATCAGTGAACTCAACGGGCGCTTCAACCTTAACATTCCAATATGATTTACCTCCCTGTTACAAGGAAACCAGTCTTCAAAGATGTTACACGTTGAAATGCAACTCATCTATCGTATACCGCAAGTCCGTTCCTATTGATAGATGATATGAGCAAACAATTGACGAAGATTGCAACTGAATAGAGAAATTAATAATTATATGCAACAATAAATGCAAAAATTGCTCAACAATAAATAAATACGGCAACTTAGTCTATAAATAACAAAACTGGTTTAGGATTTTACTCGTTTCTCATATCCCTTTACTTGGATGATTTGGCATCACATAAGACGGCATACGCAAAATCGCATTATGGCGAAATCGGTAACTGCGTCATAATGTTATTTTCTTTAGCTTTTCTCCTTCCTTCCTAACTAGAATTGTTTGAATTTATTTTCCGTTCTTTCTCAGAGATCTTGGCCGTTCATAATTGCACATTTCTGAAATAGTTTATAACTGGTTTGTTCGAAATGCTCCTAAAAGGCGTTCCTGTTTGCAGATGCACAGGGAGAAACAGCCTCCACGATTCTACAAAGAAGGGCTGGCGATACAGAAACAAATCCTTCAGACATATCCAGACCTTGATGAATGATATGTCGAAAAATAATTTTGATATTCTTCCAAATGAAGATTTTTTGCGGTGACGTTTGACAAAGCCTACGTGAATGCAGTGCTGAAGCATGCGACTTTGTCCCGATTGGAAAAACGTTATTCAACGACCCTCTCTGAGTAAATGGGCTGCGTTGTCTACATTGATGCAAAGAAACTTCATAATTAAATTTCATACCGTCCGCAATGCTACACCGACGATGGAACAAATTATTAATGACCTTGGCAGTTTTTTCAATAGTCTTTCAGACAGAGACGAAATGACGCGTCATTAAGCAATGAATAACCAAAAGTACACATGAAGATACCTGCTGCTAATTAATTCATTTTTACGTTCAATTCATCACTATATCAGGTGAACATTTCGAAAAACCAAAAGATTATCCCGCACTGAGCTGGGATTTCATCTGGTAGGAGTTTAGAACATCTTAGCAGCGCAAACTCCCAACCGTCCACTCGGAATGGTTTGCGGCAACACTGGCAGCAATGTCAAGTTAGGACCGCTTATTCATAGGTTAGAAGTTTTCCAATTTCAAATAGCGAATGGAACTTAAGGAGCTAAAGTACATGGCGTTTTCAACCGAACATGTTTCATTAATAAATAAGACTGAGCTCAAGATTGGAAATCGGCAAGGCTTGAATTTCAGCAAGGCAGAATGGATCAGCCGAGTTCAAGTTTTGAGGAATGCGGAAATTGCGTGCGGCGAACGTACTGCCGTTGCAAAACGCCAGCACTACTTTAAGAAACCGCTATGCAGCTGCTAATCAGAGCCATCAGCAGGGCCGGCATCTCCATATTGCAAAGTGAATGGCAGAAAATTTGCATTTCGAGTGAAAACGGCAAAGAATTAGCGTAGGTGATTAAACGGATGTTTGCTGCTTTTGGAGACGACCGACAGCAAACGCCCAAAGTTGACCATTTGCCAAAGGAGGTTGGAAGCTTGTAAACAGTTATTTAAGTATGTATTAGCCGTGTATTTACTGGAGAGGCCCTATTGGTCATTCCGCATATTTTCTTCGAAGCAAAATCTCCAACGAACAGCAGGATGTAAAGTGGCGAGCGACTTATTCTATAGAAAACGTTTCAGTTGGCCAACAGACGAACAAAAGCCAAGGAACTAATATAACGACGGAAGGATCGAATTGTTTACAGGTAAGGCTGTCTTTGAAAATTGGACAAATCTGAAATTAACTGTACGTCATTGTGAGAGTTTCCGAAGAATCAATGAACACACTAGCCCTAAGATAAACTATATGTACCCTAACTGACGCGTACTTATTGAAAGAACAGCAGATGAAATACGAGAGCGTCGTACAAGAAGAATTTATCATGCAATCGAAGTTTCTACCTTTGGTGAAGCCGCATACTTCGTCCTATACTACGTACCGTACTTCGCATAGTAGTCTCCCCTAGCCACGTAGCATCAATTACCGGCTATCGGCCATCGTCTGTGAGACCAGCAGCTCTTGGCGCCTCATTTTCGATCGGAACTTCAGAGCTACGTGGAAGCATACATCTGATGACACTAAGTTACTAAGCTGAAATTGAGACGGTACATGAAATGGTATCATTGCCCTTTTCCGGAATCGAATTGCTCGGCACCTCATTTTGAACAGTTTGATAAAAGAAACAGTGGGAAAAGAGCAGCGATAGTTTTAGTGCGATTCGCGGTACCTTAAAGCAGCAGTGCCCTCAGCAAGAAAAGCGGGTAAAATTCAAAGAGTGTATCAAATCGGCAAGACGTAATTGACGTTGCCATTTTCGGCTACCGCGCAGCCGGATGACAATTTATGCATTACGAAGGTGCCAAACAAACGATTGCCCGGTTTATTGCTTTAATATTTATTAGTATTGTTCTTGGGTTGCCAAAAACCGAAAGCGATTATAGATGTTCGGTTGGCTGCCAAATTCGTCCGAATAAACTGGCGAACAGCGTCAGCTTACTGGCTTCGCAGGAACGCTGCAAAGCCGCGTCGACTTTGCATTGCTGGCATACGGTCGAAACGTGGGCGAGAAATTCGGTTCGCAGGAAAGCGAGCCAATTATGCTTCCAGCAAGTCTTGCAAAAATGAAACATCATCCGAGCACAAGAAAGGATAATGGATTTGGCAGAAAACTGCCTGCAGGGTTCGCAGGCAACTGCCGCCCACGCACGATATATATATATATATATATATATATATATATATTTTGATATATATATATATATATCAAAAATATGTATATCCAAGAGTCAAAACCTGGGATTCCATAACGGAGCAAGGACTTGCTAGCTCGATTTTATGGCAGATATCCGGCTAAAGTACAATTCATCTTTATTTACACACACCATGTTGATCCAGCCTGCTTACCAATGCTGAGGACGAGACGTTGGTAATGTCGAAAGATCAGTGTAGCCAAGAAGCAAACTATACTTGGACTACCTATCGCATCGCTCAACAAATATATAATAATATATTGGGAGGAGATGTATACATTCGTATACGTTTTTGCATACCTGTGCACAAAAACATTCAAAGTGCAAATGGTAAACCCTGAGTACAGGCGCCAAACTCTTGCAATGCGTAATTTATTATATATATATATATATATATATATATATATATATATATATATATATATATATATATATATATGTAACAGGTGTTAATTTATAGACTACTTTCGCTGATGTCGGTTGTCAAGGTATGACACCGAAAGCTCCGATGGCTTAAATAAAGCATTACCAACGGGTTATATGCCGTGTTTCTCAACAACAACAACAACAATATATATATATATATATATATATATATATATATATATATATATATATATATATATATATATATATATTACGTTTTTTATATATTCATATCATATTGGATGTTCAAAATTCCCAAGCGCTTAGAAACGCTGAAAACGACCAATGGCGCAATTGGGCAATCGCAACTTCAAACATTTACTTCCTTCTGAATAGTGCGCAACTGTTCACAACCGCCCTTACGGTGAATTATCACTTCTTGGACGGAAGTTGCTGGCCAAGAATTTCCATTCTTGGTTTTCCAACCTCGCGCCATACTCCGCTCCCTCATAGCTTCCCTGGGCATCTCGTACTAATTTTGCAACTATCGCAAATACTTCGGCTCCAGCTGTCATTACTTTGCCGTATCTCCTAAATTTGCGTTCCGCCAGTTCGCTTTGCCGTCAGGGTGTTGACACGCAAAATTGCAAACTCATCCACCGAGCAGAGAAAAACGAAAAGAAGAAGACATTTTCTCCTCTAGCTTAAGCTGCACTGAAGGATGCCGGGTGCTTCACCTTAGCAAGGAAGCAACCCGTCGAGCCGACAAGTCCGCCAAACACTAAGAAGCCAAATGGGAAAGCAAGTGTTCCCCTTCGTAAGCTCCAAAGGAGGTGGGCCTTCCACGTAGGGCCTCGCACGCGCAGCCTTGGTTCGCTCCCTCGGCCACGTTCGCTACCTTCACGGGCGCCCGTTAAGTTCCCCATCGAGGCGCTGTCGAACGCTTGGTTCCTTTTCGAAACCTTCGGCTTTAACTGCAATTGCCAAATCTGCAAATACGCTGCACGCTCCTGGGCGCTTGCCGAGCAAAGGAGAAAACGGCAAACCAATCGTAGGTAGTTACTGACTGCTGTAAAGTTGTTAGGTTAAAGATTGGTCGCGTGGGCCTTTCCCAAACGCAAAATGCCCAACAAATAATTAAGGAATGCTAAGCGAAGATATGCTTATGACTCCTTCCTTCGATTCCTTGGGCACTCGGCAGCGATTCAATGCGTCAGTTATCTGCAAATCCGATAACAGTATTGAGAAGCGTTGGAACCTCGCCTTTTTGGCTAGACGGGATCCTGGCTAAGTAACAATGGGCTGTCGGGGCACACTTATCTTACAGCACAGATGAAGTAAGCGTCAGTATCAAAATACTGAAAGAGCAAGCTTTTCTCTCTCCCTCTTTCTCCCTCTACGCATTTAAAACTTCTATCAATGACATTCGCTACACTCCCCGAGCGGCGAGGTGTGAATATGCATATGCCGTAGGGCATCAACCCCACTAGTTACATACAGCAAGTAATTGTCATACAACCGCTGAGTCGGTGACGGCGGCCATCCGAGGGGATTTTATATTATGCATGATTCCAGCTGGCGCCGTTAATCTCGTTTCCTTAATGCGAACTTTGCCGAATGCTGCTGCTGAGCCTCGACCGGATGCGGCGCAAATGGACACTTACATAAGCGCCGCGCCGACAACTGCTCGTCAAACATCGGCGAGTATTACAACCCAAGTTTTGCCGCGAAAAGGGAACCACCATCTCCATCGTGGTGGCGACCGCCTAAGGGAGACGGATACCCCCGGGCATTTCCGAGATGCGTCGAATTGCTGCCGCCAGCTGGCCGGCCACCAAAAATGCGCTACGCAAGCGCGGCCGAAAATTCCCAAGCTGTAATCCGACCGGCGATCGCGGAAAAAATCGGCACCCTTCAGGCGCGCCCGGCAACGGCGCCCTTCGCGGCGGAATGCCAACGCCGCCAGCCGAACGCGTGTGGTCGCACCGAGAAACCTTGGCGCGTTCCATCGGCGGGATACCGCCCGTGGCGACCAATCGGATGCCGCCGGCAAAGCTCGTTATTTATTCAACGCAAAGGGATGGCGCTTCTACCGTATGCTCTGGATGTTTTTTGAACAACGCCGTGGCGACCGCCCTATTTTGGTGGGGCGCCCAGCAGCGGCGCGACAAAACAAAATTGATCACCCGCGGAGGCAGGGAGGACGAGCAAGAAGAGACTTGGGCGGGCGACAAACTATTAAACACAGCCGGCACGGCGGAAGACCACGGTTGCGGGGTCCAGCGGGATCGGTTGCACCGGAGCGGATGTTCCCCGGAAACGGACATACGAAAGGCGTTCTCCACTTACCATGGGCAATCCGAAGCAAGAAGAAGAACAATAAGAGCAGCAGTTGGCCGAAGCAGCGACGCATAATTTTCGCTGGACGAACAGTAGTAGCAGTAGTAGTAGTAGTAGCAGTAGGTGACCACGCAAGTGGCACAATGCGTGCGCATAATGCACACAGTGGTCGCGCAGCCTCTGCCGCCTTCAGGGATACCTCCGTGGGAGATGTGGTGGAGTCCCCGGGCAAGCTTCGGCGTTCGGCATCACCAGGCCGCACCAACCAACGACCGTCGTTTCTGCTATTAACGCTTTTGGCAGCGCATAACGAGGCGAAAGCGTAGCTCGGCGACAACCTACTGGAGTTGGGTGCAGAAATGGCGAGTGGGCAATGGGAAACCGCCGGCCGAGAGTCACGAATCTCGGATCTTTGGCCAGCAACGCAGTGTGGGCGGCTTGATAAGCGCTCCAAGTCGAACAGCGGGACGACGATGACGAACGGTGGAAATTCTTACTTTAATGTTGATAGGCGATGATTAACGAGTTGAACGAAACTGAACACTTGAAAGTCAGCTTCTCTTAGACGGCGCTTCCGCCCGCTGCTTATCGACGTTGTGCCACCAGCTGCCACAACACAAGTGAACATGATCTTGTGATCAGAACTTCTGGCATGAGGTTTTGCAGTCAACTTCTGCCCCCGAGTCTTTCTCAAAAGACCACCAAGAGCATGTCAAGAGAACGAGCAGAGAAAGAGCCACGGACGTTCGCCAAACCTGCGCCGCAGCCACGGCCTGCAATCCTTCGCTCGACGCCTTTTTAGGTCCTCTTCGCCGTCGTCGATGGAATCATACGGCCAATGGGACCACCGCCTTGCTTGTTGTCGCCTGAATAGAAAACGACACGGGCGCCATGTTCACGATGCGCAATATAGCACAATTGCGGATCCCCAGCTTAGATGCGAATTAAACATATATATATATATACATATATTTATTTATTTATTTATTTACGTGTAGGACCCACTTGGCGTCTCGACACATGTATCAAATGTTGGCCAACGGAAAAGTCCATATGTCCGGTAAACCGAAGGCAAAAACGAGATATGCGCTCAACTCCGCGGCGGCAACGGTATATCAGATCCAGTAGGCGTTCGCTAGCGTCGTGTAGCCATTTTGGGCCTACTTTGGCCGGCTGAACGATTCCCGCCAACAGTGCATACAAGAAGGAGCAGTTTTCCGCTTTAAGGGCCACCGGAATCAATGATTGACACTCATAACGCCGCGTAATGACTTTGCGTTAATGTTCCAAGAAACCGGTGCGTTTGGTCGAACGAATTTTCCTCGCAACGTTCTCGCGCATCCCTCTCTGTCACCCCCTCTCTCTCTCTCTCTGTCTGTACCTCTCCGTGGGTTGTTCAGTCGGCCTACCGACCGGGTCGTTTCCTTTCAACGCAATGAAGGGGGAGGGTCTCCCAGTAGGCTAAAGAGGGCAGGGAGACGGAGAAGGAGGCAACGCCGCCGTCGCTTCTTCGATCCGCTAAGCGTTTCCGCGTCGAACGAGGGAAGAATCAATTATGCGCAAAAATATTTACCTTGCGGACAAGAGGGGCGGTTGGTCGCTCGTCGCTTCGGGAGAAGTGCTCGCGAATATTGAACAAATGAAAGTGCGCACTCCGTTGTGGGCTCTCGCATATGGAGGCAGATTTGGAAGATCCGCCGCTCGAAGGGCGGCCCAATCGTTCTACCGTAGGGCCACCAATATGCACGTTGGCGGTGGTGGCGATCGCAAGATTACAATTCCTGTCGGACTGCAAATGACCAAAGGCGCCACCTGTCACCAGCGTGCTCCTGGTTTTGGGGTATATATATATATATATATATATATATATATATATATATATATATGTAGTTGGAATGCCTGCAAGTCCTTCGGAGAGGTGCCGGCATTGGGGAAGGTTCGGGGTCAGCTGACGGAGCAACTTGAACCCGACAGGAGCTCGTCGGCGATGCTAAAACAACGTCCCAACCGGCGACGCGGCGGACCAGCGACCCTCAGCGTCCAGGAGCAGCTGCTGGTCAGCGAGTCGAGCCCTGCCCTCTGTCGAGCCGGCGGGCAACAAGGCGCCGATCGGCATGGGTGCCCCTTCTTTTGCCACAAACGACCCACTTAAGCGGCCGCTAATGGCGGGGGGGCACAATTTGCCATTTCTTTGTCAGCCGCCCATTTTCGCCTGCAATTCCCCTTGCTAGTCCGTCCGCCTAATGGGATGTACTTAAGCCTTCGGCGAAGCTCCCAAGCAAATTTTCCTTCAACCAATCGATGGGCACCGGCTCCGAAGGTCCGCCAGGGCTTCGACCGCGTCCGGTCGACTGCCGCCGCCGGCAGAGGCTCCCGTGGAGTGACACGATCGCACCTTGGGAACGAAGCTTTGGTCGATGGGCTCCCCGGAGCAGCGCCAATCCATTCAGCCGTCCGAACGGGCAGGGGCCCAACCACTGGACGCAAGGGCAGGAGCCCGCGGGCTGTTTTCGCCGCCGAGTCCCAATGGCTCTCTCCCTCTCTTGGCGGTCGAAGAATCAAGCAGGCGCAAACGGGCGCGCTGGCATGGCTCGCAGCCCGAGGAAACCCTTCCCAAGCTTTGTGCCCAACTTGGGGCGACCGGAAGTAAACAACCTAATTAGCATTGGACCGTTTCGAAACAAAACCGATGGGCAGATGCGCTCGCCCTCCTGGCTTTCCCTCGTTCCTTGGAATGCCGCCCACGTGGCGAAGCCGACTCAAGCAGGTACGGGCGCCTTCCGTCGCTTGGCATGCACACTGGAGCGACTTCGACGCGCGCCCAAGCCGGGTCCGCTCGGTTTGAAGTTGAAATGGCCAACAGCCAAGCAGTACGGCGAAACACTACCATTCTCCCATGAGCGCT
This sequence comes from Trichuris muris, assembly GCA_000612645.2. Taxonomy (NCBI): domain Eukaryota; kingdom Metazoa; phylum Nematoda; class Enoplea; order Trichinellida; family Trichuridae; genus Trichuris; species Trichuris muris. The sequence continues at coordinate 6,918,937 of CBXJ02000282.1, forward strand.
TCCTCTCGCTACGTTCGCAAGTGGAACGCGGGCTGCGGGATCAGGATACTTCTCGCTTAACATCGGCAGGGGTTCAGGAAGCTAAAGACTCAGTTTATGCAAATCTCGCTGAACATGAATCGGCTAGGAGGAGCGGTAATATTCGTCCTTGAAAATTTAAATTCCCCTTAACGGGGGTGCACGGTCGCACCGGGGAGTCTTCGTTCGCCGATGCGGACCCCTCGGCGAGTTGGAAGTTCGGCGCGGCTGCAATCGACCAGCAGCTTTTGCCGTTTGGTTGCAAGCCCACCAAACCCCGAATCCGGCAACACCGATTGCATCCCCGAATAAGGAGCATGCAATTATTCATCCTTGCCTAACGCTCATGCATTTCGGTCTTCGCGCCGCCAAGCGTGGTCGAATCGCTGACAATTGGCGAGCACTTGCCGCACCGGCGCCAAGGTGGGCCCAAAATGCGCCCCGCGCGTAATCGGGGGTGCCGGATATTGCCTCGCGCGCACGCCGGGAGCCTTGCAGGCTCAGCCGGTGTGGGTGTAACACCAGCTGGCGCCAATTGGAGAGTCGGATGCTTTGCCCAAATGTTTAATTTTATCGTTTTCAAAGTTGAGAAACTGGCTTACCACGCGCGTATGGGCGCCCCGTTGAACGTTGTCGAGCCGCCGCCGGCAACAGGCAGCCGTTTCGCCCAACCGTGTGAATTATGTGCCCACTGCGCCGGCAAAAATGGTCAGCAAAAAAAGCGGCACTCAGATCCGACGCGCCTGCTTGCCAGTGCGACGAGGTCCGTTCGTGCCTTGGCGGTGGTCGGTAGGCATTTGAAATTTCGACAACAGGCGTCGCCGCCGCAAAAGGCGGGCACGCGTTAACTTTTGGGCCCCCAACGTCCTCCAGTTGGGCGACCGCTTCGACGGGGAAAAAAGTAACGCGGCGCAACAGGCTCGTCGAGGTATTCCAATTCGCGCCTCTCGTCGGGCTCCGTGGGCTCTTCCGGAATTCTATTCAAATTTACTGCACCCTAAGCTTGAGCGAAATTCCAGGATGGCTCGCCTGATAAACCGAAATGACCGAGGCGTACGCGCACGCGGCTTCCAAGTGCTCCGAAGGCTCGAACGGTCGTTGGGCGAATCGGAAAGGCCACCTAAAGCGCACTAGGCATTCGGGAATGGAACCGGAAGTTGCGAAACCCTTTCCGTAACGTTGGGGAGTCGGCCGGCCGGGCAAGGTCCAACGGACCCGCTCCAATCGAAGGCTCCATTGCGATAGTGGCCCCAAGTTCGCAAGCTCCGTTCGAACCAACCGAAGGGGTCGCCTGCCCAAGGAGTGGTCACGCGGCGACCGGTCGGCCGAAAGTGCCGGCCGTCTCGCAGGCAGGGGAACCTATTAGCCAAGCAGAGTATCCAGCCGGCTCAACTTGAATGGCCAAGCGGAAGGAAACGCGCCTTACGGATATGCAACTGGTTCGGGATTATTTATTCGCTCCTTATCCGCTTCCTAAATCAAACGTCGCCGTAATCGCGTGATCGCTCGAAGGGGGCATTTGTTTTTGAAATTAATGCGCTCAACCGTCAGAATGGTGCTTTGACAAGTTGGCTAAGCCAAGGCAATGGGTCTCGCGTTGTAAAACAACGCTTGCACGGGAGCGTGATTGACGACCGCGCGGAAGCCGAGGCCGGCGGTGCCCTCTCAACATTTGCATAACCTCTCCGAGGGAACAACGGCCACGAGGAAATAATATCCCAATAACGGGTGATTGATGGGCGCGTTGATGGCCATGGGCGAGCGCCGGCAAGGCGAGGCAGGTTCGAAGTACGGAAGGGCCAACGACAGCGGTGGCAGCCGGACAACCTGGGCGGAAGCGCCTGCCCGCCCACATCCCGACCGCTCCGGTCGGACGGGCGAACGGCTACCGTCGAACGCGGGGTTGCTACCGAACGGACCCGGCGGGCAAAAGCACAAATAACGTTGATTTATAATGGCCCGTCAGTTTCGTGAAAAGCGAGCTGCTCCTACACGAGTCCGGACACGGCTGCTGGATTTGAACTATTAGGTGCAGCTATTTGGCGAAGGCACTGCATGAATCATCGCGCGGCAAAGCGACGCACCGCCGAATCCGTGCCGACAGTGGAAACCGGGCAAACTTTGACAGGTTGGCAACGTCGGATTTTGGCTACTAAGCCGGCTTGACGACCGGAAGCAATTCGAAGCCGACTGCTGCTGGCCAAAAATGGCTACCTTTGACAAGTTGTGCATTTCCCCCGGCCGGTTCACGACCGTCGACGACCCGCGCTATTTAAATTAGTTTGGCTGTTGCCAAGGTCCTCCAGATGTCCACGACTCGCGTGCGATTACGCGGACTTGCGAGGAGATGGGCTAGCTAACCCTTAGGCCGCTGGACCTCCAGTTGTCCACTTGGCAAATTGATACCTACAGGAGGGCAGTGGCGCTTGGTCACTCAAAGCTATGGAGTGGGACCGCGGGCCGTTGCTCGCCCAACCCGCCGGGGTCGCAACGAAGGAATGGCCTCGAATGCTACGGGAAAACGCACTTTTTCTACGCGCAACGCTTCCCGAAGACTCGGCCCCTCTCCGGCGTGCATCCGAGAGGGAAATTGAGCGAACACGCCTACATACGGAAACGGAACGGGCCGAAGTAGTTGGCAAAGACAACTCGAAGTGACGGAGGTAATAAGTCAAGATGATGAACGGTCGAAGGCGTGGAATTGTCCGCCCGTATTTAGAAGGCGCTTTGCGAGGGCAGATAGCCCGTCGAGCGGAACGCTAAGCCGTCAACAAACTTCGAAATCGATCCCGAAGAGCGATAACGACGAAATACCGGTACGCAAGGCAGGGGCGGCTCGTCCGCGCGCATGCCATTCCTTGGAGGCAGCCGGCGCGGGAGGGAAGGGCTACGTGCGCACGACTGGTCGAAAGCGAAAGATGGCGACGGCAAGATTTGGAAGCGCCAAAATTTGCATTTCAACCGCCATCGCCTACGTGACGGAATTTGCGCGAAATCCTGAAGCAAGTGTACCACCCAACGCTGGGTGACAGAGACGGAAGCGGGAAGGACTTTGCTTATCGGTCAGGTTTACGCCAACGGACGTGTCAATGGGATGGAAAGCTTTTGAAGAGAAGGACGAAGTGGAGGGGAGTGGGGCGGCACGCGTGGAAGTTGACCAACACACAGCGCTGCTACGGCAATCAGTTCACAAGTATCGGCTCTATGCGTGTGGGCACGAAAAGTGGCTGTCGCCAGCAGGCAAACTAACGGAGATTAAAATGTGGACAACTTGCGAATGGAGCTGGTGGTACGCAAATTTCGGTAAAAAAATTTAAATAATTCACTATGGACTATGGACCAGGAAGGAGTTGGCAACATTACTGCCGCGTTCCGGTCGCAATGCTTTAACTGCAAGACTCCATTCATGCCATGGACATTCGGAAGTTAACAGGCGCCCTTCAAAATGGCGCTATTTATACTGACAACGTTAATACGAGGTCGTTCCGGGCGATATGGCTATTCGCATGGTAAAGCAAGGGCCGCTTGGTACATATTGCGGATTTGCAGAACTTTCGGTATACTTTCAGACACATTTTCAACTTCCAACGGGATCAAGCCGTACATTCCATCATGACACATAGAAGACCCGTTACAAGATATCCAATTTTCGATGTGTAGAACTTATTGTAATGCAAAGTGAAAAGAGTTAGCCAAGACGAACCGAAAAAATGCGGTTGCAGGCAGAAAAGGCCCGGCATGCCGGAAAGTGGGAATTACGACGCATATGGAAAAAGCTCGGAAACAAAAGGCGAGGCGCGCGTCCAATCGCGGATCTCTGAATGCAACAATTCTACCCGCATCGCTGCCATTCTTGGAGTTCCGTTGCACGAGTCTTCAAATTGCCAAAGTATAGCGAATGCTTTCTCGCATGCAACAAGTAGTCGTCGCCTTCGCAATGGAAAAGACCTTTACGGCTAAACGGAACGGCGCGGTAGTTCGCACTTGCGCTCCTAGCTTGGCATTGCATCTCAACGGACGCGGGACGGCCAAGATTCAGATAAGCAATTCGCATAACCAATAACTGCAAAAGCGCAGCATCGCAAGGAGCTACCCCACGGAGTGAGTGAGCCGACGAAGGCGGATGGCGACCGGTTGGCCGCATATTTTCATCCTTCGAGAATCCAGCTGCGTACGTCATTGAAAGATCTAATAACAGCGGACCAACAAAATGGGTGTGCCAAGGAAGGAGGAAAGGAAGTGGGGGCTAATACACGGCGGTTATTTGTAAACATCCGGCCAACAATCCACCAAACGGGGCTGCTCACGGTTGTACGACAATTGCGCAAGGACGAAGCGTTGCGAGCATTCAGAAACGCGAGTTCATTAATAATTTACGCGGCGTTGCACTTTTGCGTTACGGTAAATGACCATCGCCGGGACGCCGTGTCTTCTCCCGGAACGACTCGAAGGCCCCAATTGCAAACTTAGCGTTCGACCGGCCTCGGCGTTGCCTTCTTGCAAGTCCACTAAAGGATTACTGTAGACGGCCACGTGGTCCAAACTCTGCCTACAGCGATTTCCGCTGTTCGCCGGCGATGTTCGGTGAATGGAGTAAAGCGGCAGCGGACTTCACGAGCGTTTGCCCAAAGCGCGGTGCACAGCGTCGACGGAACCTGCGGGCGGCACTGGCGAGCTACTTCCGCCGGTGCCGATGCACCAACGGTCAAATTGGCCAGCCAACGTCGACGTTCCAGTCAAAGCGGCAAGCGGCGGCGCTACGCCCAATCTGCTCAAAGGAATACCACTTTTCAATCAATTCAGTTTTGTACGGCTCAGTCGTGAATGAACGGCTCGCAAGTTCGGATTGAACTTATGCAAATTTAAGGGCAATGGGCAACGTGGAGACGAGCAGGTTGCAATGGTGGCTGGCCGTCGCCGGCCGGCCGTTCAGAGCGCAGCGTTGCGCGCCCACGGGAGACGGATCAACCGTGGGTCCTTAAAACCAATTGGGCGCAGTGTGCCGCTCTGTCAAAAGCCGTTCCCCGTTTTGCCGTTGGATCGATCAAGCATCGTCCAGGCGCGCGCGCGCGCTTAGATTGGAGCACCAACTGCGTGCCACTATAATGGACACTCCGGTTTGCAATGCCATTCAGCGGAAAATTGAAACCTACGTGACAGCCGCGCCAGCCGGCAAACTCAAAGCGCCATCCCTTAAGCAGTGCCTTGCTTTGATTCCAACTTTCAAGCTCATTCCTCTTTGACGGCAGTCGCCCTTCGTTGCTGCCATTCAAGCAGCTCTTCCTCTCGGCCATAGCACGGCGAAGCTCGCTGTTGGCGAACGAGACGACAGGGAACGAGAGAGAGAGAAAGAGTACCACAATTGCGTGCCAAATGAGCAGTATCCCATTGTTCCGACTACTCCTCTGCCTTGGAGCAGCGCTACCGATTTGCGAAGGTAAGTTGCCAGCAATGGCGAGACAGGAACCCAACTAAGGGACCCTCGCGATACTGGCCGCTACGGATCGCTACGCCAAAGGCCAAGTTGCCATTGAGTCAAGGGGGTTCAATGAAATGCTTTGAATTTACAATGAGAGAACTGAGGATGCCCGTTTAAAGCCGTACTCTCAATTGGACTTTTCCGAACTCGCGCGCTTGGCTCAAAAGTTGGTTGCGGAAAAGTCGCCCATGCGCACACTTCGTGTTAAAGCTTTCCGCCAACGCAGGCGCCAGGAAGGCCTTTCAAGTTCAGCGATCCTGGCACACCACACTTGACCTTTGGGAAAGCATATCTTACTCCGAAGATAGCGAGACCGGCCACTGGGGACGCTTGCCTGCTACACTCGCAGCTGCGCCCGTTTAAGGGGTAAAGCGGAGAGCTCCCCTTCTCGCGTTGCGCCCGCTTGGACGAAATCTGCAGGACGAGTATGCCTCAAAGGGGGAAGCAGCAAGGAACGGTCGGGTCAATAATTTGCATAAACAAAAGTGACCGCGGCGTGGAATGAGGGATGACGGTAGACAATTAATTCGCTCCTTTGCAGCGGCTCCGGCGAACGAGAATGCAAAACGGCTTTTGGACGATTTGCTGATGAATTACAACAAGTTACGACGTCCCGTCAAAAATCCGCTGGATGTATTGACCATCAAGCTGAAGCTGCGCCTGTCTCAAATTATCGATTTGGTAAGGCAACGGAATGCCCTTATGAGCAAGCATTGTCGCCGGTCGCGCAATTTCAGCACGAGAAGGATCAAATAATGACCACGAGCGTTTGGCTGAAGCAAGAATGGATGGACAACAAGCTCATCTGGGACCCGAAGCAGTACGGCGGTGTGAGCGTGCTGTACGTGCCAGCCGAGATGATCTGGCTGCCGGATATTGTACTTTACAACAAGTATGACTTTGCCTGGACTTTCCCTTGGACTACAGCCTCGCCTCGCCTTGAAGCGCCGCCAGCAATTACAACATATCCATAACGACGAAGGCAACGCTGCACCACGACGGTCTGGTCCGATGGGAGCCGCCGTCCATTTACAAGAGCATGTGCTTCATTAATGTGGAATGGTACCCAGGCGAGCAGCTCGCCGATCGACGGCCCATTTTCCGCATTTCTAGGTTTCCGTTCGACGAGCAAACCTGCCATCTGAAGTTCGGTTCGTGGACCTACACCGAGGAGCTCATCGACCTTCAACACATGGACGCGTCCGTTGAGCAAGTAACGGAGATAAGCGAGGTGGACGGCACCCTGTGCAACGTATCCCTCGTTCGAAACGGGATAGGTAATTGCGCGCGCGCCTTTCAAATGACGCGTTCAAGACGCCTAGGGTCAATTCGCTAACTTGGGGGAAAACGGAACACCGAAAACGGGGGCTCCAAGCGACCGCCTCGTTGATGGGCTCCGCAAAACCTTTAACGACCCTTCATTCCCGTTCGGACGACTGACCAATGTCAGGGGGGCGCAAAGCTGAGACCGCCCGAGTAGGACACGTTGCCGTAACTTAGCGAGCGGACGAGATTTGCTGGCGCGTTGCGAAATTCCTTCGGACGTCTCCAACCAAGACTGCGCGTCTCACCTTTGATGCGCGAACGCTCGCCCGCGGCCAGCCAACGCGTACAACGAAGATATACGGGCAACGCCTTTTCCTTTTGGACTTCAAAAACCGTACTGTGCAAAGTTGAACGGCCCAAATCCAATCAAACCTTTCCGTGACCTTTCAACTGTACTTAAACTAAGTTCGCTAAATTACATGTACACAGGAAACTGCTGTCAATCGGTTCGCCTGTATAGGGATTTTGGCGCCTTCCGACGAGGAAGCTTTCCAAAGCCAAAGTGCAACTTCCGCTTGCATCGTGCGCAAGAACAAGAAAGGACGGTTTGCTGGCTGAACGCTACATGATGAATTTGGTGCCGCGCCCGCTAAGCGTACCAACGTGTTACGTTTGCTCCATTGGTGCAGCATCGATGAAAACGCGAATTCGTAACGGGTCGGGTTGCATTGCTCAGATATCTGAAGGTCGAGGAGCCCACTGGCTTTCCGTTCAACGGGTATCCAACAGCGTAGAAGACAACCTACCCGGCGAATCCATGGGTGGCTAATTTATTAGTAAGACATAAATTACTTCCTTCTTCTTTACGTTGCGCCTGTGAGGCGAACCGATTTTCCTCACAGGCGGCATGTAAAGAAATTGGAATTGCCGTGTCCTCTTCAAAAGTAAGACAAACACCATGAGGTTTTACCCCGTACCAGGAAATCCTATTTTCAATGGCATGTAAAGAAGAAGTAATGAGATTACACGAGCCTGTACGAAGCCATATTTGTCAGTAAGACATACAGCAACAAATGAACGCTGGGAAACTCTTGTTTTTCGGAACAGTCGTCATTGAAGGAGCTTGCTCCTTCAATGACGACGGAACTACGCTGTTGAGTATGTCCAATCGGTATCACCGCTGTTGTACTAGTGAGCAAGCCAGCCATTCACTGGTTTGACGGTGCTCCGCTTTACTACGGGCGAGGTAGACGAAAACACATGGCGAATTTCAATCGCTCAAAATGGGAACGTTAATTAGCACAACGTTTGTCCAAAGCTTGCAGAAGACCACGGAAGCTTGAAGATTGTCGAACTAAAGTTTAGCGAGGCTGCAATAATTAATAATAACGGCAAGCACTTTGCCAATCGATGACAAGCAGTCCATTATGAAAAACGAGACAACAGCCAAGTTTCCGTTGAGTCACAGGAGCTCAATGAGCAAGCGAAGTGCTCAATGAATCGTATCCGTCTCAGTGTTGTAGCAAACTGCTTGTCACTTCTGGCAGATGTTAATCGCAGCCTTGCTGTACATTAATTTGAAACGGATTACATATCTGTACGCTTCCACAATTTAATCAAACCACGCGCACCGATTGCTAGAAGCCCAGTATTCATAAACATTTGTACGCAATTCCTTGGGCGTTCAATTTTGCAGACCTATCCGACTACTATCCGTCGGTGGAATGGGACATCCTGTCGATCCCGGCGAAGAGGCACGGAAGACCCTACAACAGCTGCTGCGCGTCGCTCAACAAGAACTTCATCGACATAACCTACTACATCAATCTGAGAAGGAAGCCCCTGTTCTACACGGTCAACTTGATATTTCCCTGCTTCGGAATCTCCTTTCTGACCGTGCTGGTCTTCTACCTGCCCAGCGATAGCAACGAGAAAATATCGCTGTGCATCTCGATTCTCGTATCCCTGAACGTCTTCCTGCTGCTGCTGACGGAAATTATACCGGCCACCAGCATCGTGCTGCCGTTGATAGGTGGGAGGTTTAGGCGGGTAGCCTCATTTGCATAATACATCCATCGCCAACATTGCAGGCAAGTACCTGCTCTTCACGATGGCTATGGTCACGCTGTCGGTCATAGTGACCGTCGTGTCGCTCAACCTCCACTTTCGCAACCCGGCCACCCATCGCATGCCCAAATGGGTGAAGAAGATCTTCCTGCGCACACTGCCCCATTACCTGTTCATGAGACGACCGCTGGGCGACGACGACTCCTTCCGGCGTGTCGAAAGCCGACGTTCCGAAGTTCGCTCGTCGAACTTCGCGCTGCAGTCCAAGTTTCGACCCGCATCGGTCGGCGACGACCAACAGCCGATCTGCTACGACCAAACCTCGTCCTTTCAGCAGAGGGGTCGAAGCGACCTGGTCAGACGCCACTTCTCCGACGTGGCCGCCGAGTCGACCGACCGAGCGGTCGGCGGCAGCGTTGACGAACTCTTCTTCAGCCCGCCGGTGCTGCGTGCATTCCAAAACGTTTGCTTCATCGCGAAGCTGCTGCAAAAGAAGGACAAGGACGATAAGGTGGGCGACCTCGAACATCACATTTTAATAATTGCGCAAGAAAGTAGGTTCCGATGCAAGCAACATAATTCGGCAGTTCAGAAGTTGTACTTACTACGCAAAGTCAATGAGGATTTGAGAAGTTTGAGTTTCAATTCTCGTTGAACCCTCAATTGTGGTTCGCCAAGCGTGCAAGTTCTCCAGCCGCGTAACAGCAACGTCGCAAACTTCTCATTTGGGCAGGTCTTCAGGGAAGCGAACTGCGGAAAACTACAAAGTATAACTTTCATTCATCCAAGCTACAAAACTGAATTTGTCCAACCCCTTTTGAGACAACGCGCAGCGAGCTACCCCATTGGTCTGCGAGGATATCCTGAGTGAGGAACTGGTTCAACCATGGAATCCTGAAAAATGAGATTATTTAAAAACGAGTCGGAATAATTCCTTGAAAACACGTTATCTTAAAAAAAATATGTCCAAGGAAGATTGGCGACAACGATATTAACATTTCGCGCAATGGAGTGGGCAGCAATTTGGTTGCTTCGGTCAACTGGGCGGATGATGTGCTCATTTCGCCAAGTCGGTACATTGACTGTTCCGTCTATTTACAGTTAACTTCGAACTACCACATTGCGGTGCGTAAGAAACGTCATTATCCGAAGACCAAAGAGAATGCCAATCGTAATATTCCGAACTTATTCCGCGAAGTATTCTGACACTGTCGTACATGTTCTTTAAGTATACTTCTTGTCCCAACAGCTCACCTCCAATCAGGTCTTCCAATTGCCCTAATTAATTTTACTTTCGGGATTTCGACCATTCTAAAAATCAATCTTCTTCGCTTAACCACTCCCGTCGAGCAGATTGCTCCTTAGGGGAATAAGTGCACATGGAGTACAGGGAACAACAACAGCGGAGTTCGAAGATGAAGAATTGACAGGCAGGCACCTGGGAATGGAATTCAAAATTCGTTCGGTTCAAAAGCAACGGGAGATGGGAAGTACCGTATCTCTGCTACTTTCGCAATCGTACAAAGGTGCTGGCATCCCCCGCGAGCCACCGCAGGGGATGTCAGCACCTTTGTACGACTAGCTGGGCGTCTGGAAGAAGCTTCATGGGTCGGGGTCACATCCGGAGGCTACTCATTGTACAAAATTTCATTCGCTTCATTAACATTACGTAAATACCAACGGAACCAATAGCCGGGATGTCGATCGGATAGCGCAACGGCTTCCTGACATGAACCATTGGGAAAACTAAACAATCGCTTAGGATTCACGACCTTCATTTGACAAAACAAAGGTGCACTTTTTATGCAAATACAGGTATATTCTCATTTTGGATTTATTCACACAATCCTCTTGATGTTTACGGCATAGACCACTTTTTCTTCCTATTCGGACAAGGCGAATAAGATCCGTACGGTAAACATCAAGAAGGTGTCCTTCTCCCCAACGGGAATACGGTCCTCTGATTTGCATATTTGCCGGAAACGCAAACTCACCAAACAGTCGGCTTTCCGGTAAAAGCGGCGATCAGCGCTGGCAAGCAGTCATTCTTGGGTGGCGCAAATTTTCAACTCGTCCTGCGTAGCTTCGTTGCCCGCTTTCGGATTGCCTGCGCAACGGCAAACGTTAGCTACGCCCGTGTTTACACTTACCGTACCCTTTGCCTCATGCTCCCTCCTTCTCATGGAGGAAGTACCAAGCAGGTCAGCCGCGCGATAACGTAGCTCCGGCAGTGGCGAAGTTGCCCTTCCAAGAAGGTCGCCAAACAACTCCAATGACGGGATATCCCTTTTCGAAGGGCCCCGTTCACTATCCTGAAAGTCGCTTTACCGATGGGTCACTTTACCCAAAGCATGCTTAGACTTAGCCTTTGGAAAGCAGGTTAGTTTCTGCTCGTAAATAAGCATTAACGATCATGAAGGTTGTCCAACACTTTTGAACTTTCTGCTCAAAGTTGCCCAAAATTCGCCCGTACAACTGTGGCCGTAGCGTACTTTTATTCGCGACGGTCATGCGTGTCGTGACGCCACGTTCCGCTGCGTTCAAGTGAATGAACCTGTATAAACGCGCTAACGTGGCGGCAAAACAATTTCAAGCGCAGCTTTTTGAATAATTCAGTTTTCGGGATGATGAACCACAAAGAAAGTGAACCAGTCCGTTTCGCACCGACAAATGTCCCCTTTGACGCCCTGCTGGCGCGGAGTTGAACAACCCGCCAATATTCACAATTGAAAGTGGCAACAGAATGGTCAGTTCAGTTAAGATAGATAAATACAAATTCCGTCAGTAAGGAAGTGGCAACACGACTGCTGAACGCCGACCGTCCACCTTCCTGCTGAAACGCCCTTCCAGCTTAAGCGTACAACTTGCGGATAGTATCCTCTGCCAAAGAAGTTCGCTTGTGAGGCGTTGCCAGGGAAAACAAGGCGGGATAAACCAATTCCAAAGTGCGCCGGGGTAAGCAGCATTTCCAAAACCAAACAACAATGGGTTTACGGAGTCAAGTTAATGCAGGCATAGTCAAGATGGAAAATAGTAATAACAACTGGATGAATGCTATGTAGGATGTAAAGCCTACAAAATCCTGCTTCGCATTAGCTTCACATTTGCATACGTGGCGAAGGTCGGCGTACCGCAATTAGAAGGCTTACATTAATACAACAGCTGTCACCAACCGCAAAGTATTACTAAGGAAGTCGCATACTTTACGTACTAATTGTTGGCATTTGCAGATAGACGAAGACTGGAAGTACGTCGCGGTGAGAATGAACCTTCGGTTTCTAAACTACGCTACTCCACAATGATCACTTTTAGATGGTGCTCGACCGTTTATTCTTATGGATATTTTCAATCGCCTGCTTTCTCGGGACCGTTATCATACTACTACGGGCACCCTCCCTCTACGACGACAGAGTGCCAATCGAGCCACGTTTGCCAGCACCGCAGACCAGGCAGCACGTTTACTGAAGGCGAAGCAGGATGGCGGAGGAGCGACGCTTCAAGTTCGGCCGTTTACCGGAGTTTCTCGCTTGTTGACTTTCAATAGTACAATGGCGCTCCAAAGGTGAATCAGCGTGCCGAGGAGCAGGCAAACCTAAGGGAAAAACAGGGTGGGCGCTCGCGGGGCCGGCAGGCCAACGGTGGCAACCGAAGATAAGATACTTACGCAGGCTAAGGACCAAAGGAACTGATGGTGACAGGTGGGGCAACTGTAACCCAGGCTGAACTTGACCAGCATGCCAACTTCAACGACCGTCGCCAGTAGGCACAGGAAGAAGAAGCAGGCATTCACAATGCCGTCCTGAAAATACGGAACGAAACCTTAAAAGGGATGTCAGCTCCAATGGAACATCACGCGCGTAAAAGTGGATGCAAGCAACACTGGCGCTCCGAGTAGGGTCCCGTAAATTTGTACATTAAAATTTTGCAAATTCCGCTAGGTCGGCAAGGCTTTGAAAAAAGAACGGGAAGAACAAGAAGTGAAGCGTACCGCTTTACGGAGCGAGTCGTTGGCAGAAGGGTTCGTTTGCACAACTTCGGTGGTGTCACGTTGCCAAGCGACAATCCAGCAAAGCAGGAACCCACAGGCGACCAGCAATTGCAGAACGGCAGTCGAAACGGGAATGTTCTGCAAGTCGAAGGCCGTCCCGTGGCGATAGCAATAGTCGGTCAGGTAGCTGGTGAACTTGCACTGGGATAGCAGGCCGGCGAGCGTCACGGATGGCAGCAGCTTAAACCCAATCACACTGCAACTAATAGGATACGCATGCAAGAAGCTGACCATTTGCAGGAGCTTCACCACCGTAGCCATGCAGAAGCCGGGTGACGTGGTGATCAAAGCGGGAAGCTTCCACGTCACCTCGCTTCTTCCCTCAACCTCTGGCAACGACAGGCGATGGTCATTCGGAGGTGCATTGTAAACGTAGTGGGTCTGCCTCACTGCGGTGATCGTCGTCTCATCGGTACCAAAGTCCGTCTCAATCGGCATTCCGGCAGCCCGAATGGCTCAGTTCACGGCTGCCCTTCGTTAAAGAAGAATTGTATGCAAAAATGCTCGTCAACAAAGGACCGGTCGTCCATGTGTGCACAGCGATGGACCATGACAGGGAAAGGAACATTTCGACAATTTCCCGCCCTTTAACAAGAGGATCGCAGAAATGCGGCCCGCTTTGCCGGCAAATATCTAAACAAACTTACCCCCTCCCCCATCTGCGGACACGGTACAACGATTGCCGGGACGCACCTTCGGGCTGGTCATGCCTCTGGGACATTGGCGGCAAAGATCAACAACGAACAGGTTTCGCCAAAGTAAGGCCGACATTTGGCGTCCGGAAAAGGAAAGAGGCTGCCAAGCGACCAAATCGACCACCGATTCCGGCTGTCTGCGCAGACTGGACGTTTATCCGCTTTGAACAACCTCCTTGGATAACATACCGATCAGGAGAACAAGTGTTTAGAATGCTGGCACATTGTATTGCGTATTCCAGAAGACACGGCATACCTGACGGGCTAGGAAGGCGGCCAATTAGCTTTCTAAAATAGAAATGCGAAATGAAAATGCAACGTCCCAATTTCCCCGACGAGCCTTTACGGCGAACTCGAAGCGAATAAACACGATTGAATACTAATACTATGGTTTCAGTTTTCCTTTCACGGATCGGTCTGCTTCCAATGGACCGCTCTGCTTTCGGTGCTCTCGGAACTATTCTTGTCCCGTCATTCAGCGAGAAATCTGAAAAGCGAAACACCAAAAGGGCGAACCGATAGTGGCCCTCAGTGAGCTCTGAAGGCAAAGTGGTCCACTGGAAACGGGCTGATGCGAAACGAACGGGAAGAAAGTTCGGACGCCCATTGCGAAGTCACTTGGCTTGCTTTCATGGCAAAGTGGGATTGCGAACAAAGTTTTGCACGTCTTTGATCTCCAACTTTAAGCCTGGACATCCCAGTTTGCATCAACGGCGACGTTTGTCGTTCGAACGTCGAACAACTGGAGTTTACGCACCTTTATCAACCGAAAACGTGGTCCATCAATTCCGTCGGCCATGGACAGCTGGAACTACACAACAGACGAATGCTTCGACGGACCTGTCGCATATACGCTCCTTCCGTAAAGCCCTGCTCTTTAAGCAGGCGAACAAGTTGCTTGAGAAAGTGGGATTGCCGAGGAAAGGCCTGGTCAATAAGCTGGGTGAGTTGGAACTCCGTAATCCCGCTTTCCTTAACTCCCGCAGTCATTTGCGGGCCCAGGGTTCCCCGCTGCCATTCAGAAGAATTGGTTCTTTCCCTTGGATGTACGAGAAGCAATTATTGGTCACTTTCTCGATTCTCCGGCGGCAATTCTCAGCAGCGGCAACGGCGTCAAGCTTCAAGAAGTTGTAGCGGATGGTTACCAATGTCGACTATGAACGTCTGTCACCTCTTTGGTACGTCATCGGGATGCGTAACCGTTTTGGAGATTGACCACGGTTCATCTACTGCGAGGAACGCTTTCAACTGCCCTGTTCACGGAACACAATGTGGGCAAGAAAGGACTCCTGTATTTGTAGCGGGAAAAGGAGCTCAGCACAAATGAAGCAACGGCAGAGTTTCCCCATTCTGTCCAATCCATGCAGGGCCCATTTGCTAAACTTTTCCTCCATTCCAACTCAATATGAATTATATTATAATCAAAAGTGTACAATCAGCGTATGATGCCGGCGCTACATCCAGTGTTCTCAAGGCTTGATTCAGCAATGACGCTTAATCACTAGCCATCAACCCAACATGCTTCCTTGCCCTCAAGTGGCTTACCGCGATCACGAAATTTTCTAAGCCAACATTCGCCGACTGCCGTCGTCGACCAATTTGAACAGCTCCAGGATGTGGTTTGATATTTCTCGGGCACAAAGAAACGACGGTTGCCAAGAAGTTCGAAAATGTGCAACCTTAATGCTATATCAAAAGGGTGCAAAACGCTCTTGACCACTCAACGCTAACATGAACGCAGCGTCGCCTAGAACGAACTGTCCGACTGTGAGCTGAAACCTTGGCAGGTCGTAATTCCCCCCAGGGCCGACTGTATGCTCAAAAAGAAGCAATGTGCGAGAATAAATTTATCGCAAACGAGACTGAGAATCTGACATACAGTCGATGCAAGCATGAGCGTTTGTAGAGTCGAGAAAGTGGGAGGATGGAGTTTTCACATGACCAAGGTTATCAAAAACATTTCATGACGAATAAATAAAACCAATTGAAATATATAATATCAAGAAAACCAACGGCTTCAATCCCGATAAAACACAGAACAACTAAACGGTGCTTTCGGGACAAGTAGAGTCCCGAAAGCACCACGTAGTTGCTCTGTTTTAACGGGATTGAAGCAGTTAGTTTTTTGATATTAAATATGAGATCATATCCCGTATTTCGAAATCCTATTTTCGAAACCAATTGAAATGCTTGAAAAAATAATAATCTGCATGAGACAGGCTAAATAAATGGGGTAAATGAGGCAGGAATTCATACCACAGCCCATACGGTCTATCCTTCAAGATTCTCGATAACAGTTGGCAACGTATCTCGAGAACCATGGTGGATGAGCTGCACATCTGCCTCACCCAGCTTAGTCACCCAACTTATTCCATACAGGCTACCCCTTTCCCAAGCAACTCGAACTGCCTGCTTGTTCGTCGTAAAATTTTCCATTACTTTGACCACGCATGAATAGACAGTCGTCACTTTCCCGATTCCGGACCTTCACGCAAAGAATATCAAATTTTCAAACACGTTGGCGAAGGTGCGTTCTTTCGAACGCTGCATCTTTCGATGAATACAACCTACTTTGGGGAGAGTTAAGAACTTTCAAAATTACAAGTAAAAGTTGGGCGAGAAAACCCGTGGCTAAGTGAACATGTAACAGCAATATGGAGCAACGTCTCGTGTTTGCGAAAGATCCGTATTGCTGTTACATGTTCATTTAGCCACGGGCTTTATGCCGTGTTACTTCATGTTGTCGACAACGCAGATGCCTAGAGTGGCAGTAACATAGTTTTACTTTGTTGCACGCACCTGCCTACCTACTCTGTGCATAGGGCCAGTTTTGTTTGATGCTGCCGACGCCTATAGTGGCGACAATGCCATTTGGCATTCGTTGCATGCATCTGCCTACCCACCGCCCAGGGCACCCTGTTTTGTTCGCCCATCTGCCTGATCCCTGCGAGAGCAACACGCCTCGATCTTATCTATTTAGATAGGTTCAACTACTCGTCCGAAGAAGGCGGTCGCTTCGAGTTGTCGTCGACGTACACTTCGGTAGTCTTCCCTCGTATCGACTACACGTTGTCTTTACACGTTGCACGCTCGAACTATTATACATTTCTCCAAATTGTTACTCCGTTCATTACTGATTATTATTTGTTATTATGTATCAAAATTTCTCTACACGGTATCCCCCTTTGTTATTATGTATTCAACATAAACGTACATTCCTTGTTGCCAATGACTCGAACCAGCGCATTCACGTTAGGCAACACTTCAATTAAAGACATGAGATGTTACCCATGTTTAGAAATCCTTTGTTTAAAAGTTGGGCGCTTCATTCAGGACGACCAGATGCTATTGAAACAGGAAGACTAGTGGTAGCACACTGGCTGAACAGCACATGCGCACACATGTCAAAACACCGCGGAGAATAGATATTCACGGGTTAAGCTGGCAAACAGCGGACTTTTAAATGCACACTGTTGCTTACCTTCTTCCAAAATTGGCGGGAAAATAATTGTTCAACTGTTGCACGCGGGCTTCCGTTTGCTGATTCGTACATTCGTCTGCCAAAATTCTACTCCTGTTCAAGCGGTATCTAAACGAGAGGGCAAAGCTAGTCGCCAGTGGTCGGCAACTATGGAAAAGCGCCTGAACAAGTGTTTCCGTACGGAGGATACTGTCCTTAAAAGACCACGTTTATTTAGCAGCAGAGATTGCAAGCTTTCGGGTGCGACGCGCGGGTGAAAGAAACTGGAAGCAAAAGCTCACTGGCCGGATATTGGGTTGACCAACAGTGCCGGAGAAGGCACGTCCAGCCTAAAGGGAGGGAATCGCTCTGGAGCTGCGAAGCGCCAACGGAAGGGATCGCCCAGCTGCTTTGTCCCAGCAACCCATTCTTCCAACCATTTTTATCCGGCATACTGCTTAAGCACATCAAAGCAGACGTCGCATACGCGAACCGACTTGCTCAAGTCGTACTTGACGATCGGCATGAAATGCTCGCTACATTTCGTGCACAGCAAGCGACCGCAGTGGCGGCTGGAAAAGAAGTAAGCAGCAATCAACGTAAAGTACAGAGTCAACGTGAAATAGTCGTAAAACATGAATACATACCAATGGTGCTTCCGCGTGGTAATTCCAAACTTGGTGCCGCATTCTGTGCAATTCTCACCTTCCGCCCACTTCGGCTCAACGAGCAGCTGATCTGCAAAGCGACAGACGCTGGGGTATGGCAAGCGAAAAGTAACCGTCCGAGCGATTGAGCTCACCAAGCAGGTGATGGAGCAGCTTGGGAGACGGAGAGGGATAGTTGAATATGGATACTCCCTGGCGATTAGTCATGCCGACACAAGCGTCGTTCTTGATGGCGCCCATGCAGAGCGCAAAATTGCCCCGCATGTAGGCAAGCAGCAATACTGAAGCAAGAAAGACAACAAAATACAAAACACCGCAGCGGTCGGTTGCACTCAACGCGTATTGCCGTCAGGATCGAGCATGTCAACGGAATACTCAGGGACCAGTTTCATTATAATGTCCAAAATGTCGCTCGCGTTGTCCTTGCTATGCAAGCCCAACAGATGGAGAATACCGTATCCCCTGCAAGGAAAAGCTTTGGAAATGAGCTCCGGGTCACGGAAAGAGTACTTGACGTTGACGGCGAATGGATTGATCGATGATTCCATTAGCAACGTTCGCACGCATTCAAAGCTGCCGTACTGTACGGCGATGTGCAGGGCTGAAGAAGAAGAAGAATTTAACACATATATAGTACAACGCCAATGTAAGCCTATAACCGTTATTTCGCTCTGAATCGACAAGGTTGGCGTCTATCTCATTAGCCAGCAGTATGCTGCAAATTTCAGGATGATCGAACTGGGCGGCCACGTGCAAGGCCGTCTGCTTTGAACTGTTGGTGTCGTTGATTCTTGACCCGGCCAAAAGCTGAAAACAGCGGAGGCGGAACACCTCCAGGCTTGGCAAGGAGGACGGAGCTTTACCAAGTTGCGAACGATCAGCTCGTTTCCTCCTTTGCAAGCGACGTGCAAAGCTGAGAAGCGATCGCCATCCTGCGTCCGAACGTTCACGTCCACGTTGACGGAAAGCAGAAAGCAGAACAAGTCGTAATCTTCGTTGACAATGGCGTTATGTAGTACATTGTAGCCGCTGGAGTCTACCTGCGCATCACGGAACCCTTAGCAAACAATATACCAGGCGGCACGAAGGCGTACGTGTAAAGCGACCTGCGGATTGCGCTTCAAAATTAGATCGCACATGCGATTCGCTTTCGCCTGCACTGCCCAGGCGAAGGGTGTCATGCCCTTCTTGTCCCGAATCATCATGTCCACGTGGACCGACTGAAGAAGGCGCTCAGATATTTCCAAGTGCTGATTGATGACGGCAACGTGCAGCGGTGTCTTTCCCTCGGCATCCTGAAGGCAAAAGAAAAAAATTGCAACAGCACAAAATTCCGCGCGGACAAGCTTCCGGCCGAACCTGAGCATTCAAATCGGCGCCATAATATATCAATGCGGCCACGACGTCAGAGAGACCCCAGGCGACAGCCATATGAAGCGGAGTTTGCTTTTCCAACGCTTCGGTTCTGCCTTCGCCGGAGACGTTCTCCTTTCGCAAAACGTTGACATTGCATTCGCTGAAACAAATCGCAACATTCAAGCCACAAACTACTTTGCCCACAAATGCGAAACGAAATTCAGGCTCAACGGGAGCTGCGAACATATTCTCAGTCTAAGGAAGAAAAGCTCACAGTCTCACTGAAGCAACGGAAAAGCAAAACGCAAAAGTTTGCTGAGCAGACAAGAATGCCCATCAAGTCGAAAGCAATGTCACATTTTCTTTCCTATTACAATCATAAACAACAACAACATAACTACAAATTACTTACGGAACCATTTCAACCCGTTGACAAAGATTCCGTAGGTAATTTGTAGTTATGAGAACAAACGCACCCGTTCGCAGAAACAGCACTCTTAAAACAACAACAACAACAACAACAAAATAACTATAATAATAATAATAATAACAACAAATCTCTTTCATAACTTGCATTCAACAAAGAAGCAAAGCACGGCACTAGACCAACGGCATCGGGTCTTCGTCGGATCAAGCTTTTGTACCGCGAAATCAACTTCAATCATTCACTTGGATGAACGACTGGCATGAATACTAACGCTCGCTATTCTGCCTTTGTTGATTCGAAAATATGGGGCGCTAACCCGCCGAAAAATGTTAATAATTTATTTTCAAATATGCAGCTTTCAACTTTCCTCCCATTCGTTTTCAGAACACCCAAGCAAAACAAACTTCTTACATAAACCCCTTAGAAGTCCATTATTATTCAGCTTATATATATATATATATATATATAGAGAGAGAGAGAGAGAGAGAGAGAGAGCAGAAAACAGGATTTTTAGGAACATGGCAATACCTCATGGCTTTTTCCATTGCGAAAACACGGCAGTACCCCGTTTTTTCATCTTTCTTGTGCAATACAGACTGTGTAGCTTTCGGAAGTTACCTCTTACGCCATCAGCGCTGTCAAACATATATGGCAGGGCGATGTCTGGAAGCCCAGTCTTCTTTAAACTAATGTGACAGTAAGTTGAACGTAACCTGGCATCAGGGGAGCAAAGTGTAAGGCAAGCATGTTAGAAGAGCACGTGTATAAATTAAAATAAAAACAAAAATGATATACAGGAACCTGGTGAAGTTAATTCTTCGTAGTGGGACCGTTTATATTCCTTTATCCAAATGTTCACGGTTTTTTTGTTTCCCGTTCTGTTCAACATCACAACACAATGGGAAGCAAAAAATCCGTGACACTGAATCAAGCTCCTTTGAGGAAGACTGCTCACTGAGTACAGAAGACTTCACACATGCTCTAAAACGAGTTGCATAAATACCATCTGTCACCAAAATGAACATATCGACTGACGCGCAATCAAAACCACCAGCAATGCTGCGAAAGAAATTAAAAACACAAATACTCATTTTGGAACGGAATAAGGTGGTACCTAAATGTTGGTGCCTGCAAACATTTCAGCAGTGAACCCAAAGCGAGTACCAACAGGCAGAACAGACAACACAATAAATCAACGATAGAGCGGGTAACTGCCGTTCAAAAACTATTCAACAAGGAGGAAAGCTTTTGATTCACCGAGCATTCACTAACGCTTTTTTAGGACAAGGGCCAGCAGTTCGAAGAACCACATTCCTTCAATCCGCAAGAAGCACGAGACATCTACCACCTTTTCATGCCCAACTAATTCCTACTTCTACCGCTGTCCGGCTACTTTAAATAGCGCGAAGGAGCCAGTGCACAATGCCTCCAACATATCGCAAGCAGAGAATGCTTTCGCTAAGAGCCCAGTAGTCGTTTAGAAGTCACGCAGTAACCAATGGGACCCGTAACTGCCGACCTGCGCATCATTAACGCATTCAACTTTAAACTCGCTACACTGACTGTCACTGCGCATTTGATGCTCATTCGCTTTTACCATCGTCGAAACATACAAGCTCATACCATAATGCCCGTCGAGCAACGTAACCAACAGCGTAACCATGTGGAACATGCATGTGCAAAGCAGGAAGGACAAGAGCAAAAAACACTTAATCATGGACAGCTGCTGGGAGACCGTTGGAGGTTGCTGGAAATAATAGGGAGAGGTGGATTTGGCGAAGTATATCGGGTGTCGGACAACAGGACGAAAGAACTGTTCGCCGCTAAAGTTGTACTGGAAAATACTAGACAGGCAGCGTCGCTGAAAAGAGAGATGGCCATTTTGCAAAGTTTGAAAGGGTGCCAGCACATGTGCACCGCGTACGCTTCGGGCGTTGAGGGATCGAAAAGATACCTCGTTATGACGCTGGCGGGCCCAAGTTTGGATATATTGAGATGGAAGAGACCAATGAAAAAGTTTAGTAGGCCAACAACGTTAATGTTGTTCGAAAAGTGTTACTTCGCAGTTAAGGAATTGCATAACGCTGGTTATGTCCACAGAGACATAAAACCAGCCAATTTTGCCATCGGCCGTGAGCAAAGCAGTCGAGAAGTCTTGTTGCTCGACTTTGGTATCACTAAACGGTACCGCGACCTAGAAGGGAACGTTCGACCACAAAGGGAAAACGCCTCGTTCTGTGGAACGCCAAGATATGCTTCGCCCAATGCTCACGCGAACAAGGAAGTTGGGCCGCAAGACGACCTGATCTCACTACTGTACTCAACCGTCGAAATGGCCGAGGGTGATTTGCCATGGGGAAGGCTGCAGGACAACGAAGAGATTCGCACTGCGAAGAGCAAGATCAGCATGAAGGTGCTGCTCAAAGGCTTGCCGAAAGAAATGCACGAAATATCCGGCCACCTTTCCAGTCTCACGTACGCTGATCCTGTAAATTACGAATGGATAACTGACAAGGTGGTTGCAATGTTGGCACGTCTGGGAATTAATTACAATAGTCCATTCGACTGGGAAGACACCCAGACATTTCCAGAACGCAGCAACGCGCCGCGAATGACTGCCAAAGTCCCACCGACATAACGAAAATAGATACGTGAACTTACAGTCGCAGTCGACGAAGAAAATCAACCGAAGGATGGTTCGTCCAGCCATTGTATGCCAACATACACAGGATTAACAATTAATATTAATAACATATTCGCAGCGGTAACTAACATTGATTGTTTATTAATTTTCACGGCAACGTGATGAATATCGTGAGATTTAGTAAACATGAAATAAAATGCCGTCACCAATAAACATTTGTACTAATGGTTGCGAGAAATGAATCGTAAGAAAAGGAGGGCTATGAATTGCGTTGGTCGTCAACGACATCGACCGCTCGATTTAGGACGTTTGGGAGGAACTGCAAATGCTGTACGCTCCCAAGGACAGTAAACTACGCATCTTGCAGTTGCGGCGACAAATGTACTCAGAGAAACTGGAAAGTCACATAGGTATGGATGCTTATTTTGGAAAGGTAAACCATATCGTTACGGAACTAACGAACATCGGTCTGCTATTACACAGTGAAACGCAGGTTGATAGCTGAGTGGGCAAGGCGAATTGAAAGTAGTGGCAAATGTGCAGAAGCCATGGCTGCTACTACTGCGGAAAGGAATTCGACGGACAGAAGGCAACCAACGAAAAGCACGCTCATTTGTTTCCGGTGCGGAAAATTGGGTCACTTCGCAAGAGAATGCACATCAAAGGCGCAGAAGTCGTTGGAGCACCCTAAGGCGCCAACAGGATAGCAAACAAAGACTCGCCCATGCAATATGCTTGCCTCTTACGGTATTCGCACAGGCGACAAATCCATTAGTTGGATTGTCGATTCGGGAGCAACACACCACATGTGTCCTGATAAGCGATATTTCACGAGGCTGGGTAAAGTTGACGCGACGAATTCACGAGTATGCACTGTAGATGGATCAACGACATTAGCAGATGGAAAGGGCACCGTTATGGTTAAGTTACTCCTTAAAAAAGGAATGTTGGGTAAAGTTGTTGCCCATAATACCCTGCTTGTAATTGGGATCAAGCAAGGAGTGCTGTCAGTAAGGCAGATGGTGGAAAACAATCGAAGAATTGTTTTTGACAAAAGAGGTTGTCACATCTACGACGAACGAGGTGAGCTACTGACTGAAGCTGAACAACAAGGACGCCTGTACGTTACAAAAACAGTACAGAAATGTCCACTAGTTGTCAATGGAGTAGTCGACACAGAAAATTGTATGAAGCTAAGCATCGACCAATGGCATCAACGAATGATGCACGTGAGTAAAAGGCGCATCCTTCAAATGGTGGAGAGTCAAGCAGCGAGAGACTTAGACTGTAGCGTAGCCAAGTTTTCAAGCTGTGAAGACTGCTTGAAGGGAAAGTCGACTCGTCAACCACTTCGGCACTACAACACATACGAAAAACAAGCAGCACATTACGCCCACTGGATATTGTTCACTGCGACGTAATGGAACCAAAGGATACCCTGAACTGGGAAAAGCGAGATATATTCTCACAATCATTGATGATAGCGCACGCTATGTGAGTGTGCATTTCTTAAGGAACAAGGCTAACGTGCTGGGCATGTTCAGAAGATGGCTGACTGAAGCCGAGAAGCTGTCTCAAAGAAGCCTAAAAAGAGTACGTACCGACAACGGATTAGAATTGTGCTCCAAAGCCTTTGAAACGATCTGCGAGGCGCGAGGAATTGTCCATGAACGTACTATGGTTTACACACCAGAACAAAATTGTGTAGCAGAACGTATGAATCGTACACTCATGGACCTTGTGAGGAGCACAATGAATGGATGCTCTATCCCTCGGGCAACATGGGCGGAATTGACTTATACAGCCGCCTCCATAAGAAAGAGTGACCAACAGACATAATGAAGAGAAAACACCTTATGAATTATGGTTCAATCGGAAACCAAGCCTGCGGCTCCAAAGTGTATGTCAACATACGGTCGCAGAAAATGAAATCGAAGTTGGACTGGAGAGCACATAAAGGTCTACTCGTCAAGCGGCAAAGGTTGGCGAATATGGGTTCCTGAACTGCACCGAATTGTGGAATCACGGCATCAGCTTCTCCTCTTCCTAAGAGAAGCTGATGCCGATAGCCTCTCCAATGCCAGCGAAAGAGCGCGAAGAAAAAGAACAATGCTTTCTTAAGGAAGATCCAGAATGTAAGTCGCAAAACCCAAAAAAGAAAGCGTGGGCGTCAACGGAGAGACAATCGGAGCTTGCCAGAAGTACAGCAGCCATTGAGAAATCATCCTATGCCTTTGAAAAGTCAGAATACCAACACTACTGACAATTCACAATCAGACGTCAAGGAAGCCGGACAACCGTATAGCAACAGTACAGCGCCAAAGGATGTTGATCAAAGCTCCAGTGCCATACTGGCTTGTAACCAATTCGTTGTAGCTAATCCTACTTACTATCATGAAGCAATTAAGGGCAATGAAGCTTCTGAGTGGCTAAAAGCAATGGAAGCAGAGATGGAAAGCTTGCGAGACCACAATGTCTGGACGGTGGAGGAGCTGCCAAAAGGAACGAGGCCAATCAAATGAAAATGGGTTTTCCAAAGGAAAACGAACGCTGCTGGTCAAGTCGTACGTTTCAAGGCACGTCTACTTACAAAAGGTTTCTCACAACGAGAAGGAATAGACTACGACGATGTCTACGCACCAATGACGAGCTTCGAAATCATTAGGATCCTAGTAGCGCTTGGAGTCAGCAACAAATGGACACTCGACCAATTTTATGTAAAAAATGCTTATCTACGTGGAGCATTGAAAGAGGTGGTCTACATGGAACAAGCCGAAGGGTTTGTTCGGCGTGGAAAAGAAAATATATATTGCCGGTTATTGAAAAGCCTTTATGGGTTGAAACAAAGTGGCCGATGTTGGAATGAACATCTAAACTAATGTCTGAAAAATGGGATTCCAACGAAATCAGGTGGATCCGTGCGTGTATACGCAAACGCTAAAAGAAGGAAATCTCTTATTATGCGTCCACGTAGACGACATGCTACTCATGTCTGAGAACGAACATGTCAGAGAGAAAGCAAAGCAGCTCCTGAATGAACATTTTGAATGCAAGCACCTAGGTAAAGTGTCATACTTCTTAGGAGTCAAGTTCAACTATTTCGATGATGGGAGTGTTACACTGACACAGGAAGCTTACATTCAACGTCTCTTACAACGGTATGGCATGCAGGATGCAAAAGATGCTAATACACCAATGGAAATGCTACCATTTTTTACGAACAAAGAAAGTTCCGAAGAGACCAAGGAATCTCTGCCTTATAAAGAGCTAATCGATAGCTTACTGTACCTAGCTCAAAGAATGAGACTAGACATTTCCTTCGCCGTCGCTAAACTGTCGCAATATTTCAGCAAATTTACAGAGCAGCATTTGACCTCAGCCAAGCGAGTGTTACGTTATTTGAAACAGAAGAAAGAGCTCAGAATAGCGTGCCGACCAATCAGTGAACCATTGACAGCATACACTGATGCAGACTGGGCCTCCTGTATCGAGAGTAGGAAAAGCACGAAAGTGTACATAGAACTCTTATCTGGAGCCCCTGTAAGCGCAAACCAAAAAATTACAGCACTGAGCACAATGGAGGCTGAATACATAGCACTCAGTGAATGCGCAAGAGAAATAACTTGGATCAAAGGATTTCTCGAATGTACTGAACAGGGTCGCAGAATAATGGATGGTACTACAAAGGTGTATTGAGACAGCCAAGCTGCGATAGCGTATGCGAACATTCTGGTCGATAGAACTAGAACGAAACACACTTCGATAAGGTACCACTTTGTGCGAGAGAAAGTTGAAGACGGTACAATTGAACCCGTGTACAATTGAACCCGGTACAATTGAACCCCAAGCGACAGGAACCTAGCGGACATTCTTACAAAGCCCTTAAGATCGACACAAAGTTTTCAAGGATATGATTTTCGGGGTAAACGAAGTGGAAGCATAGTTGTGAATGCCCACTTCGAGGAGGAGCATGTTGGGGCAACATCAGGCAAACGCGGATGGTGAAAACCGGAATCGTTATCTCCGTATCATATTCTGCTTAGATAATCATTCTGTACAGTCACAGCGTTGATATCAGCGTTTTTTGGCTAAACGCCCGTTAGTAGCCGATGGTCGTGTGCTCACTCACTCACACTCTCTCTCTCTACAGCCTTATTCACTGTCCTTTGACGTTCCTTAGTAAATTAAGCAGCAACAGCATTACAGTTCCCACCATCCTAGGTCAGTTCCAACAGGTATTGCTAACGGCACGGTGGAAAGACCTATAAACGTATGCGATGACGATTAATGGAAAATGAACAATATGACAAAGATCCTACATTACAATGGCTATCCAAAACAACCGGTTCCATCTGTCATAAGAAGGAAGCTCGTTGAAAAGACAAAAGGAGTCAATCAGACCTGACAAACAGTGAACGTCTCTTTCCCCACCTTCACAATACTATACTATCACGAGCTACGTGACAAGATCACGGGTTCAGCGAAGAACTTAGCTTTCCCGGAGTTTTTCAAAACCTCACCAAATCGCAGAGTCATAGTAAGAAATCACAAGCAAAGCGCCCCTGAACAAATGTCTCATGGGTGCGTTTACAGGCCAAGGTGCGGTTGTTCTGCCGACAATAAAGGGGAAATTGAACGCACACTGGTAGACACGTTCAATGAAAACCTCTCGGACACCAACGGATATGAAAACGCAGACGAAAGAACGAAAAAATGACGGTAATGTTCGAAGAGGAAAACCCCCCAAAGCTACGTGCGCGCACAGTAATGGAGAAGCTCATTCATAACCCGGCAGTATCAGAACACGCTACCGAATACAGGCTAGATTTCAATGCAACCAGGTTATGCAAAGTGAACCATCATACACGCAGAAAAACCAAAGAAGCACTATACATGAAGCATAATAGTTACTTAAACAAAGACAAAGGAATAGTTGCAAGCGATATAATGGACGAGTTTAATCCAAAGAACAAAGTGCTGTAAACTCGAAACCTCTGAATGAGACCACATCGGAAGCAGGAGGGTGCACCAAGGCGCTGTACCCAGAGCAGGATACCTCTGAAAGCTCCGTCTTAACTATTCGAGTAGTTCGAATAAAAGTGAACACGTTACATACGCCGTACGCATCAACAAGAATACGAGAGTAAATCCTGTCACAAACCCTGTGTTTGCACGCACGTTGCTATACTATGCTATATGTACACGTTGCTATATGCCAAGCCAGGTTTTACGTTGCCTGGCGAATATACACCCCAGCGTGACGTGGGCAGATGTTAGTACTTTCGGCTGCCAGGAGAACTTCACTGCATGAGCAAACGGCAAGACACTCGTCCAAACTGCTTTATGGTCGCCAAAGGTCTGGGGCCCTCCCTTAGTCCTGTAGTCAGTCGTAGAACTGTCACGTTGTAGCTTCGCCAAGTTTAGCGCTACAACTTCAACCCGCTAGGAATTCTTTATTCAGCCAGCGAAAGTATCAACTTTGTTACGATTGAAGAATTCTTGGACGCAACGCGGATAGAACGGGTACAACTTGCTTTACATGAACTGTCCTTGTTGGTAGTCATTAACTGGTCCTAACTTGGTGTAACTTGTGCAAAAGCTAATAGAACCTGATACTCGTTCCCTTGGTTACTGTCTCTTATCTGCGAAGGCCAAATTCGCTCACGTGCTCATCACACTAAGGCGCGTAATTAACGTGAGCAACGGGATGACGATTATTCCCATGGCTTGAATTAATATTAAAAATTCCTACAATAGCTCACTTTATTCATAACTGGGCGGTTGACCATTCGCATGGAAGACCACATCGCCAGCGGTTCAACGCGGTCTGAAAATGGTATTCGGCAAAATTTTACAACTAAATAACATCCAGTTGCGGAAAGTAGTTCGCTGTGGTGCGCTGCGCGTCGAGATCTCCGGTTCTTACCCGCGAAAGAGGCAACCAACGTGCTGGTCAGTGTTCGCATGCTCCACCTGGTGATACCTGCGACTAGCCGTTGAATAACTGCCAGGATTATCGATGTTTTTCTTGCAAATAAGTGTAACCTCCATTACCAACTGTTACTTTAAAAATTGGGCTTTTGATAATGGTACTAGAGCTCACGGTGTCAAGGTGGCGCATGCGTCGCAGCAAATTCTGGTTAGGATATTTACGGAGCATCCAAGAAACAAAGCTTTTTCTAATGACTACCTGCGGCTATTATCCAAAGAAACAAGCAACGCTACGAGGACATCTCAGCCATTGCCAAGAACGGAAAGAGATCCCACTCGAACAGTTGAGAAACAGCTTCCACGACATTACTTCGTTCGCAATGAAGAATCGAAGAAGAAAAGGAGTGCCCTTTCTAAAACATGCTTGCAATGTGCATAGGCAACCGTTTAAGGACGAACACCCACGATAAGGCAACGCTTTCAAAAAGGTACCCGAATTGCTTTACTGACAACTCAACGATTGTGAATGCCCATGTGCCCACAATGAATAGTGGAGTGGACGACCGACATCAGGCGAAGAGGGTACCTAGTCAAAATGGAACACTCTTGAGGCTTCACTACGAAGCGACCATTCCAGAAGACTGACGGCAAGTTATATTACTAAACGATTGAGGAAATTGAAAGATCGGGAAAAGTGCAACGAGGCAGAACTGGACACAAGGACAAAACTGACCCCTGTGCTACGGCAGAGGTAGGACGATCCGCGCCATCTCGACGGAGCAAAGTGCTTTTGCCATCTGCAGAGGTCCCTTCAGCCGAAGGTTCGCTCCGCGATCGAACAGAGTGAAAACCATGAGCAGAAGATTCGTTCGTATCCTGGGATACGCTGAAGACGGGAATAAGGTGAGCGTCCAAAAGTTACCTTCGAAAATAAGCCATTTTTAACGCGGTTTTGAACAAATGGCATTTTGGAACCGTCAAGAAGGAACACAAACCACGATGCCATCCTGCCTCGCTATACTGCCTGCGCAACCCAACGATATTCAAAAGTTTTGAACTTTAGAATGTTGTTGGGTTGTGCAGGCGGTATCCAAGTTTTGAATATTATTGACAGCGAGCAACGATATTCAAGACTTTGTTGGCAATGTCAAACCGCGCGTAAGACATTCAGCTCAGCAACGGAGGCGAGTCGCCCTTCCGGACAATCAAGAGTTGGGCACGCCCATTTTCGTATAACAGTCACTTGAGGTTATGCAACGCGAAACTTGACGATGGACATCCTGCCGACGACGCTCACCTTCCTGCGAGAAAATATCATTGAAACTATGCATACTACAGTGACAGGTTCGCTATTGTTAGCCAGAGGCTTTGGGAACTGCTACGCGGGAGATAAACCGTAGGCGACGAGAACTGGCAATCGTCAATGAGTACTCAACTTTACGCTGTAGTAACCTTAGACAATGCAAATTGCGCAGGCAATTCAGGCGGCCGACAACGTACTTTTGAATGAGAAAGCAGGCTGCGCTTTGATTGTTCTCGTCAATGGCCTTATGGAGAAGCGTTTGCAGGCAACCGCTAGGTCCGGGCACCCAGGCGTCCACACTCATGCCACTTTTGACCTGCAAAACCAGCAGTCGCTTATCCTTGCTCTCCAGCGCCAGAAATGTGCCTACAAGTATTGCGGCAACGTCTTCCATTTGAAGGCACAAGGCCACCCACAGCGCGCTGTCCCCGTCGTCGTTGGTGGCCGTGGTGTCAACGCCGGCTTTGCACAAAGCCTCCACAACCTGCGGTAGGTGCTTCTCGACAGCGTGAATAAGCGGCGCCGGATAGTTGGCAGCCCTTAGTTGAAAAATGAAACTTTTGCCAACCTTTCCAACCCACAAGCAACGGCTTTCTACTTTTCATTGATTTCGCATCCGTGGTGAATCAAGTACAAGCAGGCGTCCGAGTTTGCCTCTTCAATGAACTTCGTAAGAAGGAGATCGCCGTTGGCGTCCTTTGAATTGACGCTACAGCCGGCCGACATAAGCTTGTCGGCAACCTAAGAAGGCGGTGCTCACGCGCCCTAACAATGCAACGCCTCCGTACCTGGTATAGACCGGAATTAATGGCCAGCGACAGGGCGTTGTCTCCTCTTGCGTCGACCAATTCAAAAAGCAAGGGAAGACGGCAGGATCCTTCTAAAAATTGCAGAATGATCAAATGCTTCACCAGTTGGTTGAAACGACCATTCCTGCCTTTGCGATCCTTAAGCAGAACGTCTACAGCCGCAAAGTGGCGCCTTCTGATGGCAACAAGCAAAGGTGTCTCGTTGTCGCCCTTTCGCTGGACGTTAGGATTGGCTCCGTGACCCAACAGAACGGCCACCAAGTCGACGATGCCCGAGCTGCATGCCAAGTAGAGTGCCGTCTCGCCCTGCCAATGCACAAACCGACAAACCGTGGGTCAGCACCCATTTCAAAGGGCGCCGGCAAACCTCAGCGTTCGGCACGTCGACGGAGGCGCCCTTGTCGACCAGGTAAAGCGCCGCGCTTGTCAGGTCATTTTTCACGCACATGCTCAGCAAGGTATCGCCTGCCATAGGGGGTATCAAAGCGCCGTAAGGGGCGTGGATTCGCTGGTGCGCAAAATTAGGACCAACCTGTCTTTGGGCGAATGGAATTGAAATTGGCGCCTCGGCTGATCAATTCCTCGGCAAAGGCGAAGTTGTCGCTACCGTCCGGACAGTCAAGGGCGTACCATAAGGCTGGCAAACCTTGGTCGTTCAACAGATCAAAGTTCAGCGAGCTCAATTTGACGATGCTGTTAAAGAAGACGGCATTTCGACTGAGTACGGCCAAATGAAGCGGCGTACTGCAAAGAGGAAACGGAAACGAAGCTCCGAAATCGCTTGCTTGCGTCAAACGTTACTTGTGCTCCCTGTCGACGGCGTTGACGGGCACGTCGCCGGCCAGGAACCGCCGCACAAGGTTCGCATAAGGAGCTAAGCCTTCGCAGCTACCTTGGCCGTTCAGGGACGACAGACATCCGGCGGCAAGTATGTGCAACCCGTTGCGCAGCTCCATCGGGTCAACGCAGTTCAAGCAGGCCGCGTTTGCCGTCAGAAAGCTGCACGATTCGTAGTCTCCTGAATGGGAGAGAATTATTCGGTCCATAAACCGCCACTCAAAAAAGAGAGACTTTCTAAAGTTCTCTTGAAAAGTGAAAGCCGATGGACGACGACCATGGAGTAGGAATGCACACAGCAGGTCATTTATGAAAAGGTTAAGGGGTTCAACATCACTTCTATTGCCCAAGGCGAACATACGGATGCGTACTCGCTTTTGCTGATCCATACGTACGCGCTGGCGCTAGGCCAAGCTGAAATTTCATTGTTCTCAAATGATGAACTAATCGCAGCTATTAATTAAACAATAATCTGCCATTCGGGAAGCGGATCGTCGGGCACTGAGCACCTCCGTTGAACACTGGCCGTTTCGTAACGACGTGCTTATTAGACTTTTCATTCAATATTTGGCATGCGTTTTAGTCTGCTGACTAACGTACTCTTTGGTTCACCTGAGCATGACGCGGATCAATCGCATTCAACTTCGTAACGCCAACTTTTGAATGACCGGGTAGTTATTGCAACGGGTCGACGGATTTACGCACCTGCTCGGTGGTCACCTCAAATAATCTCTCAAGTTGCTCAGCGCTCGTAAGCGCAATTAACGAATTGGCTTAATCCATGGACGGTTGACAAATTATGAACGAGAAAATGACCCAAACGAGCGTATGGAAACCAAAAGACCGAACCATTCGGAAAAGACTTGTTTCACCGTTGCCAATTACGGCGGGGCAACAAGTCGCTTCCGAAAACTTCGATGCTTCTTCTTAAGTCCGTTTGCCTGCTTTAAAATTAATACATGTCGAAAACACCCAACGGTAATGCAGACAACGAGAAACTTCAAAGGGCATTGGAATCATTTGCTGAACATTTATGGATGAGTCCTGGCTTACCGTATTTATCGGAGGTACTTTGACTACCGCACTGCTGAGGAAGGATGTCACGTTCGTTGAACCCTTGAGGAAAACTCTAGTGTCTTATGAGGACGTTGGACTTTTCCGAGCCCCTTGTCACTATCGCGCAATGAGCAAAAGTTCTTGCAATGCCAATTTGCTGGAGTTGCTTGTACTAATAAAATTGAACTAAGAATTTACGAGAGAAGAAATAAGTTCCTCCCGATACCTGCCGCTAGAGAGAGAGAGAGAGAGACTTATTTTAATGATTTAACCTTGACTGCAGAATCCTGGATTGTATACATGAATTGCTCTGTTTATGACTTTCCTGAAAAGCCGAGTTAGTTTTGGGGAACCATAAATGAGTTAGTCGATGTGAATAAGCTGTTTACCTGGAAACAGGTGACCCTTCAAACCAATCAGTGAAGCATCCAAGAATCGAAGTTTCCGGAGGCGAACGCCATTTGCCGGCGATCTACGCTGAGACTCTACTCGGCCTTCCAAGAAACGGATAGAAGAATCCAATAACAAAATATTGGCAAACTCTTTGACTGAAATCAGTAGTCACTACGTACTGACTACTATCGCAATCATCATCGTATGCCCTCATTGCGCTATCGTATGGTCGAGTTGTTGGCCCACTAAGGACAGGACATGAGAAATCCCGAAAGCTGAGGGATACAATATATAATAAATACTCATTACAACTGCGCAGGGTCGCCAAACGAAGATAATTCAACACTCCCGTTCGTTTCCTATTGACGAACATTGGCCGTTGAACGGTTGGAGACGGTAATGACCCATTAGGATCACTCTGGATCAAACGTCTGTCCACACGCGAATTTCGACAACCTATTTCAAGCAAAACCAAGCGGATGGCTTTTCATAACGCTCTCAGTCAGGTGCACTCGGCAAGAATACCGTAGCCAAAGGGAAATAAAGTGCAAGCATACTGTAGTGTACGCAGGTTTGCTCAGGTAGAAAATTTTAGAGTGCTCCCCAGGCAATAGGATTAATAAGGCAACTGGGTGCCGCATCGTCTGAAAGGGAGGGGGGCTTCTGGGGGGATCCGGTCAACCGTTGCAACGCTTTTTGCAGCGCAAGCGACTTGGGGCAAGGCTTTCGAGCTTTTCAATTCGGCAATGTCGGCAACTGCTAACGCACCTCTTTTCAAGAAGTCGATAATCAGCGGTACGCCCTGAAGAGTCTTCGAATCCACGTCGGCGCCGCTGTCGACCAAACATTGAGCAATGGAATCCTGGCGCGACTCCAACGCCATCTGCAGTGGGATGTCGCCCTTTTCGTTCGGTTCGGCAAGTCTGGACAAGAGCTTCAAAAGGAGCAAAGCAAGCTTAACAAATGCACAACGGCGGCTTCAATCAATGTCGACGCACTCTATCGGAATGCTCGTTGACGCACAGGCGTACAACGTCCTCGCGGCGCAGCGATATGGCCGCGTGGAGCGGAAACTTGAACTTCGATTCCAACAGGCCGTGCAGAGCCGCACTGCCCAACTGATCGAAGCTTTCGCGAGGAATATTACCCTGTAAAATAAGGATAAGAAAAAATGGGTCCTCGCACAGCCGAATGTGCGATCGATGTGAACTCTGCTCAGCAAGGTGACGCGAAAATCGAGCAGACGCAAAAATTACGGACCATCCGGCTAGCAGGTGACTTTAAAGGCAGTCGGGCGCCGCACAATCAATCTAGCAAATCAAAAGGCGCATCTTCAAAGGATACGATAACGCATGACAGCAAAATGGAAGTACCAGTTCCCCTAGGTCGCGTGGAAAAACCGGGAAGAAATTACCAACAATTCCGCGTTACGGCATTTAAGGGGCAGCGAATGGATGGGGTGGGGGTTTACTTTCCAAGCAAATAGCAAAGGTAACTTCCCTAAGAAAGCATATGTAGTCCTGTTCAGCTTGCACTAGGAAGTGCATGCGTCGAGCACGCTGAAAAGAAACTTCAAGTTCCCCCAAACGGACCACTCTGGAAAGTAGGACTAGTGTCCCCAAGGGGCTTACTCCGAAATGCTTGTCCATTCATAGTTCGCCCGCACATTTAGATTATGCAAATCGTGTCAACTACAATACACTAAAACTTTTCTTAAGGAAACTTCCTGTCAACGGCGCCTCTTAGGAGTACACCTTAGCGTAATACAAATCTGCAACGGCGTACCAAAAGCGAGACGATGTAATGGGATGTTGTTTCCAAAAGCTTCTCGGCATTTAAATCCAATGCGCACTTGTAAAACTTGACACAATTGTTTACGTTCAAGCTGGAGATAAGGAGGCGCTCGCAGCTGCAATGGAACGACGTTGAACGGCCCATATATGGCATAAATGAAAGGCTTACCGTTGAATCAGCTGGTGCAGATTGAAACGCTTCGCCGCATGCACGAGATCAAGTATCATCCAGTCGCCAAGTTTTACGTCAACTTCGTCCGTGTATACCCACTTAAGCAACGTGTGGCCGGTGTCGTACGGCAGTCCTGCAACGTTGGAATGGAGAAGCTGAACTTCAGTCGCATCCGCCCACCTTCGAACTCCAACGTGGACACCTTTGCCAAATTGTTTACGCTCCAATAGTCGGAGCGGGCGACAAAAACGAATCGATGACACGGTATCTTGCGACCGTCCAGGATGACCGTCATATCGCTAACGAAAAGCGGATTAGAAGCGGAAAAAGCCTAATGGGAATTTACTACCTTAACTTTTCGCTTTCGAACAACTCCCTGGCGGTAGACAGAAGACGACGGGCAAATGCCGTCTCGGTCGGTTCACCTGCGGAGGCGACCACCTGGGCAGCCTCCTGCTTATGATCGCAGGCGAGCAATTTGGACTGCCCGTTGAGATAGTCGTCCATTCGTGAGTTAAACGACTTGTCCATTTGCTTTGCATCAGCTCTTAAGGAAGTTAGTTCTCAAGTAAACAAGCATTTGTCATGTACGGACAACGCGCTGCCCCAATAAAACCTAGTTAACTATGCGCCAACGTACTCGACCTTCTGAGCTAAACTATCTCATGTTAACCTTCCAATTCGCGACGTGTACGATCGAACGTTGTTCAGCCGTTCGACTTATCACAATGTTGCAACAGGGGAGCATGCTGACAAAATTACCAACGTCACTTGGAGCCGCGTGGCAAAGCGAAGGATTAACAACGCGAAATGCAAATTGGCCCCTTGAGGGATCAGATTTCCGCTATGGATTCAACTAAAAGAAGTAGCTGGTTAAAGGCAAATTTTTAAAAGAAATCCCACACAGCTTACGCTTGAGACATCGTTTTCCGCTAGAATAAGCTACAGCATAAAGTAAAAGATTTTCATGTATTAGCATTTAAATTGCCTTCAAATGCGAATCGCTCGCAGTCTCGACTTCAACCTGCTAGAACCGCTTTGCACTGACCACCGGCTGTCCGTCCACTTTGCATTGTTATTTAACGACAATACGAGCATCACACGGCATCGCGAACGTAGACGAGGTAGTTTGCACTGATCGATTTCGGAGGCAACGCATCGGTAGTCAGTCAACCATTCGACGTCCTGCTACTTTTACCAGTTAGGAATTACCACAGAAACTGTTCCGCGGAAAAATCGCAGGGCTATCTTCCAACTTGCGAGTTGGTCATGCCGAAGAGCGACGTTTCGCTCCTAGTTCCGGAGCTTGGCTCTCGGTTTCAAGGAGTCGTTCCCAATTTCCAAGCTAAGCCGCTTAACCACGAGACGAGGTTGCTCAGCTGCTACGCTATGCCTCACCTTGGGCCTCGAAGCTGGCGGCAATGCCTTGGAACTAGGGGGTAACTATCACCATTGGACGAGGTACACACGCGACTTGGAGTAACACCTAGGAATTTGTCCGTGGAATATTATCTGCATCCCATAACGGCGCCAAATCGTCCGCCTTACATAGAGGGTGTTCGAGCTGCCGCCACTTGCCAACCAATTTTCGACAACCAAAACCCAAGCCAATCAACCTATGTAGCTAGTGATAGCAATAAATTGAAGCGCATCGGAGTTTTGCAATTTATCACGGCTTCAAACTTTCGTTCCGAAAAGAAACCGTATCCTTAAGAGTAATAAAGTTTGTTGGCAGCCGTAAACAAGGCTGTCACCAAGAATGTGAGCAACCGCGAGCCATCTAAAGTTAAAACCGAGGGCATTGCCACCAATTTACTGAATGCATTCAAAACGTGCTTCGGTTTTGGGCTTTGGACTTAGCAACCGGCAGTTACGCGCCAGCTGGTTACTGTCCTGTTTACGGGTAGCGCTACGATTTTGTATTGTTAGGACTGCTGTGTGTTTGCAATAGGTTAGATATGTAGCCCCTGTGTTTCAACGGATTTGCCATTCACTTGCAGTCCTCGTTGGCCTAGACTGCTTATTTGATCCCAAAAAACAAAGGTCCGGAAGCTTCATGGAAGAAGAAGAAGAAAGGATAGCTGCTTTCCAAAGAAACGCTTTCACGCCGAAACAGTTTTCACTCGCACAGGTGGATCAACACCGAAGCTATTGCGTTAGCGTGACACTGTCGGCACTAACCAGAGACCGAACTAACAGCTGTTGCACGTTGGGTAGGCGCCTGATTAGAGCAAAGACAGCTTCCGTAAGCTATTGGAATTTATTATTCTTTTGGGATTTTTACTTGGCAAAGTTACGCTGCGCCGAAGTTAAAAGAAGCGACCTCTCTGCTTACGTGCGTACGGTATGTTGCAACCTGCGTGCTCTCAAAAGCCGTGCTCATCACCGGACGCTCGCTAGTCGCGCATAATAGGTCATTTTCCCATTTCGGTTTCTTCCTTGGAGTATGTTGTGCTATTAATATTAATCTGTGGGCCGACTCGTGACTTTGCCGATTTCATGCTGTCTTAGAAAACTACGCGATTATGACGAGATGGTCAGTTTGAACAGTGGGCGGAAAAATTGTCCACTCCTTCGCGCTATGCCAAGTGTATGAATAGTTTCGAATCAGAACTGTTGTTCCGCCTGTGACCTACGTCGTGGATATCACTGCGGAAATTAGCGTTTATCAATTCTGCTGTTCTCAGCTTCCGTTGAATAAATTCCATTAGCGCTTGACGAGCGAATGGTTCCATTGAACATGATTTCCACACGCGGGTGTACATGAATGGAGACGCGGTTAAGTATCATTGCAAATGATCATTACGTTGCCTTAGGAACAAACCGTGTTACTGCTCATTAACCTGAGCAGCGCAATTAATATGCTTATTTGCAGCTTAGAGCATGATGTCGTAATCAGCTGCTTGAAGCAGGACAGTTATTCGAGTTTTACGAATATTTAATTAGATGCCAATGGGAATGGTTTGCAAAACAAAACGCCATTAACTAACATTCTACATTTCGTTCCACATTCAAACAAACAGTGTTTGCAGAACGAACGTACGTTAAATGTGAGCATTAGTTGCTTGCGGCAAACTTTTGGCAAGTCTACGGCAAGAACAGTGATGTTGCTCAAGCTTGTGTCGACAGAACAGCAACGTCAAACCCTTGTGCATAGAACGATCGTCTTTGGTGGAAACGGGAGTACTGGGTTTTAGGTGTTGTAGCGACCGTTTCAACATCGCATGGACCGACAGTATTCCAGAGTAGCTGCGTACCGTTTTGTGTTGTTTTCTCTCTCGACCTTATACCTGCTGTTGCGTGTGTCATAATAAGGGAGTAGTTACCGCTTGTCGTTCCGGCCAAATGGAGCCCAGTAAGGAACTTACAGCGTTCTTGACCACGAAGTGAACTTGAAAATACTCAACAGAACCTTAAGCTTCATCCGACGATCGCATTCGTACGCTAAAATTTGCTCACTGTTTCGTTTCCGCTCAATTAATCCTAAAGCGTTGGTTTTGTTTACGGCTACCGCGTGGTTGCGCAACGCTGGCACTCTACTTACCTGCCGATTAGAAAATAGGTATACTGTAATTTACTTAGGCGCGTCTCTTCGTTCTTCGTTCTACGGGGCAATGCTTCGCTTGCTATTGTTCGTTGCCTTCCTTGTTTCTCCCTTCGGGGCGAACGCAGGCAGTATTCTAGTTTTGATTGATACTCCGATGGTCCATATAACGCATTCTCAGTACTTGCAAGCTCTGTCAGGTAACGTTTCCGCTTCTTCGTTGGCGCCTCCAACGCTGATGCTCCAAGTTTAAGAGCTTCCTTATCCGCTAGGGAAAATATGACCTTTTGTCCACATGATTTGATTTCATTTGCCAAATGTGGCTGTCGTGACTTTGAAAGTCTAATAAACAAAGTGACGTTCACCAAAGAGCGAGTTGTACGCAGAGTTGATAGATAATTATTGTTCTACAATTCCTTTATGGAATGGACTATCACGTCATCAAAACTGCGTGGCTGTTGATCAGATCTTTTATTGGAAAGGAGGGAAACGCTTGCAAGAACCCATTGCTACATTGTAGGGTTAGTTGCAGGTGCAGGAGCATACTTCGTTGCTTTCATTTGCCCGTTTTACCCTTTCAGTCATGCTTTTGTAAAACAATCTGTAGCTTCGCTATCCATTTGACTTGCTACCCTTTCAGATCTCGGGTTTAAGCTGACCTATAGCATGGCCGACGATCCGACCGTCAAACTGTTCAAGTACGGCGAGCTGCTCTACGAGCACGTTTTGATTCTGGCTCCCACGGTTGTTGGTAGGATTACTGAAAAGTTTGCATGCGCGCGCTCCGTTTATTCTTTTCTCGCGCAGAGTTCGGCGGCAGCGCCGCGGTCAACGATCTACCCAAGTACATTGATAGTGGTGGGAATGTTTTGGTGGCGGCGGATTCAAAGTTGGGTAAGTTTCTGCCTATGCAATAGCTGCGGATCGAATTGACAGCCAAGTAATACGCTCAGGCTACGGTATAGCTGTGCTTGCAAATCAGTGCGGCCTCGAATTCGACGCGGAAAACGCCTACGTCATCGATCACTTTCATTACAACAAAATTGGAGACAACGGACGCCACACGCTGCTCGTAGCTCCTCCCGGCAACCTTGACCACGTTCAGCCGATCGTCGGCAGTCGCCAGTTGGCGCCTATACTGTTCAGGGGTATCGGGTAAGGCGAATTGATCATTTGCATGTTTCGAATGTTGGACAAACGTTGATTTCCGTTTAGAATGCGCGTGGGCAAAAATAATCCGCTGATCATTCCGCTGCTGAGAGCACCCAGTACTTCTTTCTCTTATTCGCCTACCGGCTTTGTCGAGGACGTAAGTTTGCGTATATGGCTCCCATGTTGGTTCACTCCAGGTTTTGTTCACCAAATATGTGTTTTGGTCCCAGCTAGCGGTAGGCTAAAATTGTGTACTCGATTCAATAGCATTTCCACCTTTTAAAGCAACTTCATGGATCTGTACACTTCAGTTTGGCTTCCTAACCATATATATATATATATATATATATATATATATATATATATATATATATATATATATATATATATATATATATATATATATATATACCCGTGTGTTTGTGTACGACATTGGATTGCCATTATTCTCAGCCATGCTCAAGCCAGTCTTGTGTGTACGCCGTCATAAATCATTCTTACATTCAGTCGCTATTTCAGAAACCTTTTATTACCGGAAATTCAACCGTGCTGTTTGGAGTAATGCAAGCTCGTAACAACGCGCGGGTGGCCTTTACGGGTTCCATTGAACTCTTCTCCAACGAACTGATGAATACGGCCGTATCTTCGGCCGACGGCAAGCACCGGTTAGCAACCTGAGGCGGAGCGACGGCAGAATAAGTTTGTCTTCCTCGTCTTCGTTCGAATTTAAGGCACCCCACGTCCGGCAACAAGGAATTCGCAGTTGCCTTGTCCCAGTGGGTCTTCAAAGAAAAGGGCGTACTTCGCGTCAAGTCGGTGAAGCATCACAAGGTGGGCGAAAGGGAGGCGCCGGCAGCTTACACCATCATGGACATGCTCGTAAGAGGAGAACGGCCACGTTCCAACGTTCTTTGCTCTGACTGTTTCGCCTTACCGGCCGTTTGCAGCAGTTCACGATCGAAATTGAGGAGAGGAGGAACGGCAAGTGGATACCGTACGTGGCCAATGACGTTCAGTTGGAGTTCGTTCGCATTGACCCATTCATTCGAACCACCCTGAAGGGCGGCAAAGGTGACCCGACAATCCAACGAGCCGTTCGTTCGAAGCGAAAGAAGGTGTGCGACTTTTAGACGGCGTTTACACGACTACATTCCAAGTGCCGGATGTATATGGGGTGTTCAAGTTGATGGTCGACTATCATCGCATCGGATGGACCCATTTGTACAACGTGACGCAGGTAGGCGGGCGCTGGACGAAACTTCGCACGTATGGTGATTTGCAGGTTTCCGTTCGGCCATTCGAGCATACTCAGTACGAACGGTTCATACGGTCGGCCTATCCGTACTACGCTTCCGCATTTTCGATGATGCTGAGCGTGCTCTTATTCTCGTGCATATTTTTGTACCATAAAGATACAGCTCCGACGACGACGACGACGACGAAGAAGGACAATTAGAGGAAAAAGTAGAAGTTTTGTAGAGAGAAGGAGTTGAGAGGGGCGATGCCAAAGCGGGCAAAATAGTTGTTGCTAAGCGTTTTGTTCTTGTTATGGAAAAATAAAAGCGGTGCGATAAAAGGAGCCTTTCGGCTAAGCTATTCGTCGTCCTATTGGTCGTTTCGTTCGACGTTGTCCATTTGGGGCGTCGGCGAAGCGGAGGGACAAATGAACGAATGGCCGTGTATGGTCTCCTCGAAGTGGTAGGTGTTGCTGCGCAGGAATGGGCTGCTTCGGCGGCGCACTCCCTCGTTGAAGGCGTGTTTCATTTCAGCAATTGTGAACATGAGCAGCCGATTCCAGCTGAGGCAAACGCGGTCGCGCCGTATGTCGCTGAATCCAGTTATGCTGAGCACGATCTCGTTCTTCATGCGCAGCCAGACGGGCGCCTCGAAGGTGACCCTCGGATTTTGGCTGTGCCTTTGGCCTAGCAGGCGAATCGACTCGACGCCCTTTAGCCAATCCTCCTCTCGGTCACTGTCGCAAAGCAGTGCAATGAGGCGGTGCCAAAACTCAGCGAATCGATGGCAGAAGTCCCTAAAGCGTACGTCATTCAGCAGGTCCTTGCCGCACAGTTGGCTGAGGCTCATCGCCTTGGACAACGACGGGCAGCAGATGAACAGTTTGGCGAAGAGCCGCTGCGCCCACAGGGCGTGGTCGCCAATCTTCCTCCACGATTCGCCAATCAGGTGCCTATCCTGGTCGTCCAATTCGAGCGCCTTGCCGGTCCAGTAGCTTTCCACGCGCATATCACAGTCGAGGGGTCGTCATACGGACAGGTGAGAGAAGAGCTGCAAATGGAAAAAGCCACGATGGGTAAGCGGCCCGCGTTTGCTGGGCATCAGGTTGCCTTAGAAAGTTTGAATGCCAATCGCCCCTTGCCTATCCAGTTCAGAGCGCATCATCCAGGCCCAAGGTATGTCTACTTCCGTTAGGCAGGCTCTTCTCCCTGCCACTCCAAGGTGGAGGTACTTGAAGTTGGGAATGAGCATTTGCCGAAGAAGCGCAGACAGCCCTTTTCGACCCGTGCCGACCGAAGGTATTGCCACGCAAAGTTTTCTTGCAGGTTTATTACGCACTCACTTTTGTAGCTAACCTTTTCTGAACGAGCGGCAAGGGTATGCGTACCCTTTGCCATCCGGAAGCGTCGCCTTTGCCTAGCCGGTGAGTTGTTCCAAATGTTTTGCGGCAAGGCTTATTTCGTACGCAAAAGTACGCGCGTAACTTTTTCAAGAACGTCTACCAAGGTCGCCTCCTTGGATGCGCAACATCCGTATGTCGCTGTAAAACCCGTACATTCGTAGTCGGCCCGCCGAATGCGATACTTTGGACGCCCCTGCTCCCCCGAACAGAATTTGCATTTCGTAATGCGGGCTGATTGTGCGATAATCATTTTTCGCAGGCTTGTTTAACCTCTGTCGACAGATGTAGTTGTCGTTTCTCGCTTATTTCAAAAACAAGGTATCCGAGACTTCTGTTGCACGTTTCCAGCGGCAAAACTACCTGCTCGCTTTCAGTGACTTGCTTGCGCTGAAGAGTGAACGGAAGTCCCGGGAACTTCGTTTTTAAGATGGGCAAGTAATCGCAAGAACATCAGTGGTCGAATATTTAAAAAATAAGTACTTAAACAAAGGATTCCTGCACACGGGGTATGATCTCATATTCCGAGATAAACACGGCTTTTTTCACCCGTGACCGAAACAACGAATTTCCTTTTATTGACGGAGCTTTCGAAAACACCTCACGTTTTCGTCTTCAGCGTCTGAAGACGAAAACGTGAGGTGTTTTCGAAAGCTCCGTCAATAAAAGGAAATTCGTTGTTTCGGTCACGGGTGAAAAAAGCCGTGTTTATCTCGGAATATGAAAAAAATAAGTACAGTAAAACTGAACAGTTATGAAGATTCCTGTAGTGAGGGATCTCTGCAGGCCAGTTTGGTAACTTGCAGGCAGCTGTAGGATAGCTTCAGGGCGATGGCGCCTGTCCATACGGCGATGCCGATGGAC
The DNA here is from genome assembly GCA_000612645.2 of Trichuris muris. Lineage (NCBI taxonomy): Eukaryota > Metazoa > Nematoda > Enoplea > Trichinellida > Trichuridae > Trichuris > Trichuris muris. Next base: position 6,961,554 of record CBXJ02000282.1, read on the forward strand.
CCGCATAGTAGCACCCTTTATGCGCTTGCCATTGCGAGCCAGAGGAGCGCCACAATTGACCTTTCGTTGATCCCATCGGAAAGTTCATATCCCATCCTCGGCAGTGCTTATAGTTCGAGGCTGATCGGGTTCTTTTCCAGAGAATTTCATGAGCGAAGAGCCAAATATTGGGGTGCTACGATCGGTCACTGCCATTGGATATTGTGGCAAAGTGTATGTTAATCACTGCCGAAAGCGTAGGCATTCATCAATTCAACATTTTTTAAATATGATTACTACCGTAACTCGATTGAGCCAACGCCCGTGCGTAGGCAAAATTCATTCATGTTTTACTTGACCGCCAGCTTTTACGATCAAACTGGAATCGACAACGATGAGCCTGAGCGGTAGGCTACTTTTCGGCAAAATGGTCTTTTGGAGGTTTTGTTTCCCATTTTCAGATAGCGTCCTCAGAATAAGGTGACGTGCAGACTTAGGTTTTGCTAGACGATCGTGGGTGCGCTTTGAAGATGCGAACACGCCCAAAGGCCGTTACGCTTTGTCGCTCCTACGCAATGTACCGTTTTGTCATAGGCACCCTCCACTTCACTTCAGTTGGGAGAGGAATCGTACTGCATTGCAGTGTAGGATGCGAACTAGGAGACGCAGAAGCTTGTCCGAAGGCCTTTCTGGAAGCTCGCAATTGCAAGGCAGCTTTCCTGGGCGACGTTGTTTCGTTGCCCTTATAGGAGAAAATTTATAGGAGCGCGCAAAAGTTTCCCGTATCATTCCCGGCCACATTTGGGCACTTATTGATTTTCAAGCTTCGCATGAATAAGTGATTTCCATTAGTGGCGTAATGACGTTTGGGATAGTTGGCTCGGAGGGATGGTTCTTGCATTGCTCGCCTTAACCGTAATTCATGCGAACTTGGGTTGTCCTCGCCTCCTTCCGCGTGCTCTTGTAGGGCCTATCCTTATAGGTGACCAGGCGAAGGGGTGCCTTTGACGATGCGCCTCCTATGGCGAGGTGAGCACGTCGATCCGCTCGTGCGTGCTTCCATTTCCGTCTGTGGACAAAGGGCATCCCCTTGAAGAATGCCCAAGCTGCTTGTAACGTTGTTGCGCAATGGCGCACAGGTACTCAATGGCCCCTCAAGCGTACCGCAAGTTGCACCCATCGCGACCCTCGTGCAAAAGGGAATAAACGCAATTTGCGCGAGGCCCTTTATCAAGCATGCACATCTCTTTTCCAATACTGGCTCGATTGGTCGTCGTTGGCGCTTCGCTTGGCCAAAGGTGCAAAAACCAAAAGTTACGAACGGTCGTTTGGCGCGTTCGGGGTCAAAAAAGCTCCCCACAGAGTCCATTTGAAAAGTGGAAACGTTAGGGAGGGCGCCAAGTGGTCCTTTCGGAAATGGACAGCAAGTTTCGCTTGCTTCGGTCCCTAATTCGTCATTTGGCCTTTGCAGAAAGGGGTAGCCTATTTGAAGGGTTCGTACGCTGCGGGAAGCCGTCAGAACCAAAGGCGGTGGTACAGGCGCCGGTCGATTCGCTTTCAAATGTTAATGGTTCAGGCGAAGACCAGTTGGGCAAGCCGAGAGTCACTTCCGTTAAGATGGTTGAAGGAAGATCCTGTTTTGGCTGGGGCTGCGCCCGCTTTCCGCAAGGGCATTGCTTGCGCGGCCGGGCGCAAGAAAGGTACTTCTTGCCTTGTTTCATCCACTAACGCTGGGCAGCGCCTTCTAATAATAGCGATGATTCATATTAGTGTAGGCTGCTTGTGGATTGGATGTACATGTACGGTTGATTGTGTTTTAACTAATTATTCTTTCCTGACGAATGAGAAGACTGGATGTCTTGTAACGGGTATGTGGATCTTCATTGATGGTTGTCACGGATTTTTCCCGTTTTTTTAAGTATCTGTAAGTATACTGAAGCGATCTCCCTACCAGCAGATGGATGAGAGTGGTTATTAGAATGAGGCTGTTTGCGTTCTTTCTAATAACCACTCTCATCCATTTGCTGGTAGGGAGATCGCTTCAGTATACTTACAGATACTTAAAAAAACGGGAAAAATCCGTGACAACCATCAATGAAGTTCCTGACGAATGTACACAATTTTTAGCGATCGTTTATTAGTTCATCCTCGTCTCCCGTTCCGAGCCGCAGAATTGCTCTACCGCATAAGAGGGAGCCTTTAACTTCTATTCGTCCCATAAGTGTTCAATACGCCGGCTGAATGGAAGTTATAATGAACATTCTTTAAAAACGATGTACAATCGTCACAAGAGCATGTCCGCCTTTGTGAAGCACTCAGTTGCGTAAGTTCATTGTCATTATGCAAGAATGTTGGTATATGCAGCAACGTATGTTTTTTGGAAAAGCAGCAAAACACTTGCGGCAATGTCGGACCTCCACTAGTCGTACACGGATTTTGCGAAAAGGGCTTGCGCCAAGTTTTGCCTCAATGTTGTGGAAGCGAAGACTTTCCTGTAGTACCTCTGCCAAAGCAGCACCCAAGCAGTCTCCCCATTGATCATCCTCGCGACAATGCGGATTTGACCGAAGCGTCGGGGCTCGAATGGCCAAGCTTAAGGCTTTGTAATCCTTTCGTACGCACGCACGACCTCCAACGCACTTGCCACAAACGCTTGACGCCATTGGCAGGCGCTTTCCATCCCCTTTGATCCAAGCAAGCCCCTGTTTACGCCAGCGTAGTGAGGGTTTCGCGGAAGGGACGGCCAATGGCAAATTCCTGCAACTTGATACATTCGGTAAATATTGCGCTCTCGTCGCCTGAGCGGCTCGAGGCAACTTTCCATTAGTTCCGCGGAGTTGCAACGACGACTGGGAAATTGCACAAATTGAAGGGTGCCGCTTCGTCGGCCGCAGCGGCGCTCGGACGGAGGTGGTCGCCAGCGTCGGATTGCCGCTTGCTTCCAAGGGCAAAGGAGGCAAGGCGGATCCACCCGCTAAGATCCGGCGGCAGCAGCGCCGTCCATAGGAGAGTTGTTCAACATTTTTTCCCGTAGCTAATTGTCGTCGCACGTCCGGCGGCCAAATTCGCACAAGGCTTCAAAAGGTCGGCAGCGCGAGCCTTTTGAAGCTGAGCGTACAACAATGGCGCAAACGTATATTTGGTGATCGATTTTCAAAATCGCTAATGAACCCACTCCTGGGCGAGTTTACAGCCGGCTGGAGATTGGCGGACGAGATCCTGAATTGCGGACGTGTTATCCGCGTGTCCGATTCCACTCGAAAGTTCCCGTCCGCTTGGCTAAGTCAATTGGGAGCCAATTTGCCCGGAGGTCCCACCGTACGGGTCTGTACAAGCTGGGGAATTTTGAAACGCCCGGAATGGTATTCAATTTGGAAGTCAAATCTGGGCGACTCGCCTATCTTAAGCTTAAAATTAATTGCGCGCATTGTAATTTGTTTAACAGATGCGTCCTCTCCAAATAGGGTTTCCCTTTGCAGCTGCAGTTCGTTTTCGTACTGCCAGGATACCGTGCGCGCGAATTTGTCCTGATTCGACGGCTGTCAAAAGGCTCGGTGCACTTTACCCTGTATATTGTTGTAAAAATCGTCCAAGGATACCCCCGATAGGTGGTAGGCTTTCATGCGCGGATATTCCTCAGGATGGAGACGGAAGGTTCCAATTGCAAGATATGCTAAGCTCTCGCCGAAGAACCTAGCAATATCTGACTGTATAGACGGTAGGTATACATTTGAATAGATTAGTCTCAGGAGTAAATTTCTCAATTTATCTTGTTCACAGAGCGCCTTATCGCAATAGTAATATCGTATGGTTCCCAACAGAGATAACTGAATGCTGCGTCCATCAGCGAACGGCCGCACCTGGCCCAGGCTGCCTGTTGCCACCTTATTTGCCGCTCTGCCCACGGGCCAAACCCAACGTCGAAAGTGAACCTTATTCAGGCCGTATCCTTGAAACTGAGCTCCGTCTTAACCTGTCATCAAGCAGCGGCTGGCGATAGTTCGTTGATTTGGCCTTTGTTCACAAAACATTAACATGCGAAGAATTCCTTTGGGACAACAGAATGCGGCGGCAACCTCGAAGTGGTCCATTTGCTTCCGCAGTTGTTCAAAAGTTCGACCGGTAAGAGCTTGACCAGAGGAACGCGAACAAGAGGGACCCCAATCCGGAAACTTCCGAGCCTTTTGCATATTGTCAATGGGTTATCCCACGTGAAACATTGTATAGTATTGGGCGCCTGCTCAAGCGTAGGCCGCACTTGTGAGCGCACGCGCAAAACAGCAATTGCAAGCCCGGTTTTGTCGTCAATCTTCCGAACTCTGCAATTCCCGTTGCACTTCGTGCGCATTGAAGTCGAAGAAAGCCATCTGGAATTCAATTGTTCACAAAAATCCGGAAAACGGTACTTCGAGCGGTCAAGGTGAACCAAACTTTCAAGCTCTTGTTTTAATGTCTGCGCAAGATGGCTTATTTGGCTGACCAGGTAGGGGACCACCTGTCAGGGACCCCACGCGTGTCATAGGGGGGAGCCTCTCAAACGGTCAAGCCCCTTATCTAATTTGTAAAGGCGCCGAAAATACGCAGTTTACAACTCCAGTGCTACGCAGCATCTGAAGTTATACACGCCGGGGAGAGTATCCGCTTGGCCTCAGGGGTGCCGCGCCGGCTGCGCCGCCGAAAGCTTACTGTAGCATGCAAATTAGAGGACGAAAGTGCTAGCGCCGTTGATTGGGGACAACGTTTATTCTTTGCCTAAAGCGTTTTCCCGTTCAAAATCCAGCGTGGACAAGTGGGCACAAATCCAATGGTCTACTAACCTCGGTTGGCGCTTGCCGCTGCTACTTGTGCGGCAGGTGGACCCTATGGAGCAACGCTGCTACTCCGATGGCTGCGTTGCTGTGATGACGGTGGTCGTCGTCTCGCAGTGCCGGCAATCACAAGCGGCCAAGCGGTTGCCAATTGTTCAACGTTGAACGTGAATCATCGCCGATGGAGAGCGGACATCCATTATTGGGTTACGGCGGCTCAGCGCGGCAAGAGGGGGATCCATGGAATTTTGCAGTGGCTCCAAATTGGTTTGCGCGCGGGGCTTCAAAAAGGAAGCAAGCCAAGTTGGCTCGCCTTGCGCCTCTCAGTTGTGTGCCCGTTTACAGGCCGACCAATTGTTAAACCGATTAGGTCTGTCAATCAACAGCCGAAGGAACGATGGCGCGCATAGGCGGCGCCTCCGCGCCCCACTTCAGCGCGTTTGCGAATTGCGAGAAACGAAACTTTTGACTCAAAGCCAATAATGATTGACCACAAAGCTTCGTACTTATCGCCTGAACGCGTTCTCTTAAATTTTCGTAGGTATAAGTAAGGCTGCAAGCAGTGACGAGTCGCGCTGGCTTTATCCTGAACTTCGCCACGACGTGCGATGGCAAGAAAATGTCATTCGGAATTACGGGCTCTACGCTTCCCTCGGCGGATAGGCTACAACTTTCGTCGTTGGCTTAAGTTCGTATATAAGCAGATTGGTAGAGGAGCGCCAAGAGATTAGCTTCGCCTTCTGTGCCCTTTGTGCTTCTGGCGAATGGCCGAACGTTTTGTTCACGAACAGTCGCCTGTAGGGTTGCGCGTAGTTCCTCCAGAAGATGCCGCACTGATAGGTCGGAAGGAAATGTTTGGCAAGTGTCCTTTTTGCGTATCATACGTCCGACTGGGATACAGGACGACCTGACGTTCAGAGGTTCACGATTCAATGGAAGGGTACGGTGCGTCGCCTAAGGAAGGCGTTTCGCTGAGGGGTTCCGCAGCGGCGCGTGCGTGTCCATTGGGATGCGCACCAGCTGCATTGCCGCTTCGCTTGCCCGTGGGCGGAAGAGGCGCAATTTTTGCGAACAACGTCGCGCCTTCGGAAAAAGTCGAAGCGACAATGTATCGTTGCGAAAAACTTGTATCCATGTCGCCAACGGAGCGCTTCGCCGTGGAACATATGGCTTCCGCTCGCGTATATTACGGGTTCTTTCGTTCTGCCCATGGAAGCTAAGGATTCCCAACAATGAAGCCACCTTATGCGTGTAGACGCACTGTTCTGATTCGCTTCTGTTGCTATTCATTTGGCGGCGTAATCCCGTTGTGTGTCGGATTGTATCGTGAAAAGAATAAGAATAACACTGGAGACAGTACGCCGATTCTCTGAGACGTCCCGCAGGAAGGGCTCCAAAGGAGTCGCGATGGCAAATTGCCAAATTTTCTTTAAGCAGCGTGTTGAGGAATTTCAGTGTCGCTCGATGCGCACGTACTACTATGCCAGCGAAGGTACAATTGGTAGCAGGGGGATTCTCAAGCTCTTGCATGTATTACAGGTCGTCAAGCAAATATAAAAATGTGCGAAAACTTAAGGTAGTGTCTCATGTGGGCTCCAAAGTATTTAAGCTTCACTGTCCTGCAATAGCATTAGCCAATTCCTTCCTTATGATTTTCACCCTCCTTGAGGGGCATCTCTCGTCTCTCTCGTCATGTTCTTGCAGTCCGCCAGACGCTAGTCCCCTCGCTTTTGAAGCGCAGAGCTTCCAACAGTACCAAGAGGAAGGAATGAGCTCATAAAAAGGAATCGATATATATATATATATATATATATATATATATATATATGAAAAAATGATGCGGTATCCTTGTTCAACGATCTTTATTGAGCGTAGCTTTCGGAACTTTCGTGTTCCGTAAGCTACGCTCAATAAAGATCGTTGAACAAGGATATCGTATAATTTCTTCAAAATTATATGACGCCTTGTTACTAATTTCTCTTGCTTCACCTATATATATATATATATATATATATATATATTCCCATATGAATCTAAGGGCTCAGTTGGTGGCCAGCGTTTACTTCTTAGCAGTAAAGATGTTCAGAATACTACATGGACCGTTTCTTGATACTACGTAGGTGTAGATTCAACAGACCATAACCATACGCGTTGGCATGACGATAACCATGCAGTTGAGCGCAACCTTGTTGTGCATTGGGAAACCAAAAGATGCTTGTGACCCCCTTTATTACGAGTACACAGTTTATTGCGGTGCTCTCTAATTGATCCCCTAGTAAAGCGAGGTATTTCCGTATATTTGAGTTTGGGTGTTACGCAGCAGCGAGATTAGACGCCATCTTCTTTTGACGACTGCGCAGCGCCTTTCAAGATTCTGTCATTATTAAGCCGATAGCTTACCAAGGCGCGATAAGTCTTGAAAGGTACAGCTCAATAAATAAAGAATCATTAAGGGTGGGTTGAACACCATTTGCCAGAAAGCGTAATTATTAATGACATTTTATGTACTAATGTTGGTCCGTATGAAGCTGTTTCATAATCATTGTATTTTTTCATTTTATGTGTTACGGACGGGCCCATTTTGAATGCATTATTTTATTTTCATTCTTGAAGCCTTCAGAACATACCTAATCCTGTCGTCAGCGAATTAACGTCACACCAGTATTGCGCTTGCCATTGAACCTAACTCTCTGATGACGTTCTGGTAGTTCCGAGAGCAAAAATGAGATACTACACAGAGAATGAGCTTATATGTAACAAGAAAATTGAAAGCTGCGTGCCAATTACACTATTATTTATTTTAGCTTATATATATGGACACGAGGATTTTGCTTGCGGGATATGATTTTATTTATTTCAAAGCACTGCAGATAATACCGTTAACGTCGAAATTTCTTTCACTGAGCTTTCGGCAACTTCTCATCTCACCTTAGTGCGTAGTGTAAGTGGAATAATTACACTTCACTGATTGAGATCCACCAATTGCACAGTCCAGTTGTACTAGACGCTGGGGATGGGAAAAGGAGGGCCCTGGAAGTTTTGTCAAAATAACTTTCCGCGTTAGCGGGATTGTCTGCCGTTTGTCCTGCATATATATATATATATATATATATATATATATATATATATATATATATATATATATATATATATATATATATATATAGTTGTCCCGCGTTTATAAGCTGTCCTAGATAACGTGATTGCACTTATGTGCTTTGCAAATCTGCAAACAACGCGTTATAACGCGATACCCGATTTCACCCAACTCGATTTCGCATCCGGTGTTGAATGTGACGTTAGATCATCCAAGCAATAGGACATATGAGGTGTTGAGTGAACTTACAAAGAAACTTCAGTATTTACGACGCAAAATTCCCTATTCATCGTCGCACATAATTATTAATTAAAACTTTCCATTCAATAACATCCCGCGTTAAGTTTTCTACTCCCATTGGTTTTCCGAGTGATTTCACACAGATGCACACCTTGAGAAACAGTGTTTCCGTCGCAAGTCGCTGTGATGAACTCCAGTGCTAAGAAGAAACATCCAATACTCAACGTCATTGGTTTTCATCGTAAACGAATCCGTTATAACTAGAGATGCCTTGGATGGAAACCTATGGAACCCTCCCCCTCATTGCAATGCGAGCCATTGGGAAGTGCCGTTTCAAATCACCGTTTTCCCATGTTTTACGTATAGTGCATAAGCTGATTTCATTCAACGCGGGATTTTCCTGGAAAATAATTTTTTGCGTGAAATCCGGTTACGTGAGATAGCGCACGAACGTCGAACGTCAGTGCATGTTGCATCCGGATTCCGACTTTCGGCATGCGCGGCGATAGCCAATCGGGCAGAGTGATGCGGGTGACGAAACGTTCCCGCTCATCTCCCTCAATATTTATTCTCGACAGTCTTTCCCACCTCGTCAAATGAAATGCACAGCCAATTCTCATCAGGTAAAATCGTTCTTACGAGTCCGCTTTTCACGGGAAGGGTTGGAAATTTTTTTAACGGCCTCACGGGTGCTGCGGATCCGTCTAACGCAGCGGTATGGACGGATCCGCAACACTTCCTTTTTTGTATGCGCTCCAAGAACGGTTTGCATACGGAACTTTCGCTCTTCCTTCTTGGCGGCTCCTTTGCCGTTGCATTCCGGTGCGCCAAGATCGTCCGACGGGTTACGCTTGGTCAGCATAAGCCTGATCTTCGGACGCTGCAACGACCCATGATTTAGTTGGTTAGCCTATGGTTTGATATATATATATATATATATATATATATATATATATATATATATATATATATATATATATATAGAAAAGATGTGGCAGTTACAGTTTTTGAAATTGATCCGCTGTATGCACCATAAGTCTAAAATTTCGTTGAAGAGTGGAATGCTCAAGCGCACCTTTTCCAAGCGTCCTGCCATTGAACTGTTTGCAAGTATCATGTGATGCCTTCCCTCGGTTACGTAACTGTTTTAATCGCTGCCTGCTTAATGTATGTACGTCCTTTGGTGACGTGGCGACTTGATGAAACGACAAAATGACCTTGTATTAATAAATCTTTCTGAGCGCAATGGCGTTCAGGGAGGGGCCAGCTTCCTGGTCATCGTATTTTGACGGCATGATATGAATGGCGGCCTTTCGTAATGGAGAAATCGGGAAACTGCCTTGCGCCGGTTGAAACGAATGATTCACGACAGCATACGGTGATCAGTGCCTCCTCACTCCTTTGGCTCTGATTTCCCATAAGAAATGATAGTTGGTCCGAATCTGCCGCCGCGTGAAGTAGGTCGCATTAAGAGAAATGCAAAGCGCTGATGGTCATATATTTTCGTTGCAACGGAAAAAGCGAGTAATGGACGACGCCGCGGAAGTTGATCGTCCGTCCCGGCGCCATTGTGGAATAAAAGGCGTCAAGCCCCAGCGGACGATTGTAGGCAAAAGCGCGTGTACCGCATGCGGATCGCCCCTCCCCCAATGGAACGACCGTTCGTCAAGGCTCATCGTCCACCCGCGCTGAACTGTTGCAACTGCTCTTTCGCCTAATACTCCAAATGGCGCCATTGGACCCAGGATGATGAGTCACTAAGTCCTGCAGCTCCTTGACGCTTTCAAACATTTCTGAATCGCTACGCGATCCCGTTTGCGCTCCTCTACTGCGCAGCAACAACTTCAACTAATGTCTTGGCAAAATGTAATCCCATTCTCTCTCCTCTCTCTCACTCACATACACACGCATACGCATACACACAGCCACTGTGCTTCTCTGCTATCCCATTCGTTGACTAACGCGAATGCAAAAACTGATATCGATCTGCCATTGATCAGAAAATTGAATAATCGAGTCTTTAAAGCGGAATGCGGACAGAGTTGATAAAGACAATGAAAACTATTGAATTTCGAATTCACACACTCAAGTTGGTCATGAAAATGTTCGTCCGCTCGAACCCGCAACAACTTAGGGAAGGGAAATGCCGACCTCTTCTTCTGCGTTACTTAAAAGCAAGTGTTCCTCTCAGCAGCGCTCCCAATGGTAGGCGCAACAAGTTGTCCGACGTTGTAGCCTCACGGAGATTTGTCCGCTCTTGAACTGCGCTTCGCCTCGCATTACGAGAAACATGTGTGTGTGTGTGTGTGTGTGTGTGTGTGTGTGTGTGTGTGTGTGTGTGTGTGGTGTGTGTGTGTGTGTGTGTGTGTGTGTGTGTGTGTGTGGTGTGTGTGTGTGTGTGTGTGTGTGTGTGTGTGTGTGTGTGTGTGTGTGTGTGTGTGTGTGTGTGTGTGTGTGTGTGTGTGAAAAGGAGCTGCCGTGCGGTGGCCATATTCACGTATTGTCAATTGTTCACCTTTCCCTGTTCGACGCTTTTCTACCATACCGTGAATGACGTGCCTCCACTTTCAAACTGTACTCCAACTTTGTTCATCCCTTCACCAATTCCGCCGTTGACCATCAGCGTCGTCGCAATGGCGGAACGAGTGCAGACCTCGCTTGGGGCGCATTTCGAAATGCAAATTTGTGCATTCCAGGGAACGCCAAGCCCGACTCGTTCAATCTTGGTCCAACTCCCAGTAGGACTAAATTTCATTGAGTCGCTCACGGGCGGAAGGCCACGCGGCGGAGGCCGTTCCTCAGTGCCCTCAGCGTGACCAGGAGCTTCATTCGAATATTGCTTCTTAATGAATTATGCAAATTTTGTTACAAGTCCGTTCGAAGTGTTCCCCTGAAGCGGCCTGGTCCTTCGGGAGGGAAGCGGCTGCTGCCTCAAGCAGGCGTGGATATTCAGCTTGCGGAATCGCCACTGAGCGCGACTGGGCGCCGGCGCCCAGCGTATTCCCTTGCCGACCGGAGGCGACAACATCCGGCCGGTGCGACCGACAAAATTTAGCGTACAACTGCGGTTGCGTTCATGCTACAAGCGTCACTACTCACCTATCCGCTTCGTGCGCGCGGTGGAGAGACGTGTGGCGCCCGGCAAATCGGTCCGGGATTATTTATTGTAGTCGTAAAGCGGATCTTGTCTGCGCAACGGCCAGTGGCGGGACGGTGGTCGTCGGAGGAGCGGTATATTTTGCGAGAACGACAGGGCCTCGACGGCCGGAGCGCGTTTCCATTATTTACGAAGCTTCCAGGCCCAGCGGACGGGGACAGCGCCTGGACCACGTCGTCAATTCACCGCTCGACAATAACTAATCCATTATGCAAATTAAGCACGGTGACAAGTCGTCGTCGAGTCCATTCATTTCCATTCAGCCTTTCGACGACGTCGCCTGAATGAAATATGGCTCGACAGTACGCCTTGCTTGGAATTGACCAATCAGCTGGCTGCGCGCGGACGGCGCGCCTCGATTCGGCGCGCTCCCCGTTGGAACCCTGTGCTCGCCTCTGGGGTGCGCTCCTAACGGTCGGTCTTCCGGTCGATTGATTGGCCTGCAGCGACGGAAATGCACTTGATCGGCGCCAGGACGGACGGCGAATGCTACATTTCGCATGTCCGCTACGTGTCGCCTCTTGAGATGTCACATCGATCGCCAGAACGCCATGCCAGTTGCGCAAAATAGAAGCAAGACGTTTGCCGTTGTTGAGGCAGCGCGCTTTCGCAATTGACCAGAAAGCGGAAAATAGGCACGTTCGAAAGGAAGCTGCTTTTTTCTTTTGGGATCACAATTCCCCGTTGTATACATTCTACGCTTTTGCGAAGCAACGCTGTTGAATACAGGCGTGCTTGACCCAATTGGGCATTATTCACTTTAAGGACTTCGTGGAGTTGTAGCAATTGTTCATTTCTTTACTTCCAACTCAGACCGTACCTTTCTAGGCTTCCCATGTTCTGTCTTAAGGGCAAAGTACAATGGCACTACAGTGGATTCCTACAAACGTGTACAGTGACGATTGACGCTGTGGTCAGTCTTTACTTGGCAACTACCAGTTGCGTCAATTATCATTCTACACCAGCATAGCACTCTGGCCTGGCAGATCCGTGCTCTCGCGCTGCGGACAGAATGTGGGAAGTTTTGAAAGTTAGGGATCAAATTTGAAGCAAATGAACAATTGCCTGAACCCGGCAAGGTCGCTGAGGATGATGGGGAAGGGCTCTTACGTCACGTTGGCCGACTGCCTGTAAAAGTTGGGCCCTTTACCGCAAGCCTATCCGTACGCCATTTTTTCAAATGCAATGGCTGCGAAGGTCAAGCAGTCGCTTTTTCGTCCAGGGAAACATTTGGTCAATCAGGTCTAATCATGCGACGGCATGTTCGCGCAATTGATCTCTGCCTTTCAGCGAGCTGCTTTACCGTCAAGCACCAACGTACTTACGCATGTACTTTTTCGTCGATTGTGCGTACAATATGTGTATTCTTGCGGACGATGAGGTCGCGCGGGAAGATAAGGGGATTATTACAAAGCGGAGTGTAATCACTTGACAAATCGATTGTGCAAATGACCTCAGATTTCATGACAAACCTTGCCGACCGAAGCTTCGTCGCATTATCGCCTCGGCAGATGGGCCATCAATGGCTGCCTTGTACGGGCGTTGTACGCGCACGTAAGGGACTTCAGTGCTTAAAGGGCTTTGCACATGTCGCGCGGAGGAGACAAGAAGTAGGAGACTACTCTGTTTGGGTGCTTTCTACTATCCCGTACGATGAATTACGTTCCAGTGGAGCGGATAGCGGCAGGAGCTGTTCAGCCGAGGATGTTAAGTATAATCTGGGAACTATATCCGGTTGCGTTTAAGAAATGAATTTTTCTACATTCGAGGAAGGGTGTTGTGCATCGCTTACTTACGTAGGAGAGTCGAAGCGGCGAACTGTTCGAATAGCGACAGGTGGGGGAGTGACCAGAGACCGTCGGTATGCAACAAGTTGGGACGAGCAAGCTTGGCAGCTGACTTTCAGAAACTTTACACTTCATGGAATGAGAGCAGGTTTCTTTTTTCCGTTGCCGCCGCTTTGCCTGAACGACGCTTCAATCAATCACGTTCGATGACAATTATCGGCACAGTCACAGGGAAAGCAATCAGGTCGTCCTGGAGCCGCGTCACTAAGTGTGCTTTGGCACCTTTGGCATCCGTCGGATGGGCGCACGGAGGCAACTGCATTAGGAGTCGGCAACAACGTAATCACAAACGAAAAGCTGCGCATCTTACAACGGCCTGAGGCAATTGCTTGGCGGCGCGAGCAACCAATTTGGAGGCGCTTATGCCTCGAGCATGTACGTGCATAGTCGCGCTTGGCCAGTTCGATGAGGGCTTTTGCCCACGGGATATTGCTTGCCCAAAGTGCGGTCCAATTCGAATAGCCTAGGCCAACGTCAAGTGGCAAAAGCGGCGAGGCGCTGCTTGGCTTGCTCCTAATGGAAGCGAACCTTGATTGATTGCGCGCCGTGCAGGCATCTCGTGGCCGGCTGGCAATGTCTCGCTGGTCCCTTGGGATTGTTGTGCAACGATATCCCGCGAGCTTTCCGCGCTCACGATTACCAGCCGCGGCTGTGCAGCCTTCCTTAAGGCGATCGTGCAAAGGGACGCTCCCCCTTAGGCGAATTTTCATCGGACGAAGAACGGTCACATTGTTAAGCATTACTGTGACACATCCGGTCCTTCAAAACATGAGAGTCAATTACTGAAAAATTCTACGTCTGACAAGTGTCCTAATGGCGTACGTCCTACGGCGACAAAGTATAGTAGTGGATACGACAAGCGACCCGTTTAACATTTCCGTCACAAGCGTAGCCTTCGGGACAACGTGGGAATGTTTCGGCACCGATGTAGACAACGCTGATGGGTGCATGGTAGTTCAAAAAGGTTATAGGAGTATTAAAGTGAAATTTCAGTTCCGAGCTGGTAAAGAGGACTTTCTTGTTCTTGTGAGCCACCCTGTTCCATCTGGCTTATTTCTCTTCTACAATTTAATGCTCTTCTCGTGTTCTTGCGAATGGTACTAGCATAAAGCGGTTGTCCATTGGAATGAGAATATTTGCAGCATTGCGCGCTGATCACCATGCTGACCAGGTGTCGCTAATCCCAACACGATTATCTCTGCTTATGCAAGCGTTATGCCTAAAAGGCATTACTTTCTTTATCTTCTTTACGCTGTGGCCCCTTTCTCGAACTAATTCGCTATTTGGAAAATGTGACTTCGTACAGACTCGTGTCTCATGTTTTCTTCTCCTCTTCTTTACATGTCGCCTGTTTATGAAGAAAAATCTTTATTGGGTACTTACCCAAACGACGTAGCTTTCGGGAGAAACGACTCCGGTTTATACTTGACGCTGAAGACGGGAGTCGTTTCTCCGGAAAGCTACGTCGTTTGGGTAAGTACCCAATAAAGATTTTTCTTCATAAACAGGCGACACGTAAAGAAGAGGAGAAGAAAACATGAGACACGAGCCTGTACGAAGCCACATTTTCCAAAAGATTAAACGTGCATACGGAGCACAAGTCCTAAAAGCAGCCAGAGAATTGGAAAAGACTTTCATCCTTATAAAACTTGTCAAAGGTAAGTTAACCTTCCTACTTAAATGCAGAGACAACCAGACACTTCCGAAATCCTTTCGGTTTAAATGGAACCATCACCGCACCTCTCATACTACCGAAATCCTGATCTCCCTTAGTTTTGCCCTTTTAAGGGATACCATTAGACAGTACAGATATTCCCTCGCACTAGCTCGAGATAGACAAATGACGGTTTCAACATTTTTGCAAAGTTCAATGGAGGCTACGCTTTTCTACGAACTTGACGAGCATGTTAGAATCTCAGCCGCGCAGATAGCTAACATTCAACGTAGAACTCTCATCAGAAAGTTCAAAGAACTGATTGTCCCAAAGGATTTAGTCATCACCAGGAATCGACCACCTACATCGCGGCAACAAGATCAAAATCTAGACCACATTGTCATCGACCTTAGCTCGGATCCATTAGACCCCAGAACAAAGGCGGTTTTAAAGAAAGGTCTGAGTTTTGTACCTTCCAAGAAAGATCCACCGATTCTAGACCTCATAGCTTGTGTGGAGAATAGTCTCATCCCAGTTGATCAAGCTAAGACAGCTAGGATTCGATCCTCGATTGCGCACATTCTTCAATGCAGCAGGAACAAAGGAAAACCTAACCTTGACCGTGAAGAATCCAGGATCATTAGAAACATTAAAAAGGAGACGAACAAAGTCATCACCAAAGCGGATAAAGGAAATAAAGTAGTGATTCTTGACAAAACAGAGTACATCAACAAGATGGAATTGGTTTTGTCCAGCGACGTGTACACATCGGTAGAAAAAGACCCATCTAACATCACCAGGAAATCACTAGCGCGGCTCCTTTCTGACATACACTCAGTCTCCCACGAGGCGGTCCTCGAGAAAATTAAAAATCTCCTGAAGTTTCCCTCCGACTTCAAATGCCCGGAAATGTACGGCCTTCCAAAAATACACACACCAGGCATCCCAATGAGACCTGTAGTCTCCACAATCAATGGAGTCACATCCCATATTTCTCGCTACCTAAAGAACCTAAGATACTTGACGCTGAAGACGGGAGTCGTTTCTCCCGAAAGCTACGTCGTTTGGGTAAGTACCCAATAAAGATTTTTCTTCATAAACAGGCGACACGTAAAGAAGAGGAGAAGAAAACTAATTCGCTAATATGAATTTGATCGTCTGGATGGAAGCATGTGCTTACGTGTCCCAGCTGAAGCGCTTATTCATGCTTGCATGATCGTGACTTAGGCCATCGTTCTTGATCGACCACTTTCCATTAGCGGTACATCTCCTTGTCGGTTTCGCGCATCTCGGCGTCTGTGGGTCGCCGCCCGGCGTTGCCAAAAGCTATGCTCTATTGTATTTCCTGCTGCGCCCATGTAAGTTGTCCCTCAGCCACACCGAGTCTTTCGTACCAGAGCTAGCCTCCTTTCCATCGAGGTTATGTCTGTTGGAGGAATGGATCTTAGGTTGCCGAAAGCTTGAAGAGCACAACAGCACCTTGTTCTCTTGAAGTTCTTTGTGTTGTTGAATCTCCTGTGCTTGGGCTAGAGGCAACATAGCTTGGTGTTTCCTCTTAAGCCCTTCTTTGTTTCGGTTGCTTGGTATTTCCATTTCTGTAACTTTTCATTGTTATATTTCGTAATCAGTCCACTGGGATAGTTTTCGTTCGATAGA
Source organism: Trichuris muris (assembly GCA_000612645.2). Taxonomy (NCBI): domain Eukaryota; kingdom Metazoa; phylum Nematoda; class Enoplea; order Trichinellida; family Trichuridae; genus Trichuris; species Trichuris muris. The sequence continues at coordinate 6,977,992 of CBXJ02000282.1, forward strand.
GTAGTGTAATTCCTTGTTTAAGAACTTCATGTTGCAACGGATGACGACCTGATTTACTATTCCGGCGATGACACCGATTTTTGAGCTCATCTAATGGTTTGAAGAGAAACTTAAGTATCTCTCCGAACATATGGGCTTCCTACATGTTTTTATCCTTAAGCGGTTTCCTTCCTCATCAAGGAAAGGGGTTTTCCGTCTTTTTCTTTTTCGTCCCCATTGAAACCGAATTAATGGGAAGACCGTTCGAATGCTCAAGCAGGGTTTCCTCATTCGCGCACCTGACTATGAAAACGATATAGTCCGCGTACTTCTTGAAAGCCTTAACATGCGGTCTGAACGGTTAATCGGCAAGGCGTTTTCTATCAGATGTTTTATGAACGTCTCAGCAACCTGGGAAAGATGGCCTCCCACAGATGCCCCTTCTGTGGAGGAAAGACTTATTGAATTGAAAATAATTGTCTCTATGCAAATTTTAACAACCTCGATCAGATGGTGTGGGTTCAGCTTAGTGTATCTTTAATGGATGGGTTATTGGTTAACGTTTTCAGAATGATTTTTGTAAGTATATTCAGGTGGCACGCCGGTTAAGAGGTTTTTCCAATTCGTAGCTCACAAGAATGTCATCTTCGTCAATCCCTAACTGTTTAAGTTCGTTTGCAGAAGTCTCCAATTTTTCAGTGTGCGATATTTTAGTTCCATTCAAGGAGATTAGTGGTCTAGCAAAGTGGGCACACGAGGTTCTGCTCACACTTTTTCCATATACAACTACTGATCGCGGGAATGTCGTCCTTATGGATTTGCGGGCGGCAGAATAGTCCAGGTCATGAGAGATTGGGAATGCATCCTAGCTGTTCTCCCATATCACACAATTTCTTTCCATCAGTCAAACCTGTGCGTATGTCCTTTAACAATTTATGTACATTTGAATCATTTTTTAATTCAACGCATGCTTTTGTCCTTAATAAATCGCTATCCTTGTTCTTTTGATATTCTCTGTCCATAATAACCACCGCATTGCCTTTGTCAGCCTTGATGATGATAATTGATTCGTCCCTTTTTAATTCCTTTATAATGCGTGATTCTGTTGCTGTCAATTTCGTATTAGGCTTGTGAGCGCTAGATCAATTGATCAAATACCATCTGATTTATGGCTGCTAAATAATAAATGAATAAAGGCGAAAATCGTATCATTCAAAAGGACTATATATATATATATTCTTGAAGAAAGAGAAATTCACCTGCAAATTCTTGAAGCAGAACAAAGTAACAAGGCTTCTCATAATTATGAACGAATGATACGATGTCCTTGTTCGACGATCTTTATTAAGCGTAGCTTTCGGAACTTTCGTTTTCTGTCGTCAACGTAGTTTTCCCTTTCCAACTGCGCCGACTACCAAACTACGTTCCCGAGCTACGCTCAATAAGAATCGTTGAACAAGAATGCCGTATCATTTGTTCACATATATATATATATATATATATATATATATATATTATATCGAAATGTTTTGTTATACTTTTCTCTTACGGGGTTAGGTGCACATATGCGCCACTGCTTCACGGTTTTCCCCATTGGATAAAAACAAACCGTGTTTGTGACCTGTGATATATATATATATATATATATATATATATAATTTATTTTGTTCGCGACCAAAAAGTCAATATTTCGGTCGTGAGCGCCAAATTCAAAACGGGTACAGAGAAGCAAACAGTTTACTCGATGCGCAGAACCGAACCAACCACGTGTCATTAGTCATACGGTAGACCGCAGGTCCCAATCGGTCTCCTGCCGATCATTAGTTTAGTTCGTCCCGAACATATTTATTTATAACTTTTTGTACCTTAACTGATCTTCTTTACAAACTTGCCCATGTTTTTTCATGGAAGTTTTTGGTTCATCATTATACATCATACCGATGCGAACAAATCAGCATAGCAACTTTCGAGTGTATCCCTCTTCGCCATCAGCGAATTTTTGTCACCTGCCGAAACAGTTGCTTGAGGAGCCTGGCCACGTTTGACAGCAGTCGCTGTCTCAGTTGGTCGATCAGAGTGCCCTTTGACTTAGTCGACCTCACTGAGCAGCTGGGAAGAAATACATTGATGACAAGGATACATATGGAAGCTTGGTATATTGACTTTGTGCTGCATTAAAAGAGGTAATTATTAGCAGGCGGCATTTGACTACATTGTACAGAGGGTTTCTGAACAAGGGGTATGATCTCATTTCTTTATTGAAACAACACGGCAAACAAATCAACCGGTGACTATTAGTCACGGATTGATTTGTTTGCCGTGTTGTTTCAATAAACAAATCAGGCAGCATTTCGCGTTACCAGCGTTGGCTTCAACAAGCCTGCGTACACTGTTTTGTCCAAACGTGTACTTGCCTGTTTCATCTTGCTGTGGTGTCTCTTATGAACACTAACTCTGCAATGTCCCTCCATCAGCCTGTCACTGTGGTTTCGTTCAATGCATGAATCAGCAGATTTCCAATGCCTAAGGCAACTTCAATGGTTTTCAGTGGTGGCATACTGGTCGACACAATGCGATACGCCTCAGCGCCCATTGTACGTTCGTCCCTTTGGTCATTCTCGTTATTATCTTACTGTTTTTATTATTTCAAACTTTAATATTTATTTTTGAACAACCCTTTGGCAGCTTTTATATTTCCTTCAAATGTGCTGTGAAACTTCGTTATTTCCTTTGACGCAAAGCGTCGACCTCACTTGTATTCTTTTTTCAACACGACGGCGCACTGACCGGGTTCATTTCCAACATTCGATGTCTGATACGAAATTTTTATCATCGTTGCTCACATTAAAAGTCCACTGAACAATATCATTGGTAGAAGAAGTTCTGGCCAGCTTTTACTCCACTGGAGGTGTGTAATAAGATCGCCTGCATTTGCGTTTCGCTATTCTTAATTTGTCAGCCAGAAATAAGCAATAATAAATACCGGTTAAGTCTATAGTAAGCCAGGCGGGCGAGCAGATGTCATGCTTCGACAACTGTATGGAATAAATAAAAATTGTTTCATAAATACGGAATAATTCTTGAAATAAAAAAGGATTACTTTAGCACCCACTTTATATATATATATATATATATATATATATATATATATATATATATATATATATATATATATATATATATATATATATATATATATATATATATATATATATATATATATATATATATATATATATATATATATATATATATATATATATATAGGCGGCCCTCGTTATCCGCGGTTAATTCGTCCTAAATTTTGAGCGTTCTACTGCGGATAAAGAATCCCGCGTTGTATAGGATGCCCTATGAATAGGCCAAATAGCATGTTTTCCAGGCGCGTATTTCCTTCTGCACCCTTAAATTCCTTCCGGAAAGGTTATCATACCTGGTGATCCTTCGAATCTTGATACTACGGAATCTAGCTGCGAGATAATGACATGAATGACACTGCGCTTGTCCAATGGGGCCAGCCATCAGGGTCCAGGCCATTAGATACAAGAAAGGACGAAAGTAAGATGTACTTTCTTTAAGCACCTGGGAAGCGCCTTGCTTTAATGAGCTAAGCGATGTACTAGTGCGCCAAATGGGTACAGAGCAGGGGAAGAAAATAAAATACACAGGCACACTTAAGCAGAGCTACTGAACATCACATAGAACACATGTACGTAGAACAAAACGTCTAGGGCACAAATGTTTGGCGCATCGCCTTAAAATGTTAGGCTCCGCAGCTGCCGGATCTTTATTTAAAAACATTGTTATATGGAGCTGTCTCTCCCTTTTCTTCGCTTCATCGAATATATCTTGTAGCGTCTTCAACAAATCCGTTATTCCTCGTGTAACCATGGATGGATCGTATTCAACAATCATATCCTTCAGGACCTGCGCTTGCCGGAAAATGCTGGCAGGATTTTGCAGCGTCCAATCCAAGGGTATTTGAGTTTATGTATCTTTCACAACGTCGTCGTCGCTGCCCGTAGGTGATTGTATCAGTTGCTCGAGTTCCTCGTTGGTGATCGGTTCTCCACAATCTTCTATGTGCTCCCTGATATCGTCTTCTATCATGTCGGAGGAACCCTCACCTTCCAACTCCTTGGCAATATTCACTATGTCCATGACCTCCTCATCGATGGCACCTATGTCCTCGCATTCACTGACTGCGTCTCTCCACAAACGCTTCCAACAACCACTGACTATTCTAGGCTTTATCTCGTGTACTGCCTCCGCAATGAGGGCGACAAAGTCTGCAATTGAGAAACGCTTCCACAGACCGGTTAGATCGCAATCAGGACTAGCGTGGAGGGTATCACGAAGCTTCCCAAATACGAGACGAGTATAAGTAGCCTAATGCATTTTATGGCGCCCTGATCCAGTAGCTGTAGTAGTGATGTCGAGTTAGTGGGCAGGAATTTCACTTCGATGTTCTTATTAGCGAAGCAAAGAGATTGTGGGTGACCGGGAGCATTATCAATTACGAAGATGACCTTGAAAGACATCCCCTTGCTTTCCAGGTATTTTTTCGCTTCAGGAATGAAGCATTGGTTAAACCACTTCGTAAGAAGGATGACCGTCATCCACACCCTGTTGTTGTGCTGCCAGAATACCGGCAGGCAATCCTTGTTCTTTCTTCTGAGCGACGAGTCCGGTAGACAACGCCAGGCTTTATCATGTGCCCTGCAGCGTCGCCACAGAGCACAAGAGTAAGTCGATCTTTCAGTGGCTTGAATCCCGGGTCTTGCTTTTCGCTCTTGTGGATGTACGTGCGCTTTGGCATTTGCCTCCGGAATAATGATGTCTCGTCGCAATTGAAGATTTGTTCTGGCAGATAGCCCTTTTGGTCCACCATCTCTTTGAATTCCTCAGAGAATTTCGAGGCAGCTACGAAATCAGCCGATACCGCTTCCCCAATGATCTTTAAGTTCTTGAGGTTGAAGCGCTTCACGTATTTTGCTAGCCATCCTTTGCTAGCAGTAAACCCTTTTCTGCAACCTCGCCAGAGAAGTGCTCATATAAGCTCAGCGCTTTCTCCCGAATAACTTTTCCGTCGACAGGGATATACTTCCGCGACATATCCTCTATCCAAATGATTAGCGCTTTCCCAGCCTTCACGAGGACTTTGTTGCGAACTACAACAGCTCTTTTCGCCAGTGAAGGGTTGGGATGCGCGCTTCCTCGAATCTCAGCTTCCTGTTGTTTTATCGTACGAATACTGGATTCATTCTTCCTGATCTTGCGGCCCACTTCGGCGCATGACAATCCACTTTTCTAAAGATCTAGGACTTTTGCTTTCTCATGAAGGGTAAGGACGCCAAGTTGTCTCTTAGCTCTAGAGGAACCACTCCGTTCACTTACTTGCCTTCTATCAACCATAATCCTACGCGACACGACGCGAAAGTCCGCACCTACCACGCTACAGAGAAACTGATATTTGCTCACAGCGGACGGGCTCGACAACGCGCATGAAGTAAAAATAAGCAATCAGAAAAATGACAACGCCTCATTAGCATTGTGTATGATTTAGAGAGCGTTGAGGGCAGAAAAAGTGTTTCGCGCCCGCGCACATGATCATGCTGCGGGACACGCATGCAACTACACTAGTCCAACTATAATGCCGGCCACCGGTGCGCACGTTTTTGAGAAAATCTGACGTCACTATTTCACGCCGGACAAATCGCGTTGTATAGAATCCGCGCGGATAACGAGGGCCGCCTGTATACATATATATATATATATATATATATATATATATATATATATATATATATATATATATATATATCAAAGATGAGTCTGGTAATGGGGCTCAAAAAGTTTCAAAGAGAAATCACCGCATTTCTTCCCGTTCATGTAGTCCTTTTTCACGAAAGTGATGGTAAGGGTTTATTTCATGAAAAGGCAAAAACAAAAGCATGGCGTAGCTTTCGAGCCTAACCTTGGCTCGTCGTCAGCGCAGGTTCTTCGTTGGCCAACCACCAGGTCGGGTCTTACGGAGAAGCTCCTCCACCTAGCCAAACATCGGTGGGAGGCCTGTCGGATCGAACTTGATCCCTCGAGGCGCATTCCCTCCAAGTTCGGCCAGGCGGTGGTGCAACTGCCTTGTCGTCCGTCCCCAGTGGTGGCTCAACGTACAGTCTGTACGTTGAGCCACCACTGGGGACGGACGTTGATTTGATTTCTCAAATATATATATATTTCTCTTTGAAATATATATATATATATATATATATATATATATATATATTTCAAAGAGAAATCACGGCATTTCTTCCCGTTCATGTAGTACTTGTTCACGAAAGTGATGGTAAGGTTTTATTTCATGAAAAAACAAAAACATGGCTTAGTTTTCGAGCCCAACCTTGGCTCGTCGTCAGCGCAGGTTTCTCCGTTGGCCAACCACCAGGTCGGGTTTTACGGAGAAGCTCCTCCACCAGCTAAACATCAGTGGGAGGCCCGTCAGATCAAACTTGATCCCTCGAGGCGGATTCCCTCCAAGTTCGCCCAGACGGTGGAGCAAATGCCTTGTTGTCCGTCCCCAGTGGCGACTCAACGTACAGTCGTTGAGCGGGCACTGGGGGCTCCACAAAAGCTGTACGTTGAGCCGCCACTGGGGACGGACGACAAGGCAGTTGCTCCACCGTCTGGGCGAACTTGGAGGGAATCCGCCTCGAGGGATCAAGTTTGATCTGACGGGCCTCCCACTGATGTTTAGCTGGTGGAGGAGCTTCTCCGTAAAACCCGACCTGGTGGTTGGCCAACGGAGAAACCTGCGCTGACGACGAGCCAAGGTTGGGCTCGAAAACTAAGCCATGTTTTTGTTTTTTCATGAAATAAAACCTTACAATCACTTTCGTGAACAAGTACTACATGAACGGGAAGAAATGCCGTGATTTCTCTTTGAAATATAATAAATGACCACGGAGCTACATGCCTTAGCATCACGTCTGCTTAGAGTGTGCAATATGAGAAGTGCGAGCTATTTTGTCTGCTCAGTTAACTAAAATCTCATCTTGTCCATTCCATAGTAAGAAGCCTTTGTGATTAATTCCTTTTCAGGCAAACCCAGGAAAAATTTATCAAGAAACAACGCATGCTGCACAAGTAGAAAAGTTCTTGCCAAGTTGCGCGACAGCACTATAGCCTTTCATAAACATTGTATATTATACAAAAGCTTGGAAAGTAGCTGTACTTGACAGTGATTCGTCAGTTCATAAATGACGTCATTGCCTTCTCAGTCAAACCGCGTTGACTCAAATCCGCGTATACGGAGGGCCTACTGTATTTCCGCCATTTTCTGCGGGCCGCTAGAGGTACGATAACGAGAAGGGGCGATTGCGACGTCCAGCGAGATGATACAACCCGATAGAGCATCTCGAGCGAGCGACGGTGCAAAGATAACTTATCCGGTCGCGTCACCATGATCATCAAGCATGGTCCCTTTTCCATGGTTAGGCTCAGTATGCTGTAGAAATAACTGATTAAAGCTTGAGAATGATTATTATTTTCTTGGAGTATGGTCGAACGATGTTGTTGCCCAATTCGCAGGGCGCTATTTGTTTGCACTTATCGTTAAAGCATGTTAATTCAGCTGTTGTCCTTCTGCTTGTACATGCTCTTGCTATTTGACAGCAGCGATAGCTTTCCTTAGAACGGTCGTTCGTTTTAATGATCGCGCTTATGCAACCATTGGCCTGTTGCGTAGCCATGTTGCTGGGTAGACGTTGTTCTTGTTGCGCGTGGTTTTGAATGCTTTGATCTATTATTTAAAGAGGGCATTTCGATTATTCAACACTACCTACGTCATTATGAATTGAATTACCCCCGAAACGTGTCTTCATTGTCTTGTACGGTATCCGTATGTCGCAACCTTAAATAGTTTCGTCGTCAAGTAGTAAACGTGATTGTTTCTTAGCGAGAAGATGAACAATGCAGTTTTGTCGGCTGAAAAAAGCAGAGAACAGTGGCTACACCCGCTTATCTCACTCAGCGGGAAATGGAATCGCGCGAATGTAAATGGTACACAGATCATGTAGAATGTCCGGCTAGACTAAAGGTGAGTATCCGTCATTGCGAGAATTTGGGTCTTCTTGCGCGCATGAAACACCTACCATTTCAGCCTTGCGACCCCGAAGAAGAAGTCTCTTTGTTTCATTCGAGAAAGTACGTAAAGGGAATTGCGAGTACGGCAAACATGGAAAATTGAAAGAAATTTGCGACAAGTACGACTCTGTGTACACGTGCCGCAAGAGTTACGAATGCGCCCTTTTGGTAAGCGGCGCTGTTGTGGAAGCGACAAGGGCAGTGGTTGGTGGAAAATGCGCCGGTGCCATTGCCCTTGTTAGGCCACCACGCAATGTGAAAAGAAGCCAATGGCTTGTGCATTTTTAACAATGTTGGAGTTGCAGCTGCCTACGCCCTAAAACATCTGGGCGTGAAAAGAGTACAGTGGAACCTCGATGATAACCAGAGGGTAGTTGTGAACTCGGAATTTTTGTTATAATCGAGGGTCTGTTTACCCTATCGCATTGCCCCGGTTTTCATGTACTTTAAAGAAAGTTGGCTGTATGACTGCCCAGTTCAAATTAACTATAACAGCGCGAGCAAAAATTTAACCTTTCTTCAAAATTGCTGTGATTCGTGCTTGTTTCTGAGTAATCTCGCGTTCCCGCGCCGCGAGATGGCGGACACTTTTTAAGCAGAAAAGGCGGTGCCGATCACACTCTTCTTGGGCTTCCTACCATCTCAGAGCCTGTTCTACACTTTTGAGGTGTTGAAGGGCAGCATTATTCGAAGGGATAGTCGACAGCCCTGCTTTCTCCTCTTCTTCGTCTTCCTCCGTTTTGGAGACTCGACGATTTGCTCATCGTTCATCATTTGGAAGCCCTGATCCTCTGAGTCGCATCCCAGCCACCTGCCAACGAAACTTGTGAGCGCAACTATCTGAGGAGGCCTGCTTATTACCTCTCAACCTGAGAGTTCTCACACTCCCCGCATATAGAGATAATTCTTAACATCCTGGCGATTTCCTCCATCTCCACGCCATCGTCTCTACCGCCGTCCACCCTGACGCTGACTTACCAAGAACCCTGTTCCACGAGTTTTTCAAGGTGGTCTGCTTGACAGACTCCCAGCTTGCTGCAGCCATGTAACAGCAGTCCTTAAGGCTTATTCTCTTGTAAAATGCCGTGACGCTTTCCGCCGTGTTATCGTATTTCATTAAAAGCTCCCGCAGAAGGTTCTTCCGGTATAAGCTCTTGAAGCTTCGGATCACATCTTGGTCCATCAGGTGGATCCATGAGATAACGTTCGGAGGAAAGAATTTGACGGTCACGAGTTGGTCAACGGAGTTCAGGAGGTCGATAACCGGATGCGCCGGCGCATTGTCTATGAGCAAATGGACCTTTCCGGTCTTGCCGATCTTTTCACCTGAAGATAAAGCTGGGAAGGGACGACCGGAACTGATGTGCTATTTTACTTCGGGAACAAATACTTTTTTCATCCAATCTTCTACAAGGTGGAAATTCATCCACTCCTTCTTTTGATGGCCATATGCGACCGGGAGACTTTTCACACCCATGAAGCTTCTCGGGTTTTTCGCCGTTGCGATCAGATACACGGGCAGCCAGTGCGTACCAGTTGAGTTTACGCACAGCATTATGGTGACACGTTCTTTTCTTGATTTGTACCCAGGCGCATTTTCTTCGTTGCGTTCTACTAATGACTGGGTGGGAAGCGCCTTCCAGTTCAAGCCCGTTTCGTCTGCGTTATAGTCGAAGTCGTAGCCTCCTTAGTCTAAGTACTTCCTCAGTTCTTGCCTCAAGTGCTGAGCTGAGCCTTCTTCCGCGGATAACTTTTCGCCATTTATTGTGTGACAGCGAATGCCATGGCGCTTCTTAAACTTCTTCTCCAGTCATCGCTGGCTTGCTTTGATGTCCTTATCGTTAGCAAATTGCGCTTTGAAGAGCACTGCTTTCTTGCATAATAAAGGCCCGCTTACTGGGTTCCCCACTGTGCGATTCTGCAGGAACCACACGTATAGCGCCTCGTCCATTTCCTCGAACCTGGAAGTCCTCATAATTTTTCTGTCTGAACAGTCCGCCTCTTCCGTTTTTTTCGCGTAACTCAGTATGGCGTCCTTTTGCCTTTTCATGTGGGAAATAGTGCTGGCGCCAACTCCGTATTTCTGGATTAGAGAAGCCCCTGACTCCCCTCTTAGCGTCACCAGGATGTAAACTTTCTCTCTAAGGGAGAGCGCGGTTCGCTTCTTTCTAGAGAACATTTCCTGGAAACAAGCACGGTGAGAACCCGCTTTACGGTTGAACCATTACTAGATAAGCCTAACTTGAACTTCAAAACTTTATCAAGATAACTTGTAACGAAGACCGCAATAGACAGGGTACCAAAAGCAGGAACAGTAAAATCACGGAATCAACCATGCTCAGGTTCCGTGTGCATTTCTTAGTCACACGCGAGAAACATTGCATATTAGTACGATAACGGAGTTCCAGCAGTCACGCTTAGGCCTAAAGCAATAGCAGTATGCCAGGGCAGCGCGTAAAAAGAAGAAGAAAAAATGCCCCAAGAGATCGAACCCTCACAACTTCCACATCGTTTTATCCTACTGTATCCTGTTGTTCTCCTTAGTGAATTCTTATTAGCGAATGTTCATAATTTCGAGGTTCTTACAATCGACGTTCCACTGTATTAACTGTGGACTGGGACGTGCACTATGGCCAAGGTTACAACAAGCGTTTTACAAACGTTCTGATGTACTGTGCATCTCTATATACAGGCATGAACAGGGAACATTTTGGCCCTTCCTGGAAGAAGCCGAACATTACACAATTGGTCACTCCGCAGGCAAAGGTTTCAACGTGTGTATTCCGTTGAATCAAGTAGATCTACGGGATGTGGAATATTTGGACATTTTCAGGCATGTCGTTTTACGAATTGCTACTGAGTACAAGGCAGACTTGATTTTTCTTAACGTGGTTTCGACGCTGCAGTGCGCTGTCCTGCGGCACATATGATGCTCTGTCCCCACTTATTCTGTCATCTTCCGAATATGCTGATTTCCGTGGCAGGCAACCGTTTGGTCGTTGCGCTGGAAGGCGGCTACTGCACTGAGTCTCTGTTGTGGTCAGTTAGCTGCGTAATACAAGCCCTACTGCGGAGCCCAATATATGACATTGGTAATGTTAATCTTTCCGTCAGTCCTGCCGTAGCTAAAATTATATATCTTATAGCACTGGAACTTTGTAATCACTGTAAGTGCATGAGGGCTTTTGCGAGCATCCTCAACTATACTTTGAAGAAGCCGAGTGAAAGTGTGTATTGATTGTCGACTCCAGGCTTTATTGGATGCTCGAAGAATGTCCACTCAGGGGAGAACGTCAAAGCTGGCTCGCTATCTAATCCTGAGCACCTGACGTCTGTACTTCGCAAGCTGGAACAGTGAGCCTTGAAAAGCTCTGAGCCGCCGATATATGCATTTGATTCACGTTGCAGGAGAAACGGCATCCGACTGGCGCCCACTCCGCGAAAGCGTACAAGGTTGCAGGTTTGTAATTACCTCATTTGGTCTTGTGCAATTGTTTTTCGTTTTATCCATGCCAGAACAAAAGTACGCTATATCTAAACTAATTTATGCTGTATATTGACTGAGGTGCTATATCTGTCGTATTTCGGGTTGCCCGTTTTGATGATACCTGTAATGCATTCCTTACCGAAACGACCTGTACCCTCCGTCATCTTCATCCAATCCATGGCCCTTTTGGCAAATCGCTGACGACGGAACCATGGCGTTCCGAAAGCTGCGATAAGAGTTTACGTACTGTGATATTTCTAATAAGCAGCCATCCATGCGCTGGTAGGACGTTTGCAGATTTATTACACGTAATTTACTGAGGAACCTCAAAGGGCAGTGATTAAGGCTGTAGAGAGAGAGAGAGAGAGCACACGAGCATCGGCTACTAACGGGCGTGTAGACAAAAAACACGGATATCAGCGTTGTGAGTAAGCGGAATGATTACCTAAGCAGAATATGATAGGGAGATAACGATTCCGGTTTTCACCTCCGCGTTTGGCTGATTTTGCCCCAACAACAAACATAAAACCCGTTACAAAACATCCATCCAACAGATATATATATATATATATATATATATATATATATATATATGCGTGTGTTGAAAATTGTTTTTCTTGTAACGGGTTCAAACGTATTCATGTTGTTGGTTTATCGGCTGAGGTTCCCGTTGTCGCAATGCACTGAGTATGAAATCACTTCGAAAGCGACACCTTAACCAGTGGCTGGTTAGATGGTATTTATTGGTGAAAGACAGACGCAGTCAACGTACAGATTCGAAGCTTTCGGAACAGCGTTGTTCCATTTTCAGCGATGTAAAGGCTTTCAGCCGTTGAATATGTCTGTTTTTCACCAATAAATACTACCTTACCAACCACTGGTTAAGGTGTCATTTTTGAAGTGATTTCAGACTCAGTGCATTGCGACAACGGGAACCTCAGACGTTAAAACAACAGCATGAGTATATATATATATATATATATATATATATATATATATATATATATATACCGGCATATAAGTCGAGCGCTAATTGTGCGGTCAAATTTTCGTCATTTGCCTATGTCGGGCGTATAGGTCGACCTCTTGATTTTTGTTTAGTGCAGTTATGATTTATCTTAAGTGTTAATATTTTGAGTGAATACGGCGAACTATGTTAAGTGAAGTGTACGAATTAGCTTTGTCGTGTATGTAGGAATGGAAAGCTTTAAAATTGAGCTATTTATTGACTTATTGTTCAAAATGCTGAAATCTTTAAATCCTTCCGCCCAAGTCTTCCTGTAAGTGGACAACTTATTCCTGTGGGATTTTGTCCGTATGGCGTATAAGTCGACCCCTAATTTTGCGGTCCACTTTTTCGCATTATCGACTCTCCTTATACGCCGGTATATATATACGGTAGGCCTTCCGTATACGCGGTAATTGGTTCCGGGACATACCGCGTATAATTAAATTCCGCGTGTAATCAAATCCACTGCACAGAAGATGCGAGAATACGTAGGCACTGCGCGTACTCCTTCCTGCAGACTTCAAGCAGACTGTTCGTTCCAGTTCCAATGCCCAGCGCTATTTAAATGCTAAGTGAGTAACTGTTACGTAGTGCAGCGAATTAAAAAACAGCTAACTTACTATGATACTGGGCCAATTCGAATGGGTAGGACTTTTATCGTTATCGTAGCAGCTTTACGGAGTTTTCAGCTCGTTTTTCCTGGACTTACTTTGTTGGATTCTCGATGAAGCGAAGTTGTTCACGCTAAACCGCTCCCACTTAAGGAGCATAAAATTTACGCTTAGGTTAGCGTTACCAGTTAATAGTGAACGATGCCTGACAAGGTTGAGACAAAAACAGAACAGTGTTGCCTCGCTTAAGCTTTTCTACGTATATTGGTGCCGTCGGAACATGGGAACATGCTTATTTCCCGAAGTTCAGTGTCAGCAACAACCCGTAAACAAAGACAACGACTACATCATATGCTGTTGTTTGGCTTTGTGAAGATACCTGCACTCATTTGCTTACGATTGTTGGATTACTCTAGAGCCCGGGGTAACCCGCAATAAGACCCGATTTACTTATATTGAACAATACGAGCAGTTCGAACACCGCTGTTTGAATACTGTTAGATTCAACCTTCGTCAAGAAAGCTAAATGACCACGGAGCTCCATGCCTTAGCAGCACGTCTGCTTAGAGTGTGCAATATGAGAAGTGCGAGCTATTTTGTCTGCTCAGTTAACTAAAATCTCATCTTGTCCATTCCATAGTAAGAAGCCTTTGTGATTAATTCCTTTTCAGGCAAACCCAGGAAAAATTTATCAAGAAACAACGCATGCTGCACAAATAGGAAAGTTCTTGCCAAGTTGCGCGACAGCACTATAGCCTTTCATAAACATTGTATATTATACAAAAGCTTGGAAAGTAGCTGTACTTGACAGTGATTCGTCAGTTCATAAATGACGTCATTGCCTTCTCAGTCAAACCGCGTTGACTCAAATCCGCGTATACGGAGGGCCTACTGTATTTCCGCCATTTTCTGCGGGCCGCTAGAGGTACGATAACGAGAAGGGGCGATTGCGACGTCCAGCGAGATGATACAACCCGATAGAGCATCTCGAGCGAGCGACGGTGCAAAGATAACTTATCCGGTCGCGTCACCATGATCATCAAGCATGGTCCCTTTTCCATGGTTAGGCTCAGTATGCTGTAGAAATAACTGATTAAAGCTTGAGAATGATTATTATTTTCTTGGAGTATGGTCGAACGATGTTGTTGCCCAATTCGCAGGGCGCTATTTGTTTGCACTTATTGTTAAAGCATGTTAATTCAGCTGTTGTCCTTCTGCTTGTACATGCTCTTGCTATTTGACAGCTGCGATAGCTTTCCTTAGAACGGTCGTTCGCTTTAATGATCGCGCTTATGCAACCATTGGCCTGTTGCGTAGCCATGTTGCTGGGTAGACGTTGTTCTTGTTGCGCGTGGTTTCGAATGCTTTGATCTATTATTTAAAGAGGGCATTTCGATTATTCAACACTACCTACGTCATTATGAATTGAATTACCCCCGAAACGTGTCTTCATTGTCTTGTACGGTATCCGTATGTCGCAACCTTAAATAGTTTCGTCGTCAAGTAGTAAACGTGATTGTTTCTTAGCGAGAAGATGAACAATGCAGTTTTGTCGGCTGAAAAAAAGCAGAGAACAGTGGCTACACCCGCTTATCTCACTCAGCGGGAAATGGAATCGCGCGAATGTAAATGGTACACAGATCATGTAGAATGTCCGGCTAGACTAAAGGTGAGTATCCGTCATTGCGAGAATTTGGGTCTTCTTGCGCGCATGAAACACCTACCATTTCAGCCTTGCGACCCCGAAGAAGAAGTCTCTTTGTTTCATTCGAGAAAGTACGTAAAGGGAATTGCGAGTACGGCAAACATGGAAAATTGAAAGAAATTTGCGACAAGTACGACTCTGTGTACACGTGCCGCAAGAGTTACGAATGCGCCCTTTTGGTAAGCGGCGCTGTTGTGGAAGCGACAAGGGCAGTGGTTGGTGGAAAATGCGCCGGTGCCATTGCCCTTGTTAGGCCACCACGCAATGTGAAAAGAAGCCAATGGCTTGTGCATTTTTAACAATGTTGGAGTTGCAGCTGCCTACGCCCTAAAACATCTGGGCGTGAAAAGAGTACAGTGGAACCTCGATGATAACCAGAGGGTAGTTGTGAACTCGGAATTTTTGTTATAATCGAGGGTCTGTTTACCCTATCGCATTGCCCCGGTTTTCATGTACTTTAAAGAAAGTTGGCTGTATGACTGCCCAGTTCAAATTAACTATAACAGCGCGAGCAAAAATTTAACCTTTCTTCAAAATTGCTGTGATTCGTGCTTGTTTCTGAGTAATCTCGCGTTCCCGCGCCGCGAGATGGCGGACACTTTTTAAGCAGAAAAGGCGGTGCCGATCACACTCTTCTTGGGCTTCCTACCATCTCAGAGCCTGTTCTACACTTTTGAGGTGTTGAAGGGCAGCATTATTCGAAGGGATAGTCGACAGCCCTGCTTTCTCCTCTTCTTCGTCTTCCTCCGTTTTGGAGACTCGACGATTTGCTCATCGTTCATCATTTGGAAGCCCTGATCCTCTGAGTCGCATCCCAGCCACCTGCCAACGAAACTTGTGAGCGCAACTATCTGAGGAGGCCTGCTTATTACCTTTCAACCTGAGAGTTCTCACACTCCCCGCATATAGAGATAATTCTTAACATCCTGGCGATTTCCTCCATCTCCACGCCATCGTCTCTACCGCCGTCCACCCTGACGCTGACTTACCAAGAACCCTGTTCCACGAGTTTTTCAAGGTGGTCTGCTTGACAGACTCCCAGCTTGCTGCAGCCATGTAACAGCAGTCCTTAAGGCTTATTCTCTTGTAAAATGCCGTGACGCTTTCCGCCGTGTTATCGTATTTCATTAAAAGCTCCCGCAGAAGGTTCTTCCGGTATAAGCTCTTGAAGCTTCGGATCACATCTTGGTCCATCGATTGGATCCATGAGATAACGTTCGGAGGAAAGAATTTGACGGTCACGAGTTGGTCAACGGAGTTCAGGAGGTCGATAACCGGATGCGCCGGCGCATTGTCTATGAGCAAATGGACCTTTCCGGTCTTGCCGATCTTTTCACCTGAAGATAAAGCTGGGAAGGGACGACCGGAACTGATGTGCTATTTTACTTCGGGAACAAATACTTTTTTCATCCAATCTTCTACAAGGTGGAAATTCATCCACTCCTTCTTTTGATGGCCATATGCGACCGGGAGACTTTTCACACCCACGAAGCTTCTCGGGTTTTTGCCGTTGCGATCAGATACAAGGGCAGCCTGTGCGAACCAGTTGAGTTTGCGCACAGCATTATGGTGACACGTTCTTTTCTTGATTTGTATCCAGGCGCATTTTCTTCGCTGCGTTCTACTAATGACTGGGTGGGAAGCGCCTTCCAGTTCAAGCCCGTTTCGTCTGCGTTATAGGCGAAGTCGTAGCCTCCTTCGTCTAAGTACTTCCTCAGTTCTTCCCTCAAGTCCTCAGCGGAGCCTTCTTCCGTGGATAACTTTTCGCCATTTATTGTGTGACAGCGAATGCCATGGCGCTTCTTAAACTTCTTCTCAAGTCATCCCTGGCTTGCTTTGAAGTCCTTATCGTTAGCAAATTGCGCTTTGAAGAGCACTGCTTTCTTGCATAATAAAGGCCCGCTTACTGGGTTCCCCACTGTGCGATTCCGCAGGAACCACACGTATAGCGCCTCGTCCATTTCCTCGAACCTGGAAGTCCTCATAATTTTACTGTCTGAACAGTCCGCCTCTTCCGTTTTTTTCGCGTAACTCAGTATGGCGTCCTTTTGCCTTTTCATGTGGGAAATAGTGCTGGCGCCAACTCCGTATTTCTGGATTAGAGAAGCCCCTGACTCCCCTCTCTTAGCGTCACCAGGATGTAAACTTTCTCTCTAAGGGAGAGCGCGGTGCGCTTCTTTCTAGAGAACATTTCCTGGAAACAAGCACGGTGAGAACCCGCTTTACGGTTGAACCATTACTAGATAAGCCTAACTTGAACTTCAAAACTTTATCAAGATAACTTGTAACGAAGACCGCAATAGACAGGGTACCAAAAGCAGGAACAGTAAAATCACGGAATCAACCATGCTCAGGTTCCGTGTGCATTTCTTAGTCACACGCGAGAAACATTGCATATTAGTACGATAACGGAGTTCCAGCAGTCACGCTTAGGCCTAAAGCAATAGCAGTATGCCAGGGCAGCGCGTAAAAAGAAGAAGAAAAAATGCCCCAAGAGATCGAACCCTTACAACTTCCACATCGTTTTATCCTACTGTATCCTGTTGTTCTCCTTAGTGAATTCTTATTAGCGAATGTTCCTAATTTCGTGGTTCTTACAATCGACGTTCCACTGTATTAATTGTGGACCGGGACGTCCACTATGGCCAAGGTTACAACAAGCGTTTTACAAACGTTCTGATGTACTGTGCATCTCTGTATACAGGCATGGACAGGGAACGTTTTGGCCCTTCATGGAAGAAGCCGAACATTACACAATTGGTCACTCCGCAGGCAAAGGTTTCAACGTGAATATTCCGTTGAATCAACTTCATATCCAAAAGGTCAGCAATTTAATTAATCACTTCACCTTTCGCTTCTGCTTAGGCGAATGCCATGTATTATTGAAGACATCAAAACGTTAAGTAGCGCAAAGCTTTCACGCATTCCTTTTCCAAAGCATCAAGTCTGCTAGTTTTTCGTTATTCCTAATAACGATCTAAATTCCGCCGTACACAGAGTTGTTCAATTATTAGACGAACGCAATTTTAAACTTCTTCAGGTATTTTTTGAGAGGTCCGGTCGTCTGCTTGCCGGAGAATTTACATTGGATTTAACATAATGAAAACGTTTGATTAGGAACCAATTTCGTTAACGTTGCATTCTACGTTAGTTACAGGCAAGCCTTACAACTGCAATGTGTATGATATTTGAAATCTGCAAACTACGGCTGGCTGTATTACTTTCTTATTGCTTAGATCAGTGATTTCCCAAAGTGGGCAATATCGCCCCCTTGGGGGCGATGAAAGGGCTCAGGGGGACGATGGAGCCTGAGAGTTTGCTCAGGGGCCGATAATGGGCTCAAGGGGAGGGGGGACGTTGTGTTCTAAACGAGTTATGAAAATTTAGGGGTGCGTGAAGGGATTGGGGAACTGTAGCTACTAGGCTTCGTGTGTCTTTTTCGTCGTCGCCTGCCACTCAGTCTTCCCAATGATGGGATAGCACGATAGAACTTGCGAAAGGTGAACAAAATCACTGATATAATTTTTCACGGTTTCATGTTAGTATGGATCACGGGGCAATGAATCCATCATTTCCGATTAGCTACCATAACAGCATCTGCGTTAAGTGGCTGAAACCGGTGACTATTAATATTCATAAACGAGCGGGATATCTGAGCGGCTGGCGTTAACGAAGAAAGATTCCATTTCTCTGTCTAGACTTCGCCGGATGTAATCTTTCGATGCTTATTACTGAAGCTTTAGAAGTCGCTGTAATGATCACTTGAAAGAAAATGAAACCTTAAGTGAATGAGTAAAAGAACGCTTTAGCAAACACTCAAAGCTTTGTATTTTGTAACCTACCAGAGCGAGCTTTATATATAGAGTAATACCACTTTATATTATTCCTGTAACTCTTCTCTTTTGTTTTCTCTTTAACGGGGAAACGTAGATTTCTGCTAACAAATTCTTCAACACGGTGTCAACCCGTTAGATAAAAGCGTTTATTCCAAAAACGCAGAGCTTTCGGCTACTGCTCATGTAGCCGTCATCAGTGCACAATAAAATATGTCGACTGCCCAGCCATTCGACGGTTCAGCAAGCTTCTCTGCTAGACCATCCGGGCTGGCGACATCAACTATCAGGTACTACTCTTGTACCTGTCAAGCCTCTGTCGCCCGCCCATCCAGTCCTGCAGAGAGCGAGCATCCCCACCGACCGACCGGGACAGTGACACGAATCCAAATGAAGCAGTACAGGAGCAGTACCCGAAGAGCCCGGCAAGGAAAAGCTTTTGAGGAAGTAAAAGGTTTCTACTAGAACGGGGTTGTATACCGTGTTGAAACTTTGATAATTGAAAAATACCCCCGTATGGTAATAACCATTTTCATATATATATATATATATTTATTTATTTATAATGGGGTATTTTGTAACAGTGTGACGTTTATTCAACAAAGGGTTTCGAAACACGTGGTAAGATGGACAGCGACAAAACTCCATAATGAACAACGACAGTAAGCAACTCGTGCCCGTCGACGTGTTCTTGTTTAAAACGTGCGGGTCTTAAAGTGACTTTCCTGGTCTTCACCATCCTTCATCCCTTCTTTCCCTATCCGATGTTTCTGCCTTCATCTGTCGTTGTTCTTCTCCATCTTCTTCGTTCTTTTTAATTTCTGTCTTTATTGTAATTCCATGTGCCCCGTGAAGGACTTGCATGTAGCAAACTTTTCTCTTGATATTCCTGTAACTCTCTTGATATCTCAACCGCACTGTCAAGCTTAGGAAATGGTAGTTACTTCAGAACGAACGGAAATAATGGAGGAGAGAAATGTGAGAAGAGTCACAAAATTGTCATCTGCTTAAGTCCTCAATAACAATTCGCTATTACTCTTTCTTTATAGAGTCCATTTCTGTGGTAAATCTCATATATCTCTTTCGCGAGGGTAAACTTCTTTTTGCAATGGAACATTGTAACTTGCGCCGTTGTCAGATGTTTGGTGGCAATCACCCGGAAATTTCTTCTTTTTCCCCTCTTCGGGTAGGCTTGCGGTCATGCATTGTTATTTACAAAGCTGAACTCCTCCTTACTTGAACCGTTTCACGTCTACTTCATTTTCAAAATTTTCCAATTCTTTCCATTGTAAGGTTAATTTTGCAGTTTTAAATTAGGAGATTTATTTTAGGGTTTCTAATTTTCTAGTCGATTTTCCCTTAGCTATATAGTAGTTGAACTGGAGGGGGCAAACTTATCATGGATTATGACACGTCACCCGCCAAGTAATTGATCGTTGATTGATTCCTTCATTAGCGAACGTGGATATGTCAAATTCCAGATTGTTCCTCGAGTATACAATTTGTACCTAACGTTATATCAAATGGATGGGTTTGTACTGCCTATATTGGACTTCACGTTCGCGCTTGGTCCAGAGATATTGTCATTCTTATCTGACTGCACGCGCTTTGTAAGTGCTTTTTAGAATTACTGCTACTGTCTGACCACTTATACTGAACTATTAATTAGAATTGTTGAGATTAAAGGCGTAGAACTTCGTAACGGTGCGTATACCTTCACATTTTTATTTATTACTGTTAATATTTTAGCTGTTTGTTATTTAACAGCATCATGATGAGTTGTTCGATAGTAAAAGGCATTACAGGAAAAGATTGTTTAGTTTCAAATTTACTATTAATATAAGGTCCTGTGTAGGTGCTGATTACGCATGCAAAAGTCAGTTTACTCTTAC
Source organism: Trichuris muris (assembly GCA_000612645.2). NCBI lineage: Eukaryota > Metazoa > Nematoda > Enoplea > Trichinellida > Trichuridae > Trichuris > Trichuris muris. Next base: position 6,998,650 of record CBXJ02000282.1, read on the forward strand.
CGAGATTTTGAATGCATGCTGACTGCTAAGCTGCCACTCCGTCGTACTCAATTTTATACAACACGACATTCCTTATTGAAGAGCAACTAATGTTTTTCACTAAGGCGGAAACGAAAAAATGCAGGCAATACAACTTGGAGTATTTGAAATATGGTTCTATCCATTGACCGGCTAATAAGCATTCACCGATGTGCTTTATTTGCGAGAAAGTGTTCTCAAACGATTCAATGAACCCATCAAGATTACAAGAACAATTGAAAAGAGCACATGCTGACAAGTCGAATAAGGATATGGCATATTTTCAGTCACTCTGGGATAAATTCCGCAAAAAGCCAACATTGCGAAGTATCCTATCTTCTGCTTCGCAACAGGAAAATGATGGGTTACTTGCTTCTTACAATATTTCATTACTAATTGCAAAATCCGGAAAGCAGCATGACATCGGAGAAGAGTTATTGCTTCCGGTTATCAGTGAAGTTCTACGTACGTTACTGCGCATATCACCGACTGATATAATCAGAAAGATCCCATGGAGCAATAATAAGACGGTGCTGAGGAGAATCGACGAAATGAGCTGTGACATAGAAGAAACGTTATGCAATTTTTTGAGGACTACATATTTGCCTTGCAACTTGATGAATCCACTTTAACTGGCAATGAAATATTACTGCTAGCTTACGTTCGCTTTATAAAAGACGTGCGTTTATAACACAGAAATCATTGTTTGGCAAGGAACTCGTAGCCGACACTAAAGAAGAGTCAATATTTCGCCCTGTAGAAGAATTTTTCAAAGAAAAGAATACCATTCTGACGAACATAATGACTGTGGCAAGTGACGGAGCGCCATCCATGACTGGGTTTATTGCGCATTTGAAGGAGATGATTCAGAGTGTGTTAACGGTTCACTGCGTGATTCATCAGCAGCATTTGGTTTCAAAACACCTCAGCGACCGTTTGAGTTGCTCCCTGCAGTTTTTCATTGCAGCAGTGAACAAAATCAAGAGTAAATCGTTGAATGAGAGATTACTCAGTCAGTTGTGTGAGGCGAATGATGAAGATTTTAACCGTTTATTGCTTCATACTGAAGTTCGTTGGTTATCGAAAAGCACTTGCTTGAGCCGCTTTTATAGCCTTTTTGATACAGTTTTGGAATTCTTATGGGAAGAGAATGCTACACTGCGAGACGACTGGAAGAAATTCAAAAGCTACATCGCTTACCTAACGGAATTATACTTAAAGTTCAATGAGTTTGCAGTTGCAGGGCGACAACCTTAACTTAATCAAAACGAAGGCAATTATATCTCCATTTGTTTCAAACCTACTTATTTTTAAACTTAATCTGTGACGCGGCGAGTTCTGTCAGTTCTCACTCCTCGCTGCACTCAAGAAAAAAGTCGCTGATGATGATATTTTGGTGTATTGCAATCACTTTGAAATGCTGCATGCATATTACATGAAACGATTCAGTGACATTCTATAATATCCATGAAAATTTCAGACTGGGTTGTGAATCCATTCTGCAATGTGTAAGAGGCAGAAACGGAACTACAGGAAGAGTTATTAGAACTTCAAAACAATGATGAGTTAATACCGAAGTTTACGGGCTGATGTCACCGGTTTTGGTTACAGCGACAAATAGCACAACTTCATCCTCTGTTATGGGCTGTTGTGGGAAAGTTTCTTATCGCTATTCCATCGTCGTACTTAGCTGAACATGGATTCAGTGTAGTTACTGACCTGCTGAGTAAGAAAAGGAATCGGCTACAAATAGTGAAGCGAGGCGACCTATGAATAATCCTCACAAATATTATTATAATTCCGATGTAAAAGAGTTAACTTCACTTCATCAGGCACATCCTTCGCATTGAGAAATAATTTGTTATGTTATACTAAGGTTAATAAAGGATTACTGACATGAACTTTCATTGTAATCTCTTTTCCCACTTGTCAAAAAGCTTTTGCTACGCATCTTAAGTTTCCTTCTATTACATTGCACACGGAACGTCTTGTAATCCGAAGACAGTCAAAATCCCGAAGGTGGAAATCCTGAAGTCGCAATCGCGAACGGTCAAAACACTGAAAGTACAAAATCCCGATGGTCGAAATCTCGAAATGAAAAACTACCATTATCTTGCCTCTCAGTCTCTTAATTAGGTGTTAATAATATCATTTACACGATATTGATCGTTCAGGGTTTCGACCTCCTAGATTTTGACCGTTCGTGATTTCGTCACTCAGGATTTCGACATACATCCCTTGTAATGATCCGCAAGGCTTCACAATTTTATTGTTAGGGAAGGCAACCTGTTTAATATGCAGAGAAAGTCATTGAACCGATAACGGAGGAATATCTTGAAACGCCTTGACCTATCTTCACCATCGACTCAACTGAAGTCTGTGTAGTGGACGACAGAGATCGATGCGGGGGGCCATGACAAAATATTTGTCTCAAAAGGGGGCAATGGCACCATAAAGTTTGGGAACCACTGCGCTGTACTTTTCGTTACGCTTTTTCTTAGAAAGGAGAACGTTATACTTCCGGTCGTCGTCAGTGCAGCGGGGCCCCAACATACTCGCTACGCCTGTTCAAATTGGTTGGCCTGAGAACTGCTGTACAAGGTATTGTCCGGGTTTGCCCAGCTGTTTCTCTGATCGACGGAGGAGAAACGAAAGCCCGCTGTACCGCATTCGATTTACGCATCCCCATTCCAGGTTGACGTATTACCGTATCATTTCCCTTCCGTTACGTACAATGCTTCTTAATCGGTCGTTGTCCTGCTTTTTCTGTACACTTCCAAGGATGCAACTTTCCCTGACGAAGTTTGTTCAGGTCGACCAAGCGCTTTTGTGCACTTGCGAACAAGCGTGAGGTTTTGATCGTTCGGAGGATGATCCCTTGCACGTAACTCGTCTGCTGAAGACATTTGCTCCTGTGCAAAGTTTCGAATTCCATCCTCAGCTGAACTGCCCTTGCCTAAGTCGTTACTCGTTTTGCCAATATAGCGAAAGTGCTAATAGAATAAGAAAACTAAATTGCGTAAACAGTACCAGACTATTTCCTAGGCTGATCGTTCGCTTTCCCATTCCTATGAGCCATTTGAGCATTTGAAAAATATCCATGGTTCACTGCCTTATGTTATCCATTGTACTTTCGCTTGTTCTCGCGCAGTAGTCCGACGACTAAACATCCATACTGTTGCTGCCATGGACCCTTTTCTTTTAGTAAATTAACTGTAAACCATATGATTAGCTTAGCGAGCTCTTCATTCTTGTGTGAAGTACTTACAATGTACAGAGCGGTATATAACTTGCCATGCGAACTTCGTAGGGGCGTGTTCCCTCAAGTCATCGTTCCTTCTTGTCTACAAAGAATTCTCCTGTAGGCCGCGAACGGGTAGTACGTTATGTTACTTTCAAGTTAGAATGTCTTCTTTGTGGTCGGCTGACTTCAGCGGGCTTCTTGAGCCTTTTGAACACGCACGCATATATGTATATACATACATTGCGGGAAAAATCTTTGTTTAAAATCCAATAATCGTTCTGCACTGATCACCGTGTCTACACTCACTGTGCTCTGTTGCTGTGCCATTGGATGACTGAATTATTTGACCATGGGACGGACGGGACACGAGATGGGTTGAAAGATTCTATATGCAATAAGCAAGTAAAATTTGAGAAAGCAATTGATTACGCAATGGGCAAGCGACTGCTCATTTCTAGCGTTATGGAGAAGCCTATTTTTTGTGGGCTACTTTGCTTTCGCATTTTTTAGCACCCTCCTTGTACTTTCGTCAGCATATTGAGGAAATAGAAGGACGAAAAAACCACTATACTTGTTTCGTGAGATGGTAATTATCGTTCGAAACAAAGAGGCAGCTCGTTTGTGCGTTTCCAATTTGCTGCTGATGACTGGATGAGGCAGGTTCCGATAACTACGAAATAAAATTATCCGTGAAAGTAGGGCAAATCCTCGGATGGGGTAAGTAACAAATACGAAATGTAAGTAAAGGTTGCTGAAATGCTGCGAAGTAGTCGAAAAGTAATGGGTAACTATAATAATTCGTAATCGGAATGATCAGGTATTGAAGAGTAGTCAAAGGCGTTACCATCGAATGATATATACCATTAGAAACCAAACGACGCTGATATGCTTTGAAGATAAGGTCCCAGGAATCGTTCAATTGTGTGATTGACAGCAACTTTTGTTGCCGAGGTTTTAGCTGAGGCTGGCGGAACGTTAATGGATATTCATAGTAACGAACGTTTGGAGAGAAAGCGAGAATACTTGCTCTCATTGATGCAATCCTTTGCATAAAGGCGGACTGGTTCAATTGTAATTGAAGAACTTGCACTCATGTGCTCGGAAGCTTTTCATTCCTTCCTGTGTCGAATAGTTGGTTCGACTTAGTGCTCCTAGTGACTCTGCATTCTCAGCACTTTTTCACTTTATGTACGTGGTGAGAAGGATGGAATTTCTACCTAGCGGAGTTGAATGTGGCTTTCTAACAACCGTAATCTCGTAATGTGAAAATGGCCAAGTGTGGTGTATTAACAGGTCCCTTTTTCAATAAGTCATACTTCAATTTGTTTTACCGTTAGCGTTAAGTTCGATTCGTCGCCTCTTTGCTGTCAGCCTATTTTCATTAGCGGAACGTTTCAGTTTCCACCGCAAGGACCTTATCATCTGCGCATTGTCTGTTTCGAATTGAGAAACGCTGGGAAATTATTTTTTCTGCCACAGTAGAAACTGAGTTGGACACAGCTCCACCCGTTCGTTATTATGAATAACCGTCAACGTTCCGCCAGCCTCAGCTAAAGCCACGACAACAAACGTTACTGTCAGTCACACGATTGAACGATTACTGGGACGTTTTCCTCAAATCATACTAGCAGCGTTCAGTTTCTAATGGTATATACCATTCGATGATAACGCCTTTGACTTCTGCTCTTCAATACCTGATCATTCCGCTTACGATTTAGTCACGCATTACTTTTCAACTACTTCGCAGCGTTTCACCAACCGTTATTAACATTTCTTATTTGTTACTTACCCCATCCGAGGATTTGCCCTGCTTTCATGGATAATTTTACTTTCGCAGCTACCGGAACCTGCCTCATACAGTCATCATCAGCAAATTGGAAACGCACGAACGAGAAGCCTCTTTGTTTCAAGCGTTAATTACCATCTCACAAAGCAAATATGCTGGCCTTTTCATCCTTCTGTTTCCACAATATGCTGATGAAAGTACAAGGACGATACTGAAAGATGCGAAAATGAAGTAGTCCACAAAAAATAAACTCATCCATAGCACTAGAAATAAGCAGTCGCTTGCCAATTACGTAGTCAGTTGCTTCCTCAAATTTCACTTACTTATTACACATTGGACCTTTTAATCCATCTCGTGTCCCCTCTGTTCAATGGTCAAATAAGTCAACCATCCAGTACAGCTGCACAGTGCACAATGACCATGGGCATGGCGATCAGTACATAACGACTATTGAATTTAAAGCAAACACTTTAAAAATGAATTAAGGTATCTTAAACTGTTCTTTAAGTTCTATGCCTTTGGGCATTATCTTCTATTCTTCCTAGGCTTACTAATATTTTTCATTTGCTTCCGTATATTATGTTCATAGAATGTGGCATTGTTCTTGACTTAGCATGTTGTCCAAATCTCCGCCGTTAGTTCACTGTTTCGACTGAAGAATTGCTTTTGAATTTTCCCTTGGGCAAGGTGAACTCTGCATAGAATTCTACAGGATGGACTTACCCTGCGAATCATTTTTATGGTAATTTCCGAACCGTGCGATCTTTGTCGTCTCAGATGCCTTATAACCGAACATGTCGACATAGCTTACACATTGTTACCAGGCGTAAGATTTGATAAGCCTGCTGTGGAGCCGAAGTGTTTACTGAACCAAACGCGGGAAACGAGAAGCAACCAAGACCATTTATCATCGGAACAATACCGTACCCCCTCGGTACCGTAGCTCCTCCAGGGATGCGCAGGGGTTCGTTTTATCTGCTGTCACTACACCACTCCCCTCCTAGAATCGTCCCGGGGGCCATTGGAACGTGACGTACGAGTGAGCGGTGGCTGGCCCTTGGGGTTGGTCATTCACGATGAAGGCCGGCTTAACCCGATCAATCGCGACCGTTGCCAGGGCTCCGCCCGTGTCTACGGTGACGGTCTTGTCCGTCCGGCGGAGGACGGGAAAGGGGCCGGAGTACGGGGGGGCGAGGCCACTTGTCAAACCAGGCTCTAGGATAAAAACGAGGCTGCAATGTTTGAGGCTCTTGCTGACAAAGACTGGCGTGCGGCTGTGACGTGGTGGCACCGGGCGTAATGCACGCATCGCGGCTTTAAGTCTGTCCGTGAATGCGGTCGGGTCTCTGGCGGGTGGCGGCGCGCTTGACGTTAGGAACTGTGCGGGCAGTCGCAGTGCTGAGCCGTACACAATTTCTGCCGGCGCGAGCCCGAGGTCCGCCTTAACCGCGGTCCGAATTCCAAGGAGTACCAAGGGTAGTGCCATTGTCCATTTACCACCCACAGCCTGCATGCGCGCAGTGAGAGCAGCCTTCAAGTGACGGTGAAATCGTTCAACCAATCCGTTGGCCTGGGGGTGATATGAAGACGTTGGAATATACTTCAGTTAGCATGGTTAGCTCAGGAACGAACTGTGCCAAGTCGCTATGCGCTAAGGAACGGGCACCAGCAACCACCAATCCTAACTTGGCACAGCCTGCTGGCATACTCCTAACTCGAATTCTGAAGTCATCGGATACTTTGAACGTCGATGTCGGCCAAGCGAGAGGCTTGAAAGTGTCTTTTACATTGGCCAGTCTGAGGATCCGGGTATCGGCTCCCAACGTGATACCGTAACGGATATCTATCGCGAGGTCTTACAAGATCCGTTACGGTATCACGTTGGGAGCCGATACCCGGATCCTCAGACTGGCCAATGTAAAAGACGTTGGAATATGGCGAATGCCTAAAAGTTTGGTCAGAGCTGTCCACAAATGTGATTCGAATTGACGCCCACGGTCGGTCGTAATGCGAAGCGGCATCCCAAAGTGTGCAATCCAGCTGGAGAAAAACGTTTCAGCAATCGTCTGTGCTGCGGTGTCCCGAATAGGCCAGGCCTCCGGCCAGCGGCTGAATCGGTCGACGGCGGTGAGGAGGTACTTGAATCCCTCCGAGGGGGGCAGCGGCCCGACAACATTTAAATGGACTTGCTCGAAACGGCTCGAAGGGAGAGGAATCTCCTTAAAGGGGGATCGTGTGTGTCTGTGAATTTTAGTCTGTTGGCACTGGAGGCAACCCCGCGTCCACTGGGCTACGTCCCGTTGGATACCGGACCACACATACCTTGACAAGAAAAGGCGTTCTGTAGCCCGTATCCCCGGGTGCGAGAGTCCGTGGATGGCGCGGAACAATGCCAATCTCAGCGCAGCGGGGACATAAACGCGTGGCTCCGGCGAGGAGACGTCTTTCCAGATCAGGTATGCGCACCCATCGACCGGCTGCGCGACTAAGCGTAAAGAGGTGTGACTCTTGACCCAATCGAGTTCTGGGTCCTCGCTCTGGGCTCGCGCAATTTCGTCGGCGGAAAGCGTTGGTGTACCATCTGTAGCTGCATAAATTTTGCGTGATAACGTGTCTGCGACGACATTCTCTTTACCGCTTATGTGGCACAATTGGACTTGCATGGAAGTAACAAATTCGAGCTACCGAATTTCACGGTCCGTAAGCCCTTGCGAGCCGTTTTCAAAAGCACGCATAAGTGGCTTATGGTCGGTGTAGACGATTAATTCGTGGCCTTCTACCGTGGAGCGGAAATGCTTCATTGCCGCATAGACCGCCAACAATTCTCTGCCGAATGTGCTATAGCGCTTCTGGTGCTCTTGAAGTCGTTTGGAAAAAAATGATAACGGTCGCCATTCGCCACCGACTCTTTCCTGCAGGACCGCCCCAATTGCTTGGTTCGAGGCGTCCACCATGAGAGCGAGTAACGCGGTCGGGTCCGGATGTTCCAAGGTGGTGGCGTTGACTAAAGCAGATTTGACTGCATTAAATGCGTCAACCGCGCTGGTTCTTTCCCAATAGCCACCCCGCAGGGGGCGCCAATGTCGCGATAGGTGACGCTAACGTCGTTTTGCTTGCTGCTCGACTCTTCCAGGTGGCGCCACTGTCGACAACAGCGTATTATGCGCAAAACTGAAAAGACTTAGCCGCAAAACGGCCGATCAGCGAGAAATCGCCTACTTTCTCATGCAGTTGAAGGACTTAGCCGCAAAACGAGATTCTCAGACGAAAACTGACCTGTGGTTCAAATACTGCAACGCGACGACTGTCAACCGTTGTATTTCTCAGTGTACTTCACACGCTGTTCACACCCTAAACACCACTACAATAATCAACAAACTATTTGCGAACCGATTACTATGGGAACCCCGTTCCTGTTTTCGGCGACAGTTCTTTTCAACACGGTTTCCTGCAGCACCGCCGCTGCACGTCGTCACGTTCCATCCTGTACCGCAGCATTATGCATCTACCACACTGAGGCATATCCTGACCTGATGCATCAATACTCTGCTCTGTATGAATTTAACTGCTGCCAACTCGTCATTCGCAGTCTTGACACACAACTGCAACAAGAGTCAATCGTACTGTAGGACTCATCTTCGCAAATGAAACTTCTTCCACTTAGAACACAACCTGCAGGCTTAGCCAACCAATCACATTCTCTTTCGTTCCCTGATGTCCACCTGCTTCCAAGCACTTAACCGTCAACTGGTCTTATCATGCCACAAAAACTGTTCGTACAACGCTCACCTCAGCTGCCAGGAATCGCAAAAACTCGGTACAGCTACCTTACTTCTCCAACCAAACATTCTCTTTCGTTCCCTGATGTCCACCTGCTTCCAAGCATTTAACCGTCAATTGGTCTTATCATGCCACAAAAACTGTTCGTACAACGCTAATCTCAGCCGCCACGAATCGCAAAAAGTCGGTACAGCCACTTTCCGTCTATTCAGCGACTCTTGTGATCGTTTTTATCTGCAAGACGAATACAATACATCGCAGTATACGGCGATGGGAAAGGGCTCTTTCCCATCACTGACGACGGCACCAGAGAGTGCCGAAAGCTCTGAATCGATAAGCGTTCTCTATCTGTGATATTTTTTAATAACTGCTCATCCATCCGCTGGTAGGGCATTTTTAGATCTATTACAGATACCTTCAAACGGGTCGACAGCCGAAAAAAGATATCCGAACATGAACGACCCCGTTACAAAAGCACCCAGTGTTCAAACAAGAGGAGGCTATAAGGAATTTATACCCAAAATGTTGCACCATACAACTCTCCTCAGCCTATAAATACACCAACTTCGGAATAAACGCCACCATTAAAATTCGCTGAAGACAGAACAAGATAGTTTCGAAAACTAAGGTTACAGTGTTCTGAAACATTTCCCTAATAACTGTCAATCCATTCGCTGGTAGGGCGTTGTTTTCGATATACTTTCGGACACGTATTCGACTTCCAACGTGATCAAGCGGTACATCCCTCCATTAAACAAGCACATATAGCAAAGCGAGCCTCTTGTTTGCCTCTCTTCATCATCATTGTTATGTGATAAGGAAACTGTTATTTAAATGCTCTAATACCACTGTTTCCCTACCCACTTCAATAAACACGAAAATTTCGTCGACAACGTTTCAAAATGTCTTAGTATTATATCACAGGTATTGCCGGATTATTCTATGTAACCCCCTTCAAATATTCCCCACGCGCCTGTGAAATAAAAAGGGGCTTTTGGCTCCCTCGTGGTTAATCATTTGGAAGATGTGACTTCGTACCGGGTCGTAAACCGCATGTTACTTCTCTACTTCTGTACATTTCGCCAGTGTATGGAGCAAAGAAAGTTTATTTGGGCACTTACCCAAGCGACGAAGCTTCCGGGAGAGCTGACTCCCGTCTTCAGCGTCAAGTACGAACAGTCCGGCCCAAAGTAATAGTCTTATAAAGGGTTTAGATCGGGTAAACATAATGTAGGCAAACATTGGAAATATTGGAAATATTTGGGTCAACGCAATTAGGGAGATAAGGTCGGTAACAATAGTGACTTGCAGAGCTTTTGGTCAGCCAGAAAATCGATCATTCAAGGTCCAAATTGCGAGGATTTAAAATTTCTTTTTCGCTATCCTTTCTTCTTTCGCTTCTTGTAAGTTTCTTCCTCCTTTAGGGGCTTTTCTTCTTTCCTGGGTTGTATTTCTTTGCGTGCGATTTCTTCTTGAAAGGTTTAAAAAACTATTCCACTCAGTGGAGGGAATTGTTAGGTATGTGCAATGCGAGAACATTGCGCAGAGGTAACGATTTCACTCCAGATGTCGCTGACTTCTATACCTTGGTCTCTGTGTATGGTCTGATTATGTCTAATGTACAATAGACTTAAGGTAAGTAAGCGACATCTGGATTGAAATCGTTACCTCTACGCAATGTTGTCGTATTACACATACCTAAGAATTTCCTCCACTGAATGGATGGGCTTTTTAAAACTTTCATTAAGAAGTCACACGCAAATAAAGACAACCCATGAAAAAAGAAAAGCCCCAAAAGGAGGAAGAAACTTACAAGAAGCGAAAGAAGAAAGGACAGCGAGAGAAAACTTTAAAGCACCACAATTTGGACCTTGAATCATCGATTTTCTGGCTGACCAAAAACACCGGAAGTCACTATTATTACCGACCTTTTCTCCCTAATTGCGTTGACCCAAATATTTCCAATGTTTGCATACATTATGTTTAGCCGACCTAAACCCTTTATAAGACTATTACATTGCGCCGGACTGTTCGTACTTGACGCTGAACACGGGAGTCGGCTCTCCCAAAAGCTTCGTCGCTTGGGCAAGTGCCCAAATAAACTTTCTTTGCTCCATACACAGGCGAAACGTACAGAAGTATAGAAGTAGCACCTGATGGTTAATGCATAGGTGTCTCGAAATCTGAAGTATCTCCCATCTTGCATTCTAAAGGAAACTAACTTGGCAATATAAAAAGGTTCTAACTTCCTTCCTTTGAGCAAGCTGCTATGGAAGTTTGGCAAGTGTTGGAGCACGTTTAAAATGTTTGTGCTACAGGTATGTAATGATGCCTTGCGATGAAATGTGGCGAAAAAATGTGGGATCCAAATGGAATGTGCTGAAAACATCCCTTACGTCATGGCTGATATGCCGTCATTCTGTGTGATCACAACTGCCTAAAGTGTCATGCAAAATTTCTTGTCATTCATAACGTGTAAACCCGAGCCACCTGTTCATGGCACAATAACATATTTTAAATTTCTGTTTGAGTGAGAACTGACATTGTTAATGCTACAGATCAGTAGTCTCAAAATAACATCTGGTTAACGTGCCTTCGGAATTCTGCATATTTCTGCGCATTTTGAATATCTAGCCAAGCACAGTCTGCTGTAGACTTTCGTTAGCCGCTCTTCTTAGGTTTCGTCTGTTACACACTTTAATGCTACCTTTAATACTTCTTTGCTCATTGTACATGTAAGGCCCTGCCCCAATGGTCTTTAGAAAGGTAGCCTGATCTTCTCATCATAGTTGACTTGTTTTATGAGGATAGCTACTTTTCTCTTTCACCTTCTGTGATAATTATTTTGAGCCTCCTTAGGTTTTGTATCACAGTATGTTTATACGGGTTTAAACTGGAAAGGTTTTCTTGAACTGTAACAACTGCATTTCAAAATTAGGATGCCATAAAGCTTCGTTACACACCGCCTTATCTTCTACATTAACGACATTCATAGATGGAAGAGAAACACGATAACAGACAAATACTTGTATCCATATAATAGTAACAACAGTAGAATTACCTCTGGCTGCAATCGAAATCGCCATCTATATTGGTCACGGTATTAAATGGCACTAAATAATTATCCCTACAGAATTTCCTTATTATGCAACAAGACTTTACATTTAACTTTCCTGGTCCTGGCTGTCAGCCGAAGAAGGCAGTTTGGAACATTTCGGTATCTTCACGATATCTGATCGTACTTGTTTCCTGCTAATGAACTTGCTGAATATCAGCTCCATATATTCCCTTTGAAACCGCTACATACGATTGCTTTTCACCAGGGTGTGCTTCAAAATCAGCGAGCTCCTGCATCTATTTCAGCTTCAGTAAGTTATTTAGTCAGTTCAAGTTGTAAGACAACGTCGAAATTCAGCTCCCCAGGACACGTAAGGGTAATACGCATGCAACGCCAGGAATATGGTGTACAGAAATATTACGTACACTTTGATTAATCCGCAATATCCGAGAATAATGATAGCTCAGGAAATACGTGTGGAGAAGGGCACCTATTCGTCAAAGGCCGCAGAGAAAATTATATGGCGACAAGTAACTCTCCTCCATATCTTCTGGTCCCAGGTAACAACCGTAATCTATTACATCCGCAGGTTCACCTCTTATAGAATTCCGTTCGCCACACACGAAAGCAAATTTTTCAATTTGACACCGAAAGCAAAAGTGACTGTCAGATACAGCAAACTTAGAAACATCTTAACTGTCGATCTTATTTCTGCTCTATATGCAGGAGACAGTTCACAAAAATTGTTTCGGAAGTGAAACTTGTCATTATTCAGGGGCAGTTTGTGACACACCGAATAGCTGAGCTATCATAAAATTCAAATGCGAAGACGTTAAATACGGTTAGGGCAATGTCTACTGCCTGCCTGATCATCGCAATTCACTATTTATTACAAGTACGCCGGCGTTGTGAAGTAACGCAGAGAAGTGTGAGCAATGGCCTACAACGATCGTGAGGTAAGTATTCTCGTACGACACAGCAGATTAATAAGGTTTCTTAAAGTAACGGAACAAACCGTTTTCGCCTGCCTGAGGACAGGGAAGTGATAAACTCGTTTTCGCTAACAACAGCAGCATGAAAGGTGAACACGTAAATCACATGACAAAGTACAACACACAGTAACGGGTAAAACGCTATTCCATATATTTTCAACATTCTAGATTTTAGATATGATTTACGGCTAGAATAGCGGAAACAGCATTGTTGGCATGTAGTTGCATGGTTTACAGCATGTATAATGTACGCCGTGATTCGTCCATGATATTGTTGATGTAAACTGCGCTCTTGGCACAGCTTGTGACTTAGAATATGCAATAACAGATGTAATTGATTAAAGAATCACGGAGATTTCTTCCCGTTGATCACGGTCCAAAAACAAGTAGATGGAACACTTTATTTCTGAACACGTGGCGCTAAAAAACATTTAGCGAAGCTTTCGAGCCTCCTCTGGGATCGTCATCAGCGCTGCGGTACATGTCTTGTTGCTGAGGTCCAGCCAACCAGTTCTGGCCTTCGGGAGAGGCTCTTCCACCTCGGTCGAGACAACGGTGGGGGCCCGTCAGATCGAACCTTGATCCGTCAGGGCTGATCACCTCCGTGTTCAGACCGGACTTCGGAGCGACTGCCTTACCGACCGTCCGTGGTCGCTGCTCATTACTCGCTGAGCAGCGCTCACCGCATTACTCGCTGAGGAGCGACCACGGACGGTCGGTAAGGCAGTCGCTCCGAAGTCCGGTCTGAACACGGAGGTGATCAGCCCTGACGGACCAAGGTTCGATCTGACGGGCCCCCACCGTTGTCTCGGCCGAGGTGGAAGAGCCTCTCCCGAAGGCCAGAACTGGTTGGCTGGACCTCAGCAACAAGACATGTACCGCAGCGCTGATGACGATCCCAGAGGAGGCTCGAAAGCTTCGCTAAATGTTTTTTAGCGCCACGTGTTCAGAAATAAAGTGTTCCATCTACTTGTTTTTGGACCGTGATCAACAGGAAGAAATCTCCGCGATTCTTTAATTAATTATACCTGATACCCGTTTAAAAAGTCTCACGTTTACATCATAACAGATGAAATGTGCAAACCTTTCTACGAGCAAGAAGTGGAAGCATGTATATCTTTGGTGAATAAGCTAAATATCCATTACCACTATGCCTACGTTTCCTAACAAGTGTAGACAATACTGTTTGCCTGTTCACGCGTTGCTGTTATGATTGGTATATTATTTTAGTCGGTCCAACTTTTATGCGATCTCAAGCCTGCAATAATCGAGTTCCGTGAAGATATGAATAAGTATTACGTACGAGAACCATTTAAATTGAACTTTGTTCGCGAAGCTACGCAGGAAGAAGTGAATGCCCACTTTCTCAATGACTTGCAGAGACTTCCGCATTTCAAGCACGATCCGTCAAGCGATTTAATAACGGAAGTACAGTTGCCACAATTGGATTACATTGGAGGTGGGTTTTATGACACCACAGCTATGACAAATCATTCTATGAGTCTTATCGATGCTCACGAGCAAAGCATCTGCAAGAGTATCGATGCTATGCGTGGGCATATTGCTAAATGGGTGAGCTTACTGGAGAAATTGAAACGCCAAAGGCAGTGACAAGTGTCGCAAGCAATTTGCTATCGGGCTCTTGAAATTTTACAACAATCCCATAAATAAACATTTACGTTCCCATCGTTGTGGTTTGCAAATGGCTACGAAAGAAACCTGTTTCAGATTTTTCACGAACCAACGAGCGCCAAACTTCCATCAAGCGTTAGCGCTCGTCATTGAACACGTTTATCTTGGGTTGCATTCAATACAATAACCATGCTGATTCGTTGGTACCACTTTCACCGCTTTTTCGGACTTTATTGGAAAAATGACTGTTGCTTTCAGGACCAACCTTGTCTCGTTTAAAGCAGATAACAACGTAAGATTACGCAGTAATAATGATGATGTATGTCATGGCAGGGCAACAATTTGAATTCATTGTGGTAGTTTAATACTTTTCATCCATCACATTTGTGTGCATACTTGCTTTTTCTTTTTCGTGGTTAAAATTTATTTTCATGATTACTTTGAGACGTTGGAGCATTCCTTTTCATTTGCGATGCTCGTTTGAATGCCGCTAACTATTCGTGGCTCACGATTGGTTGTTTCATTGTATTTTGTGAAAGATGCCTCTTTGGTTTACCTTATGTTATAAAATGCAAATATATGGTGTGTAACAGGATTTATTCTTATTTTCTTCTTGATGTTTACGAAACATAGTTCTGAAAGCTACGCCAGAATTATTCAATTTGTTCGAAGAAGAAGTGAAGAGCTTTCGGAACTATCCCATTCAGTTTTCAACGTTATGATATGTGTTTTCTTTCTGTTATGAACCCATCCAAAACGTTCGAGTTTGCAGCAGTTTGTTCTTGGGATTAAACTCATCCATATGTCGCTTACAATCATTTATTTGTCTCTGCTTAAACAATTGTCACTCCCTATGTATAGTGCCCCTTTGGATTATCTGCGTACATCGTAGATTTTCACATTAGCCTGATTGTATGAAACTCCTATGTACATTGGGCATGTTGTACTACTGCGGAATTTTGAATTAACTTTCCCATTACTATCTTGGCATGTAATTTTGTGGTTTTCTTCTTTTTCAAACATTACCATTCTTTTGTATTCTTTCCTCAGCATTCTTATAGCTAAAAATATCTGAGAGATATTCATTGAATGTGTCTACCGGTGTGCGTCCAGTTTACCCTCTATACTTGGCTGAGACAATTTTTCATAAAATACAATGAAACAATCAATCGCGAGCTGAGACTTAATGATATTTGCACTAGCATCACGAATGGAAAGTGATTGTCCAATGTCACAAAGCAAGCATAAAAAAACATTTTCACCATGGAAAAGAAAAAGCATGCATAGAGAGATTTGATGGACGAAAAGTCTAAAAGTGAATGACAATTCATTTAAATTAATTCGCACTGTTATCCTGTCATGATATACAGCACCATTACTACTACACAATCTCACCCTGCTATCAGTTGATCACGAGACAAGGTTCGTCCCAATATCAACGGCTACTCCTCTATGAAGGTCAAATTCGGTTAAAGTCATACGATTGAGTCATTTTAAATTACATTATTACAGTAACCTAATTTTTGAGGCAATTAACGATGAAGTTAATAAATCTGCACTTTATTTATAGACCGGGACTCCTACGAATCACGCATATTGAATAGCGTTTTCACTATCTGAATTAAATATGTAAAGTATAATCACAGGCGAATGGGCAATTACCAATAAGTAGGAGATTATCGTTCTCTTGGATTTAATGTAACAGAGACAGAGTGAACAGTTCGTTCAACCGTCACCGTCACAGAGTAATTTGCTGATGAATTAGTGGACATTCATCCATCAGTGGAATGATTTAGGAAACATATTATCATAGCAGAATGTTATAAGATCCACGCACTATGAACAGTAGCTACTTGGAAATATATTATTCTTAGCGTAAAAAGTGCACATACAAGCTGGCTGCTACCATGCAGTTCCATGACATTTCCACTCAAATTGATCATGACGCGTTTTGCAATTTCCTCTAAACAGTTAACTTTCAATGACGTTGCGAATATGGCATGTACAAGTGAAAGAGTACTTTAATAGGAGAACTTGTGCAATACTGAATGGCGGAACTATCATGCATGCCTTGTATGTGAGAATAAGATCGTCTAATGAAGCTCCACCTATCGTCTTTACGACGTGCAGCTTGCCGAGGTGATTGAATAATTCAAGTCCTATTCTATCCGGGAATTCGGCACCTTCGCTGATGAAGATTTCACTCACGAGCAGCGCTCAGGCCATAAAGCATTTACTGTGCAAGCATATTCCATAAGTGTGCAAACACGACAGCATACGATATTCTTCCTGTGATTTGCACGTTTCTGCCGCGCAGGCAGGGTGTGACATACCACCACTTCCTTGAAGCGCATTAGGGAATATGATCATAGGTGGCTCCTCAATCCATCACCATAGACTTGAGCATAAACCACAAGGTGAAGTTTCCCTTCTGCTCTAAGTTCAGTTTTTTCTTCTATCTCAAAAGATATTTCTTGTAATTCTTTTTAACGGGGTCGATGCATTTCTGCAAGTGTAATAATATCACGGATTGTCCCCGTTCGTTGAAAGCTTTATTATTCCAAAAAAAAAATCTGCAAAGCTTTCGGGCATAGCCTTTGCCCGTCTTCAGTGCCAAAAAATATAAAAAGAAAAATAATAATGTTGCTCAACTACCCAGGTTGGTCAGTCGGTCTGCAGGTACTCCTACTCAGCCGACCTAGGCAGACGCTTCATCAGTTGGGTCATACCTTTGACCGCGTCGAATCCGCAATACGCCCTAGTCAGCCGTGCAGAAGCACGAGCATTCCAACCAACCGACCGCCCAGGGCAGAGGCAAAGCCATAAATGACGAGATTAGGACAACGGCAGTAGCTTCCAGAACCCGTGTGACGTGTCTTTAAACTGCGGGTTTTAAAGTCCTTTCTTGATTGTGGCCTTCTTTCTTCCTTTTTCCCTTTCCGATCTTTCTGCCCTCTTCTGCCGTTGCCAAGTCCAGTCCGGTAAAGAAACGTGCTGCACGGGGCACTTGGCTTTACCGGACTGGACTTGGCAACGGCAGAAGAGGGCAGAAAGATCGGAAAGGGAAAAAGGAAGAAAGAAGGCCACAATCAAGAAAGGACTTTAAAACCCGCAGTTTAAAGACACGTCACACGGGTTCTGGAAGCTACTGCCGTTGTCCTAATCTCGTTAGTTATGGCTTTGCCTCTGCCCTGGGCGGTCGGTTGGTTGGAATGCTCGTGCTTCTGCACGGCTGACTAGGGCGTATTGCGGATTCGACGCGGTCAAAGGTATGGCCCAACTGATGAAGCGTCTGCCTAGGTCGGCTGAGTAGGAGTACCTGCAGACCGACTGACCAACCTGGGTAGTTGAGCAACATTATTATTTTTCTTTTTATATTTTTTTGGCACTGAAGACGGGCAAAGGCTATGCCCGAAAGCTTTGCAGATTTTTTTTTTGGAATAATAAAGCTTTCAACGAACGGGGACAATCCGTGATATTATTACACTTGCAGAAATCTCAAAAGATATGCAGAAATGAAAATCTCCCAAGCAGTGCTGCTTGCTAGGTGCTGAATCTGAATACGCAGTTATGTGTCGGATGTTCGTCTTAATGAACACAATTGAAAATGCTTCTGGCAAACTAATCGCCGACTGAATTGGATCAGGTTTTAAAGTGGTTGTAGTATAGGTACGCAGTGTGATCGACCCAATGGACTGTTCCCAAAGATCCCATGTATTCTCCAAATACATAGCCCCTTCACAAGTGATCAATAATGGTTCCATGATCAAGGGAACAATTTCTTCGAGGCAAACCATTGATGAACGCAAGCTGGCTTCAGTGTCCATCACCTGACGCAATGGATATTCATGAAGTCCAATGAAACTACGCTGCAAAAAATTATCGCTATGAATATGTGTAGCGCAGAGAAGACTAGTAGAGAAGGTGGCGGTGATTCGTCTAATCCGATGAAGTATTCGGATGAATAGCGGTCCCTCCATGTACAGGTCATTTGGGCGATATTGTACACAATTTCTCTGTTTACTCATATGTTATAATAAAGTGCACGATAATGTTTCGTATAAGAATAAGGCAATATAGTGAGGCAACCGTCGCCTCGCAACGAACGACTGGATCACCTGTTTATAATCGAATATTGAATTTCAGCAAGCGTGCTAGGGCATTTGCAACTTAGTTCACATATTCGAGTCGCTAAACAGCAACACGCACTGCGTGCCCTTGTGATTTATCAGCATTGGAAAGTTGACGGACAGCACATAATGATTTAAAACCTGAAAGGTCGGGTGATGGAAAAATTAGAAACGAAACTGCGCAGTATGTATGCTAAAACAACGTAGCCAAAATAGGCAACGACTTGTTTCTCTAACAGCTAACCCTCATTTTGCCAACCCAATTTTCTCGACATAATAATCCCGTCAGATTACTGCCTACCGTTCCTTGTATCCCACTAACTTCTTTCTTAACAGAGATTAATTTTTGATCATCAGGCAACATAACATGATGCGCGATTTGTATTATAAAATGTTACATTGGAACCATTAGTATCGCAGAGACTTGTTTTTCCCTGTTTATTGTAACTTCACGGTACACAACTTGAGCGCCATTATTACTGTGTCAACCGAGGGTTGTTGAACAAAGCAAATTGCGTCCAATGTGTCAACTGTTGGCTTTGTTATACTGACGGGCGTATTTTTGATGCATGCACTTTGCATGACAAGACATTGTGGCATTAGTGTCTTTGGTGTCACGTTGAATCAGTGAAGGTGTGCGTGCAGTTTCCTTAGTAGATGTTTGCAACTTGTAGCTCGTCGGAATTGCGTACACCATATTATCTGGAGACCACCTTATGAGATATGGCAGTTTGAAACCGTCAGATTGAATGGATACAGTTGGGAATTAACAAGGACGAGGAGGAAGTGAAGTAATTCTTCCTCTTGAATAGAGTTACCATTATGGAACTATTAGTGCTAATGGATGATGGAATTCGGCCGATTTGTAAGGTAGTTGTAGCTCGTGGTGTAGATGTTCGATCTTTGGCATTATGGCGATCACGTTAATGGTGTTGTTCCTTTAAGACCACCGGATAATGCGCTGTTTACTGGAGTGGGCGACAACTTGTGACGTGAATTTCTAATGGATCACCTTGATGTGTACCAGTTTTCGAATTCCCAGTGTGATTATGATTGGATTATAATTTTACTTGCTTTCTATGGCGAAGTTTTTCTTTAATAACCATAATTGCCAACGTTTTCAAGTACGCGCTAGATGAATCTTCGTTATTAAGGAAAGTTGCTTACGCGAAACGGCTTCCTGGAGTGGTGTAATTCATTCCCACAGGAATCTCGATTAATATTCAGAAGTCAGTCTTGAAATTCAATCTTTCGCTCTAAATTCCTTTACTGCCAAATGGAGCTTTATCGATAAGGTGATTTTATAACGATGACTTTCGTTGGACTTAGTTGCTCAAACTGCATGAATGGTGTGAATTCTCATAGTGCAAGAGAACTTGTTTCGCTATGGATGTCAGTATTTTGTCCCTCCAGCTTGTAGGAAGCAATCATATGTACGACGAAAGCCGTAAAAAATGTTCTCAGTACAATGTCGCTACAACTGAAATGTTCTAATGCCTTTTCTGAATTTCATGTACTGAGGGTTTTCTAGCCTTCAATACAGGTGCATAGATTGAAAACAATTAATTTCCTCGCGTAAAGTGTCTTTTGTTCCTGTCTTTTGTTGTGATTCACCATCTCTGTGGAATAAGTTTCACACATTGATGGTTTATGTTAGCATTCAATGCATTCGGTGAATCCTTTAATTACTCATCTTGTCTGAAGTAGTGTCAGCGGGACGGAAGAGACTTAGAAGAAGAGGACTCACCGCAGAAGTTGTCAGCACCATGACGTGAGTGTATTTACAACTCATGCGGACCAGTCGAATATGAGTCCTAACCAATGGGGGGGGGGGGGGGCTAAAGCAAGTTTAACAGACCCTTCAGCATTATTTTTCATGAACTACCACACGACTGTGTGTGTAAGCACATACTCTTTCAGTGACACATGTCAGTGTTGAATTCTGCACAGCAATTACGTATAGTTCTTTTTATATAGCCTAATCATCCTGTCCTTTCTAACAAATCCTAATCATCCTGTCCTTTCTAACATCATCCTGTCCTTTCTAACAAATTGCCCCCATTAAATGTCGAGTAACATGTTACATAAATTACTGATGAATTGTTCGATGAGGTTCATTGCATTTACTGGGTAATAAGTGCTTTTCTAATATTATCTTTCATTAGCTATGAGCAACGAAATGAGAGAGAGTGAGACTAAAATTTAACCTTTTAGTTCCGTGAAACGTTCAACTGTGAGAAATTTCGAGCATTGTGATGTATTCTCTGCGAACGTAGAATCAGTAATTATTTTATCCTTGCTAGTTGTTGGCATATGTGACTGGTATCACTCTGTATGCCTTGTCACTTTAGTGTTTTAGCTGTAGGATTATTGTGTTGTATAACTTTGTCCAGACATTCTTTGGAAACGCGGTCTTACGTATTGCCTGATTAGTCTGTTTATGATGCCGTGCTATTACGTCTACTTTCATCATAATTTTACAAACGTGTCGTCGTTTTCCGTTGACCAGTATTTTGTCCCCATCATTCCTGAGGAGAGAATTTTTTGTACAGTAGTTTTACATCTTGTCTTGTGGCAGAGTGCTTAATTTTGTCTCTTACTCATTCTTAATAGCATATTCTAAATCTTTCTCTTGGGATTGCTCTTCAGCGTTTCAGGTACGGTTGTCATAGAATTAATAACGGAATAAAAAGGCAATCTGGGATAACCGTTGTCAGACAAAGTTCTGTTTACGTGACTTATCCATGAGTGTAAAAGGTTTAGATTTCGTATGCGGATCGTAATTTTTGTACAATCAAGTGAAGTTTGTGCGATGATAAATGGTAATTACGGTCTAAATCTAAAGTTCAAATGATGAAAATACAGTGTGGTTGATGTGTTTCAAAATGGAAGCTTTTCTCCTGTTTCCTTGTAGTACATGGATAGCCTGTGAATCTTAGGAAAGGTGTTCCATATTGGTTTCTTCAAGAGCTAAAATGTCGACCATGTTGCTTGTAGATGTTCGAAAGGCAAAGGAACTGTTCAGTTATGGAGAAAAATGTATTTGTTTAAGTTTTCTATGAGGATGCCTGCTGCCGTTTTGGCATAAACCAGTTCCCATAAGTGTCACGTTTGTTCGGAAAGAAGTTTCCATATAAGCGGACGTAAGTGAATTTTTCGACGCGGAAAAGTAATTTTCTATTACCCAATAGTTTCTTCTTCCTTCCCTGATTCAGTATTTCTTCTTTGCTTTGTAGTAACAGTTCTAATACCTATCGAATCCATTCAATGAGGATACAAGTTTTATATGTGATCCAATGAAGACGCCAGCGGTCTGTATTGATAGATTGCTGATTTCGTTGCAAGTCTCCTGCTAGTTGCTGCGTTATAGTGCTGTGATCGTGTAACAGAACTGATAATGCTTGTATTGAACCTAAGTTCAAAACTGAAAATGTAAATGGTCGAAGTAACGGGTTTAAGCGGTATGCGCTTTATGTATTTTCAGGAACGGTCAGCGGGAAAAGGCGATTCCTGAAAAGTCCACCAATAAAGGTTTTCTTTTTGGTGTTAGCGGATTGAAAGCATTCCATAAGTACCGAGTAGTTATAAGAATTAATCCGTCCCTTCATAGATATAACATTTTCAACATTATCACAAATGTTAAATGATTTGCGCAGATGATTTATGTACGAGCAATACGTATCCATTGGAGACTGTGCGCAATCTTTTCATGCATATTGTTCTTCGAAAAAGTGCATGCTCTTAGCCTCGCGAACCATCCTGGTCCATTTTATATCGCCTTCTGCTCGGTGAATTAATTTGAAGACTACAAATCATTCATTTCCCATGCAATAAGCATTGAATCATTCTTGTCTGCTTCGGAGAAAGCGTTGACGTTGATTTCATTTTCATGTTGGCATTTTGGCTGCAATTAAATTTCGATACTCAAGATTGCTCATATTTATTTTTCAGTGTCGTCATAAAATACGTTATTATAAGTTTTAGTCCATTTTGAACGACGCATAACTTTGACCTACGCTTAGTAGATAATAAACTATTTTTATTTGATTGTCCTATTGACAAACGTTGACAGTAGAACATGGTAGTTTCAAAAGATTCTTACGACCGTAGGTTTCTTATTTGTCATGTTTTCCTGAAACGACTTGCCCACAGGCGAACAGAGAATTTGTTGGGTAATTACAAGCTTATTCTTTATAATTCATTCTAAAAGATGTTCTAATGAGGGAGCCATAATTTGACAGAACAACAATGTGTTTATATGTGCATTTCCTATGCAAACACCAACATATGTCGAAGTCGTCAGTCATTTCATTCCATGTAGTTGATAATCAGCTACGTGATGTTTCCCTTTCTTACAGTATTCTTCTGACAAATGTTTTCTAAATGCATTTATCTTCATAAGAGGATTTTTCTTAATCTTTATGTTGCTTGTCACGTATTTGTTCCGCCCTAGTAAGGCTTTTACAAATACCCTTGCGCAAATGCTCTCGCACAATATGCACAGCAGGAAAAGGCTGACAATATGAGGATAAACAGACAACGCTGTTCGGTCGTCTAAGAAAACAATGACCAAGCACATCGTTGGCAAACATTTTCTGCTCAAGACGATAACAGAGCACATAAATGAAGATCCTTATTTAGTCGATGGCGATGGTAGTATAATAGTTCGCCTTGTGTACGTGCACCAATCTGTCTCTATGCTCGATCTATATTAGGTACCAATGCGGTCAATCACACTGGTCGCATCTGTTATGCTTATTACACCAATCGACACGGAGCACTGAGGTTCTGAGATGAACGGTGCAGCTTCCTATCCGTTTGCCAAAGCATCACTGAGTCAGAGTCGAAACTGCAGAATGTGTGAAACAAACAGTACTGCGGTTCTACGCGATGATACTATGCTACTTTGTAATACCTGGACACAATTTTCCACAGGAGTAGACCACCAAATGGTATCGAGGTTGATCCTTTATTCATTAATTGACGTAGAATCATTGGCTACGCCAGGATGCTTGCTTACTGAAAAGGACATTCACGGCTTTACATCTTGCAGGAACATAATGCGCAAAATAAACGAAGCTTACAGGCTGCAAACTATGGCCACTTTTATCCACAAATCTCCAGGCAGCCCTGGAAGTCATCGCCTCTGATGTCAGTATTGACGTGTCTTCAGAGACAAAACTATTTTTACCATACACTTGGACAATAATAGCCTTGATATACTCCTTGGTAGTAAGTAGCCTTGATACGCCGTCTGCGTCGATATATTGAAGGACCACTTTGGGAGGTTCAGCACTATCATGCAGAGCCATAAAATCTCAGTGCAAGTTGCATCATTGTGTTTAAGTGAGCGCTGAGAGATTGCGGCAACAGCACCATAAACTCAGTTGGCACGTTCAGTCATTTTATGCTGTGGATAAGGACCCAGAACGGATGCTAACCACTGTGAAAGCACTGTTACCTGTCTTAAACCTGAAGAAGCTTAAGTTTCTTCGAAGGAAGTAATAATGTGAAGTGCTGACCAGCAAGGAAACTATAATCTTGGATGCACTCTTTCAATTCCCTGACATCCAAGTAGAGAGGAAGGAATAGGTTAAGTTAGTGTTGTTAAGAGCAACCCATGGTTCGACTCCAAGAAGTGATTACGTATAGAATGACTTTTGGCAACCACGGTGTTGCATGCCTCTATTTCGTCAGATAAGCACCACGTTTAGCACAACGTTTAGCATATTATGCAAATGATCATGGAATTGCAGAATGTCCTGCGCTTATCCAATGAGCAATGAAAGAAAGATGGCAGATGGCACGGCAGCATCGTATGTGCTTCAAATGCCCGCAGCAGGAACAGAATAGTGTTAAATGCAACACAGGTGACCAAGACTAAGTTACATGATATAGCCGTCACTGACATCATAAGCTGCTACATTACGCGAACGACAGCAAACGTTTATGGAAAGGCTTGTCACCAAAAAGAGATGTGCGCTTCAATTATTAGACCTAGGACGGAGTTTCGTAAAAAGCCAGAAGACCAAAGGTACTTCGTCAAGCGAACCATTGCTCAGTGGAAATTGTAATACAGCAGTAACAGGTGTGTCTTGTCTTGTGGATGTTGGCTCTGAACAATCTTTCATAGGAAAAGATTTGGCTGAGGCTCTTCGGTTGACGGTTGCTAATGAACGTATATCCACAGTCACGTTTGGTAGTAATAGATTAGTTCGGCAAGAACCAGCCTAGAATGTGCGATTTTGCTTTCACGTTGTCGCCAACGGAGAAAACTGCAGTTTGTTAACTGCGCCTTGCCTACGACGGATATGCTATGTTGCTGGATAACAAACGCCATAGCAGGAGGTGGAAACATTCATGGCTTTCCATCCTTTGTCAATTACCTGACAGGTCCTGTAGATGCAGACATTTCTCATTCCAGGTGACTAAAGTTATGACTTCGTCTGTAACGACGCTAGAAAGAGGACTTCACATCATTCTGTTGGTGCCTGACCATTGTATGGATAGATACCATTCGGTAGAACCAAACGTTCAGGAAAGGGGCCTGTGAGAGCATTGATGTGTCAAGTGGCAAAAGAAGAATCCATGAATGTGCTGCTCTATTGGTCATCGCAAGTAAATACAGTAAATATCGATCCGGAGAAGGACGATGAAGGTTCATCTTTGTTCTTGCCTAACTGTTCTCTTAACGATATGTGAGAGACGGCTTAAAAGCGGTCTGATTTAGAAGCTTTGAAGCGCATAATTGGCGTTTCCACTTACACATCTATTCGGTGCGACCGTTCATATGGAGCGTATTGGTCCTGGAATGCGCACCAGCATGAGACCAGTGACGCTATCCATTCAGCGTTATGAAATACTACGACTTACATTAAAAATTTACGCAGCGACATTCAACCTTTCGTCGTCTATGCGGATAGCTGAACTATTCATTCGTTGATTGACTATTTTCATTGTCCGTTAAGCATTCGCACAAAATGCTCAGTGATTTACGATAATACACTAAAGGGTTTGCGAATATGCGTTTGCTTTAATTCAGCAGCAAGTAACCTTCTGTTACTTACCTCAGTGCAGTGGAGCAGGATGAACAAGCGATTATTTAGCTAAATGGCACAGGAATATGCGAAGCAACCCAAACGTCTTAGCTGCCGTAACCGTCATAAACTGTTCGCAAGAATTTATTAGGTACCACTTTTGCTAATGTCGTCTTTTTTTAACAATGTGGCAAATTGTACTTAACAATTGACTGTTTTATTCAATCAGAACAAACACATTCTCAACGACAAGAGAGTTAAGAAGTATCTGAAGCGAAAGCTTGCCAGGAATGCGAGCGGGAAGTAGATTTAGGCAAACACTGCAAGCCGGATTGTCCTGTACTTTTGCGCACTCGTCCCAATCACAGCGCTTAAATATCTTCCGTAACGGTAGTTCACCATTACCATGTGGACCTGTATCGTTCAGTGCACAGGTACATGCTGAGCATTTACTTGGAAAGGCAGCTTCTGTGCATTCAATTCAGTGTACTCATATTTTAACGCAGTTATTACGCTGTGGTTGCACTGCTATTCAAGTAAGAATATCTTCAGGAAATTGTACGGTGCTCAAGCATATCAAAGGCTAACCATTTCCTTCAATGGGAAAGCAATAATCAAATGCACATATCGTTCTTGGTGCGCAGCCATAATTGTTTGGACCCGATGCACATTCACAATTGATAGGTGCCAATATCATCGGGCAGACGTTGCAACTATGATTTGATACATATAGAATAGTTTATCAGCAATGGCCCGGAATGGACCCATTCAGCAGTGACAACCACAGAGCAACCGTCGTTCCATCGTTACATGTGGGAGCAGCAGCGATGTGAGGAATTGGCAAACCGCCCTTTGCCATTGCTACCCATATCGTATTTAAGGGTGTCCAACTGGCATACCTTCGTCCAGAGATACTTCGTTGGTGCGGCATTCCAACCAACATTGCTGTTCTCCTCGGCCGCTACTCTGCTTTAAGCCATATAGTCTCAGCGTACTGTCGGCAATAATCGCGCCGCTCACGCAACGAACGCACTGACATCAACTGCCAACTGCTCTAAGTGACTGAGCGAACACGACCGATGCTTTAAAATATCATGCAATGTGTAAATGATTGTCAAGTAACATTTGTATAAGTACGGAAGACACAATGTGTAAGTGCGCATGTATTCTAATTATTACGAGAGTTTGAAGCAATAACATCTAAAGAAAAGTTAGGTACAGCGCACTTGACCGCTGCCGTGTGACGACCTTCATTTGGCCGCTAGGAAAATTTATCCTTCGCAGAACTTGTTGTCCCTCATCGTGTTCACGAGGTACAAGTCCCATTTGTGAGGCTATGCTGTCTAACTCTAGGGTTTCGCTCTCGATTTGCAAGTATTTGGCGCAGATTGAAGGGTCTTGGTCCAAAAAGTCGCAAGGTGTTTTTCCCCACCATCCTATAGTTTAGCTGTATCGCATTAATGCAGGGCGTTGAACCGATAGACCCTCGGACGCGGGACTTAATCCCATTAAACAGGAGTAGAACGTTCAGAATGAATGCCAATAAGTTCTGCAGCAGTCAGTTGTCCCTGGTAGTCAAATGGTAATGGCCACAATAATCAGTTCGTGAAAGCTGTGATACAATTATTATTATTATTATTATTATTATTATTATTATTATTATTATTATTATTATTATTATTATTATTATTATTATTATTATTATTATTATTATTATTATTATCAAGCACTGGGTTTCTTTTAACGGGTCTTGTTCTCATGATAGTGTTCGTCAAGCACGGCTTGTACGCGTAGTTACGTAATGCCTGAAATTTAACGTAGCAACTCCCTAGCAGCGGATGGATGGGAAAGTTACTAGGAAAGTTAGAACACTATGCGAACCTTCAGAGCTTTCGAAACGTTGTGCTCGAGTCGTCAGCGATGTGTGGTTGTGATGGCTTAATCGGTCTGAGTCACTATTTATAGGCTGGGTCGGTGGGCCAGGTGGTACGGTGCAATATTTGCTTTTACTGATTATTGATTTCCATACCTCGCTGACCTCCCTCCACTCGTAACGGTTGATAGTTGTGAGCGTTGTGCCGTATAAAGAGGGACTCCTTTATTTGCCTAACGTTGAACAGGCTCTCACGGCAAATACTTCTGGAATGTACGTTGAGCGAACACTGAGAGGTATGATCGGCAACCGCCGATGTTTTCTTGGCTTCGTCCATTGATTTCTTCGGACTTAGCTTTGGTGGCCGTCCGAGTCCTATTGAGCCGTTGCTCCGCATTATTGTAGCGTGTCACCGCTGCCATATGCTCTCGGAACTTCTGAAACAAAGTGTTGCCCATTTCTCCCATATAGCAGGCGTGGTCACAACGTATCTCGTATACGACCCCATGGGTAAGATCAATAGGAATTTTGATCTTATCGTTACTGATAAATGCGCAAAGTTTGGACAGGAATTTACGTTGACACGGAATTTGAGGGAGAGACCTAGTCTCTTTATCTCTTCTCCTATGACACAAAAGTATGGTTACACATACTTCATGGTATGATGCAACAATAAAAACAAGCTCCGTAGGTTAACATAGAGCTCTGACTTTTCCTAATAACGTTCCCATCCATCCGCTGCTAGAGAGTTGCTTCGGTTAATTTTCAGACATTACGGTAAAGCTGGTACAAGCCGTGCTTGAGGAACAACTATCATATTATCATTATTATGATTATTTTCGTTGTTGTTTTTGTTTTTACGCATCGTTAATGCGAGTAGGTGCAAACAGCTCCCACATGAGTACGCTCGAAATGTGACAGTCCACAGTCGTGCACGATTTGAATCAACTATTGCGTTACATGTGCTCACAACTAGATGGGTAATTCCTGTAAGGGAGAAGAAGTGGCATTTTGCTGGACCGGTATGTGCAAGCGCGGACTGGCCTTTATTTGTCATCTATTAATGCTCACATTTTGCTATTATGATGAACAATGGATTTTCCAGTTAATACGACTTTGCCTATTTTGTATATCGATATTGCAATGCCACTTTCTTAGCGCTATGCCCGCAGATGGGACCTTATATTTCATGTACATCCGTTGTCGTTGGTCTCAGGTAAAACAGGTCAATGACAGCAAAGTCGACACGGATAAACCTCATACAGTCGATCATTACTGCTTACAAGGTTCTACGCGGGAGTATAACAACATTTGCAACAGCAATCAGCTTAGGATGCTGCGTGAGCGTTGCTGACTGTGAATAGTTTAAAATCCATACGTTTGTCATTTTCACAACAAGTGCGCTGAGCGGAAAGCTACACGATAAGGTTTTATCCGCAGCAGGTCTCCATGGAGAACAGCCTTAGGCCAATTGAGCAATGCAGATAAGGGAAGTCAGCAAAACGGATCCGTACCTTCGGAATAAGGATTGGCTCTAAGGACTAAACCGGTCGGGCTGATGCTTTGAAGCGTGTCCGGTGCGGTCGCTGGCTGTCTGTTGCCGGAGCGGATCTTCCGCCCGGCGTATGGCATCCGTCGATTGTCAGAACGGCTCTGTCGCGGTGGGCATCAGCGATTCGGTCGCGCTTCGCCGGTGCGCAGTCATTCTGAAGACGCAGACGGTAACGAAGCCTGCATGAGATATCGGCAACTGACAACACATTTCGTCTGGCATTTAATAGCCGACATAGAACTGGCACGTACGTGAGGAGTCAGACTGTATAATTAAAGCGAAACGTCGAGACAGTGCATCGTGGCAGCTGTTTGTGACTGATTGACGGCTGCATAGGCAGGCATACTGACAAACTATCTCGTTAGCAATGGGTGGTGCGGATAACTGAAGCAGCGATATATTTGGAGGAACGAATGAGCAATAACACTTGAGACATTGTTCTCCAAGAGGATGCTTGGAAGCAATCATGGAATGGATGTTTCATAATCAGTTCCAATTGTGGCAAAAGTCTCTAGATTCGTCCAAACATTATTTACTCAGCTAAGCGAGATTCATTAGCTTAAATTCACGATGACATATCTGCGAAGATTGCCGCAGCATCTCGCACTTGGACAATACACTATTATAGCAAATTTTGAACTTGGCTGTCAGAAACAAATATTCGATGCCTCAATTTGGTCGCTACAGAAGAGTCAGTGAATGTATGTTGTAACGCATCAATGAGCGGAGATACTATTCAATTCTAGTTGACCAGCAAATTCGTTATCTCGCAGCGGCTTAAAATGGAAGACATGTGCACTTGAGAACTTAGTTATCCATTCCTAAAAGAAATCTCTAACACGTGGTATGCTTATACACTATGCTGTTGTCAGAAAATGCGTCTAAGGCCCAAGTCGGTCATCCTGTTTCCAGTTACGAACGGACAGGATGAACTCATTTTGTGGAAAGACAACGACGCTGTACGCGTATAAAATAGGAAGGGTACGATGAAAATGGACCACCTGGGTTCGTGCGCACACTGGGCAGTACATATCCATTTACCCAACTTAAAAGAAGCTTCTATAATGATACGCCATTTGAATTAATGAACGGAATGCGCAGACACAAGGTGATAGTTTGGTCATCGTCCGGTGAAATGTAGTTCTTCCGTCTAACACTAACATGGCGCGAGTTCGTCCTTCAAAATACCCAACTAAACTCCTGAACGTCCAGAATCCTGAACGTACCAAATTCGGAAAACCAGAATCCAGAAAATCAGAATGCTGAACGTTCACAATCCCGAAAATCAGTGTTCTACGTTTAAAATCCAGAAATTTGAAAAACATGACGGATATGAATCCTGAATGCCGGAATTGTGAGAAATCGAGTTCCCGCAATGAGATGGCACTCTTTCATTTTCTACCCTGCCTTTTCTTTGCTTGCATAATAATTTTACCCAGAGTGTGATACCAGACGGTCTAGGAATGCTGAAGAGCTGTTCGTGTAGGCTACTAGTAATCGCTGACACGTTCCACTGCGAATTTCTCATGTCACGTGAATATTCGTGTATATGATCGCTTTATTATATGTAGCTATATCTCTTTCACATCTGCAGGTTTAGAACGCTGAAGAGCTGTCATAGATTGTTGCAAGTCATACATATCCAGAGATGATTAAATTCTAAGTTTGTGTATGAGGATTATGTACGTAGTTGTAACAGGATGGCTTAAGTACCAAGTAATCACCAGGGAGCCAAGATTTGCTGGTCTTTGGCACCATTCCCTGAGATGTGTTACGCACTTTCACCTGCATAGACCCTACGATCAAAACGGCTGTTATACAGGAGTGCAGTTGTAAAGATGGTGCAAACAATTGGCAATCATAGAAAAATGTATTTGTATGAGGTCAAAGAGTACCCTCTTGGACAGTTTGATCAAATTGATAAAACACCACTACCCTACTCGGGATAACGATGCTGTAACGAAGTCAGTAGAAGTGTCACGAAGACCATAACTCCACTTCTGCAATCGTATAGACCTTACATACGATTCTTTTCATTTTGATTGAAAATCGTTTTCGAGAATTTCAACGTTCAGGATTTTGAACGTTCGGGATAATGATTTTCAGATTTCTGATGGCGACCAACTGTAGTGATACGAAAAAGTTTAAACCCGGCAACAAATGCGAACGAGCCATTTTATGAACTGTTTGTTCGATTTCACGCTATATTGTTAATTCCCATATCATTAAACATTGGGTTCTTGCACAAGGAGTAAGTTCTCATCTTTGTAAGTAAGCATGGCAATCACCGATGACGGTAAAACTTTTTCTCTAACGGAGCTTCCGAAAACTTCCGCTTTCGAAAGTTCTGTTAGAAAATAAAGTTTGCCGGTCACAAGTGATTGCCGTGTTTACTTACAAAGATGAATCCCTATAGCAGTTGCAGCCCTTAGCTATACGTAAAACTAGCAGCTTACAGGGGGAGCGGTACACATGTATACGGGTTGTTACAATGAACAAGTTTTTAATTCCATGTAGTCATACGATGAATAAACTGCGACAACTGCTTTCGTAAATCAAACGTTGCATAACATCCCTGTGGAGATGCGCACGCTACCTGCCATATCGCAACTTCATTCTTTGTCGCACTTTTATGCACAGCTAAAACGGCGAACTCACATCTGATGCCTTCTTAAGGTGATACTCATTAGAGATTCAGAAAACATTGATAATAAGCATTGTCTGCTAAAGTGATTAAACCAGGAACGCTCATGTCTGCCGTACGTTGGACCAGCTGATAGAGAAATCAACTACAAGAATTGTTGCTTCAGTTTGGGTAAACTTGATGGTGAGCGGCAAAGTTTAGCCATTGAGCTCATTTTTCTGTTGCATGAAATTGTTATTAATAGTATTTATACTACCCTGACGATGCTTCACAAGGACAATACAAATTTTTTTCAGTACAGTCCAATATGATATGAACAACGTTTGCGAACAAAAGGTACATTATAATGTAAGCCACGCTGAGCTTGTTAACTGGCTGGCATCCTCCACTATAAGTAAATCTCCTTAGCGATGGGAAGGAAAGGTGCCTTGGATATTGCTCTTTGCTTCGCTTGTTATCTTTTGCATAAGCAAACTGGCTTCGTTGCCATGATGAAATAAATTTCAATAAGGTAGGTGCAGTATCTAACCAAATGAATTTCCACCAGCACTTGAGCAATACACAAATTCATATTTATTTTTCAGAAGTTGTTGACTCACTTGGTGGCAAGCAGATGGTAGCAATAGCCGCTTGCTTTGCAACAGTGTTCTTCAGAGTCGTAACTCAATCTTTGTGCAGCGCGTAAACCCTTTACTTTATATCGAATACTCGTCATATCTGATGACCAGTTTCTTAATGAAATGTTGTATTTTGTTTGTGTAGCTACGGTGATTTTCATCCTGCTCGTTACCTGCTCAGTGTTTCTAAATTATGCAGTAGAGACCAGTAGTAATCAAGGAGAGGATAATGAGCTGGAAAGAAGCAAGTAAGACTGTGCGTACGACACTCTGAAAACTCACTTGTGCCGTCGTCAATGAATATTGAAAGAGTTCTCAATGAAAAGAAGTGCAAAATCCCTGCTTTTCAATGTAGTATCATGGCGCTAACAGTCAGAGTTGCTATTACAATCATTACGTATACTTTGAGCGTATATTTCTTATGATAAAAGCCGGCAGCGCTTGTAGGTAACCACACATATTCAACATAGTTTAGCATAGTCACTTATACATAGTCAGCAAATAGCATTGCTCGTAATTGTCTTATTCACTGAACAGTTCGTCGACCATGAAGAAATACAAAATTAGTAAAAATTTGCCTCATACTCATTTCATAAACCGTTTGCACAATTACTGCGACCAATGTGATCAACGTGCACTATTGAACATTGCATAATAAGAACAAGAGCAAAACGCATTACGCCAACAGTTTATTCGCTTTCCACACTTAATTATTCAAATGGAAATATGTGAGTTGTCGAGAAGATCCAATCAAACGGTGCTGACAGCCTGTAGTCAATGAGCTTCGTAGCAGTATATGTCAAAGCAAGCAGTCACGAAGAAAGAGCAACCTTCTGCTCACCCATTCAATCATCTTCAGCCCTGCTTGAATCCGTTGCGAAATGCAGTGAACGTTGCTACCTTCCGTCGAATTAGTGACGCTTTCCGTTTGCACTTTCCAAAGGCTTCAAGTCGTTAGTGGCATCGCCAGTAGGCAATAAGAACCACGTTCCAGTGATATCGTCTTAGTCCATGGTTGGATGACATACCAGGAACATGTGCATCACTTAAATAGTATTATTTTGGCATGCACATTAATATTAATAGTTCTGTCCACTTTCTGTATTGTTCAATATTGCCCTCCCCTATGTCACTTAATGTTACGTAAGGGAGGGCAGTATTCAGGAGAGTGGCGCTGATGTCTTGAAAAAAGGCTGCTGCTCATATAGCTCATGCTGCGTTCACTGATGCGGGAAGACCGCGTTGGTACCCAACGGTGAAGTCCCGAGGGAAAATCATTGGTCTCAATCACGTTATGTACACAGCTTCATATCTTAGAATTACGCACAAGTGCAGTACATATGCTCAGTTGCAGTCCACATATATCTATGAGAACTACGTCAACAATCAGTGCACGCACTGAGGAATACAGCAGTTTGAGTCGGCGTTGCCCCTAGTAAATGATGTCCAGGTGATGCAGATTTGTCCGTCATGAGCCTGCTAACCACTTTAAAATGCGCGCTTAATTCTTCCGGGATTGTAATGAAGCACTACTTGAATATACTTGAGCGCACAGTTTCTCTGATCTTTCGCAGTATGGGTTTCACAAAATGAGAGGTTTCGACCTGACGAAGACGGTGAAGAGAAGCCCAGAATTTCACATTGTTTGCAACCAGGATGGCCAGCTGCGGAAGTAAATTTGGTTCGTTCCGGAAGCAGAGCTCCTCATAACTGACTGACTGTGCTTGTTTTAACTTCATACCAGAAAGCGCAAGAATTTGCGGACAAGATAACATTTGCGGACAAGACAAGGATTTGCGGACAAGACAGGATAACATCATACATACGTTCCTAACGACAAGTAAACAGAACGTGGTGTATCAAGGAATAAATGGGGTTTTATGGGGTTCCGTCTCGAATGACGGGTGGTGGAACTCCGTTTGATCGTTCCCATAGGGTCTGGGCATTTCAACATCCCGTCATGATCACTGCCACCGTGAACAATGAACAACAAGCTGTGAACCTTGTAACGTAGTACAAATACCACGATAAACCAGTTATTGACCACGGATTTGACGGCTCTTTCCAGATAATTTCATGTGAATGCTCCTGTAAATGGAAAACATTACTATATCCACGAGAAAACTTGCACTTCACGCAAATCTGTTCATAACCTAAGAAATCAAGCGCAGATGTTTCGATCAGGAGACAGTAACAGACCTCATAAAAGCTTACCTGTCCACTAGCATTCTACTATGAATAAAGGAAGGAATCAGTTTGCTACCGCTCATAACAGGGCACTAAGTGCAAATGAGCATGAACCTCCTATATGAACAATGGGTGATTAGTAGTAATTTAAAAACTTAGGATGTCAGCCGTCACTGTTTCTGCAACAATCATATTCCTTTCATAGCACTTTGCCATAGAAAGGAAACTAAAATGCCACTGCTAGATCAGGTTTCTCAAACGATGTTGTCTGGTCTTGCATACAATTGCTATGATCACACCAGCGGATTATAACTTTGAGTTATTTATACATATACTATTCCAAATGGAGAAATGTCTTTTCCCTGTTAAACACATCCCATTTAAAACGTTCTACGACCACGATGTTTTTTTATAGAAAATAAGTTGATGATACGGGGAAATGACGACAGATGGAGTCGGGATTTCAAAAGCACTGACGCTGTGTCAACTGCTTCACTATTAAACAGCAAAACTGTGCTACAAAACAATTTCACGCAGCAACATTATAGCACATAACTAATAAGCAAGACGATACAGGACGTTTCTCCTTTGTAGATCCGTCTCATCTGGTTCACTTTCTAACATTTTCATCAAACTCACTGACAGAAGTATGACCAAAAATTCTTACCTGATATTCGTCAATTGTGACGGTACGCAACAACGCGGGCAGGAAACCATTTACGTATCCGATATTTCAGTTACGTACACGACTGGTTTCCATTGCCCACGTTCTAGGAAGACGTCATCCAGGTTAACTACCTGTACACGGTACGTTCATTAATTTGTACGCTCAAGTTCCCATTCGTATGGCCATGCGAGGAGGCAACGCAAATAGTCCGGAGATAAAGCAGTCGAAACGCATTCGCCACACGGAAACAATAAATGCTTCGTGACGCCACCAATATTTTGAATGCTCTTCCTTCGCCGCTGCCAAGCCGTCTACGATTTCACTTCTGTTACACACGCGCAACATTACTGCTAGACGTTGTCCAGATAACAGAAAAGTTCCGTTGCCCCTTCGTCTCCACTTGATGGCTAGTTCTTAGCTGCCTAATTTTCATTTTCTTAATCACATTCATGCAAAATACTGATGCTTTTGATGGATGTCATGTGTATTACAAATGTTTGCCTTGTCATACAAGGGAAGGAATTATTAGAAATAATTTCGCCCACTTTACACGCCCAGATTCTTCATTCGTTTGGCCGGAAGGTCCCTCGTATCCCGAACCGAGCATAACCGGTCCATTACTACCTGTTTAAATTGGTTAAAGATCGGGTGTCTGTAGTGACCTTGTATAAGGTCACTACACTGACATCCCCTCTTTTTGCCTTTACCTACGCTTATTTTTTCAATGTGATAGTATTCCGGCTATCCCGTTTTTGGATGGTACCTGTAATAAAACTGCAAATGCCCTACCAGCGGATGGATGGGCGATTATTAGAAATATCACAGGTCAGAACGCTTATCGTATCATAGCTTTCGGAACGCCCTGGTTCCGTCGTCAGCGATGTTGAAAGAGAATTGGTTTATTCCGCTCAGGGAACTTATAGGCACAAAACGGGGTCAAAGTGGGGATCGGCGTGGTATGGTGCACGATCTGAATTTATTAATAGCTACATTCCACACCTCGCTAATCTCCACGCCTTGATCGCGATTGATGGTACGATTGTCTTATGAATAATGCTTCCTTAATCCGCCTTAGATGGAACCTGTTTTCACGGCAGATTACGTTCGGTCGCGGGTCAAGTGAGCATTGGATGGCGCGCTCAGCGACCGCGGAAGCTCCATGATCTTTTTTCAGAGCGCGGGATTGTGGTCGGCCACGGTGTACGGTATGTGACCAGTTAAGTCTTTATCTGCATTCTTGCAACGGGTCACGTACGCCATGTGCTCACGAAACCTGTGGGATAAAGTGTTGCCCGTTTCTCCAATATAGTTGGCGTGGCAACCACACGTAATTTCGAAAACTACGCCTGGACTGTTGTCAAATGGAACCATGGTCTTATCCGTTCACACGATCGTGCGAATGTCACTCGAAGATTTGAAAGTGCTACGCATAAGCTGAACCATACGTGCTAAGTTTCAGTTAAACTAACGGTTCTGCTGATCGAATCCAGCAAACGCCACTCACTGATCACTGCGATTGCGAATTGACAATGTCAGTTACTGTCGACATTTAAGAGAGGTGGGAAAACAGCAAAACCATCCATCTCTAATCATTACATCTGCAACCTTTATCCCTGTTTTGATGGAATAGAACTGTTACACTGGTCGTACTTCACTTATTTTTTAATGCTCAGGTTTCATCGACCCACGTCGTGACTTGTATATCATTAATGCAGTGCTGTAGCTAATTACTGATTGCTCATTGTTATGGTTGTCCTGCTTAGCCCACGCGATCGACCCATTGGTTGCGTAGAGTTACGATTTACAATGGGGCATGAAGATATGCAGTGCTCAGCGGTTGATCTCCAGGTAAATCTTAAGAACTACGCTTTGGCATAATTTCTTATCCGTTATTGCATTCCACTGCGACATGGCAGGTCATTACTTTTTCACACTGACAATGGGTGCCGTTTATGCAACTGCTTGTTGTAATGCAAGGAGAGAAATTCTTCCCCTGCATGAAGCAAAGGAATTAATTCTTAAGGCGCTATTTGGATAGAAAGCTTAATGTCCCTCAAACGATGCTAAATCTAGTAATCAAATTGCTCGAATGTACATTATAAGCGTTTTCACCTCCTTCTTAACTGAGAGCTCGTCTTCTTCTAGACTGCTGATCAGCAAATGAGAAGCTCCGTTTCAACGGGTGTTTATCTGTTCTGATGCTTTGCTTTGCATTGAAAAGCACAGCGCAACGGAGTAAGGCACCATTTGAAGGTGACGTACCTTGCTCCTTTGGTTCGTTATACTGAAATGAGTCTTCCACGCTAAAAGCAGTGAAGCTGATTGAATAGACGAAACGACTTGTTGTATATTTAACAAGTCAAGTCGCTGTGTCTTGTCGTCCAGGATGATTGAAACTTCTTGTTCAAGGAAAGATATGAAGAAAAAGTTGCAACAGCGCTGCGCTAGTTCACGTTCAACCAAAGTTTACGACGTTGAAGTGGCAACAACCGAATTTAAAATGCGACACCATTTGTTTAACTTTATTACATGGTCAGTGATGTCAGACATTTGTGAGAAAAGAAGTAAAGGAAAGGTTGGAAGAAAATTGAAACTCATTGCGCTCAAAAGGAGTCGCACCTTTCCGCTGACGACAGGACTAGAGCGTCGCGAAAGTTTCGATAGTACGTTACAGTGCCCTCACAGTTTTACCAGTAAACTGACCCATCGTTGACTGGTGAGGTTTTTTGGCTAATTGCAGATATACTGAAACAGTAGCAACGGGTAAACAGTGTCAAACACAGAAATGTCAACACACAAGGCTTACATTAAGATGGGAGGACAATTGCTGAGGCTGAACGCAATGTAGAACAATTTCCCGTTATTGCTTTCTGTGCTAGTTTATATTGGTTTTGCAGAGTGGGACGGATGACCATGGTTTCCTTAATTGGAATAATGTGAGAGCGAAAAGCCAGTAGCATGCATGTTTTGATGTTGTCCAGTAAATATTTCAGTAGGAGCACAATATATATATATATATACACAGAATTTTCTAATTTTTATCTCATATTTTCCCGTTTCAGCAAAATTCATTATTATCCTCATCAACACTGCAGAGCTTCCAGTTATACTTTGATCCGTCATCTGCGCGATTAATTTGCCAACCTCCCAGTCAGTCGCATATATCCGACACTGACATTCGTACTGATGACCAAGACTACCCTCATATTAACGTTGAAGGCAGCACCAAGAGGGACCCTGAAACCTACACTTCATAATTAAAGCATATTTATGTGGACGACTTGTCGTCTGCCGGAAAAGTAAAAATTGAACCTGTCAAACCAAATTTATGCGACTATCACCGTTTAATGTCAGCAACAACTTCAGAGCTTCCGGGGTTGCTCACACCCCGTCATCAGCGATAAAGACGCTCAAATTATAATAATAATAATAATTCAATAATGGATAATTTGAGCATTTTATCGCTGATGACGGGGTGTGAGCAACCCCGAAAGCTCCAAAGTTGTTGTTGACGTTAAACGGTGATGGTCGTATTAATTTGTTTTGACATGTATAACTACATCGTTACAAAACAACCTATCTTCAAAAATTGAACCTGACAGAATTTTTTTATTCAACTATACGTAAATATATTGCTATTGAAATGAAAATTGGACGCCTTTGAAACGGTGTAATAAAGTAATATTCCTTTTCTCTGTCATGCTATTTAACGCCGTTCTTGGTTAATAAATTTCTGTATGGCAGTTATCAGATCTTCTGCCTCTCACCTTCAGCGTTACAAAAATGAAGTAGAATTAGTAACACCATACAACCACGAGTGATACGTTGGTGATTCAGTGCATTGGAACTGTTCACCACAGACAGAAGTTAAAATGTTCATTCGACCTTTCAAATTTGGCTGATGTCCTCAGCTTCTTTTTCTTCGCTCCGCTACTGAGTGAATTCTGTGTGTGATTATTTTTTCGTAGTTCCCAGCACTTGTCCTGTCTTATTATTTCTGTCCAGAAGTTTTTGCTCATACTGCCTCTTTTCGGTTCACCATGTGAATATCGTAACGAGTCGCAATGACTGCATCACTATGCCTAACAAAAAATAAATAACTAATAATAAATCTTTGCACTGCTGAAGACGACACGTAGAAGGTCTCCAACTTTACGTTTAAGAAAGTAATTGAGCAAAAACTGCGTTAAGTCACACGACAAAAAATGGTTGAAATGCACCTACCATACTCTTCATGATTGATCGATTGCCAAACATACGTAAATAAAAACTTCATAAGTGCTATTGGGCAAGAAAATGTCCCAGCTGTGGTATATATGAACTAATGCAGGTGAGATCTAGCCACAATCAAACAGTGCAAAGATGGCTGCCACAGTTAGCGAAAAATTAGAGGCAGCGAATATATGCGACATCATGTACGCTGGATAAGAAATCATGGGATACAACTAGTCAGCGATTCTTAGGCAAGTTTAATGCAACAATCTGCTGTAACCCTGCAATTTCACGTGCCCTCCTCAGTTGTTATTACCATCGTTTGTTGACACGCTGATAAAAGAGCAGGTAACTTTTGAAACGTTCATGCAATATTTTACTGATGTAAAGAACAGCACTGAAATACACTGAAAATCTGGTGTACGAAAATAAGACTAATTGCTTTAAAGATTCTGATTTCTCCCTGAAAATCATTTTCTGCACCTGCTCATATTTTAGATCCTCTGTAGTGTATATCGGAGCGAGGTATTAGTCGCTGTCAGTAACCTTGCAGCCACCAACCGGGCGGTTGGTAGCTGCTCTGCCTCATTGTATTACAGTAAAGCATGTCATCGTCTAAGTGAATCAGCTTACAGGTAAGAGAAGGCACCAATTTGGTAGTCGCTTCAATTGCTCGTTTGCTTGCAGGTTGAAATAATGTAATTGCCTGCCTGAAGTAAATGTGGAATTCTATTAATAATTTCGCTGCAAGTTTATGAAGACTATTAATCATTGTACTGGTCAAGTATCACTGTGCAACTGATGGAGATAATACTTCGTTTCTCATGTTGATTATGTAGCTCATTCATCATGCAGGGAAAACTGATGTAAACTGTGGCATGAACATTTTGCAACCGCCTTGTAAATAAAATGGTTCGCTCATGCTATTGTCGCAGGTCTGACTTAATGGACCGTTAGTGGGGTAAGACAGGGGATTTGTCGGGTGTTCTGCCATCCACAAAGCTAACGTTCAAATGTTTCGTTAGTCAGGCGGCCATACACGTCGCCGCGCAGAGCAGCATTGTCGTTTCGCAGCGTTGAACCTCAAACAAGCTCATCCATTTACATAGAAATGCTATTTTGCCTTTCGCGTAATCCAATAAGTAACTTCAAAATTTACTCTTTCACTTTCACGGTCCCATTTGGACAGTGGATTAGCACAGTAGTGTCACGAAGCATTAATTAGCTTCCTGCAAGCAGGTGAAGGTCAAAATCCCGAATGTCAAAATTGCAAAAGAACAGAATCCAGAAGTCCTAATCCTGAATTGACGAAATCCAGAACAGTCGAAATCCGGAAAATGGAATTATTTATATGAGGGACAGGAGAATACGATAAAAGTTAATTTTCTTCATTAAAGATTAGTATGCTTGTAACAGGGCCACAACGGTGTTCTTTACATCAGCCCTTGTAACAGGTGTACCATGTTTTTGATATTACGGTTGTAGCAACTGTTGATTCTTGATCGCCGCAAAACAACCTAACCAGCGACTGGTTGGTTAGTTATGTTAGTGGAAACAGTCGAAAAGTGACCGTACGAGAGCTTATCTCAGAGCTTTCGTGATAACCTGATTCCGTCGTCAACGATAAGATCGAATGCCGTGTCCTGATCTTAACGGTCTTCTTCCATTCCATAAACAATTCCATTCTCAGAATTTCGACCATCCGAGATTTCGACTGTTCAGGATTTCTTCAATTCAGGATTTCGTCAATTCAGTATTTCATCATTCAGGATTCTGATATAGTCGATAGAATGCAAGCGCCAAAATAGTTTATATAATATTATGTAGTTAGCCTGGACGATAGAATGTTTCAATTCATTTTGAACAGTGAGACAGATAAAGGTCACCCAAATACTAGTATTCTGCAAGCAGTGAAGTTTGATTGCGAATAGCTATCCCAGGTTCTGAGACACGTTGTGTTATGAAAGCTAAAGAGGAGTTTAAGGAAGCCCTCAGAAAATGGAGTTAATAATTAAGTATGAAAGAATAAATTTGGGCACATCTGCAGTACGGACGACTAAAAACGTGCTATGTATGAGCCCTTAACTAGCATGTAACGCGACGAATTATTCAGTGGATAATGACCCTTTGTCTTCCGCTTGGATGTATTATCCCTCCTCCTTAGCAGCATGTGACGGTGAGAAACCTGTGGAGCTCGTCAGATTGGAAAAGCACACCGTAAACTGCGGCAGAACTTGCCGTGAAACTTTGTACTTGTTAAACAAACTGCAAATGACTGCGCTTTATATAACTATATTCCCAGGAGAACTAAATATATGACTTTATGTAACTTCCCAGGAGAACCAAGTGCAGTAGGCCATCCGTATCCGCGGTTGTCAGATCCCCAGCATACCGCGCTTAACCAAATTCCGCGTATGATCAAATCCCCTGTAGGAAATATACCCCACCAGGATCGTTGACAGGTTAACTGCAAAAATGGTTGGTGAGATTGTCAAAATTCAACACGCTTAACCGGTTCTGTTCTACTGCCCCTCTGATGCAACTGTAGCCTTACTCTTTCAGTCAGTCTGAAGAATCGACCTGTACGCGGCAGTGCAGTGGGCCCTCAGTATCTGCGGTTATTGGTTCCGGCAGAGAAGAGATCGAGCGTTGTTGTATGTGTCGTATGGCGATTAGGCGTGTGCAAGCCTGATCAGCCCGGACGAAAGGAATCTGAACGAGAGGCCACGTGAGAAACAGAGCACACTTGTAGGGAAACTCAATGTAAACTTAATTATTAACTACGTAAAGTTAACAAAACTACACATCTCCGTATTTGTAGGAATTAGCAAACCAAAAACCACGTTTCGACCATTACTATTGCGGTGGGTTGAAAATGAGGTCTAGTAATACAGCGAGTATTTACATCTCATGTTGATAGGTGAATTTAGAAACTACTAACAAAAACGATGCACAAATGGTAGTTTAGCAGCGTAAGAAAAGCTTATAAAATTTTACGCAAGCTAATAAGCCGTGCGAACGGAAAAAGTAATTTCGTCAAGTAGCACGATGCATTATAGCTGTACATAAGAAAGGACCCGGGCAGCAGACGTATCCAACGGCGATTCATCAGTCTTCGTCGATAATGACGTCATTCTTTCACCGGACAAACCGCGTTGAATCAAATCCGGGGATAAAAAACTGAGGATACAGAGGGCCTACTGTATATGCGCTTACTTCTTTTACTCACATGCAACAAATCACGCTGCCACTGACTTCGCATAAAGGACCGACAGAGATAGTGCCAAGGGATGGACGAATGCAAGTGACGTGGTAAGTCACTTATACGCGGCATGTCGACTCAGTACCCTGAAAGCCATTGCAAACGCAGAAAGACAAGCAGCGTTATACACAACCAAAATATAGCAGCAGCAGTGTGTTCTGAAGCATTGATTAAATGGACAAATGACCTGCTCAAAAGTGAAACATATCGCATTTATAAATGACCAATTGGTCGTACACATTTATTCACGCAAAATGCTGGGAAAGTTAACCAAACAATGAACAGAACATATAAAACAGGCCACCAAAGTCTACGTCCCCGCAATAAAGGTTAAGAATCTAGTAGCGAAGTACGTTAGCGCAGAGATCAAGGGCAT
The DNA here is from genome assembly GCA_000612645.2 of Trichuris muris. Classification (NCBI taxonomy): domain Eukaryota; kingdom Metazoa; phylum Nematoda; class Enoplea; order Trichinellida; family Trichuridae; genus Trichuris; species Trichuris muris. The sequence continues at coordinate 7,041,717 of CBXJ02000282.1, forward strand.
ATACACGTCAGTTAAAAACAATATCAACTGTTCATTGTTTCATGTGCATATAGCGGAAAATACACTGACATTGTGGTCCTCCATCAAACAGTCAGTGCAATCAGTATGAGTACTGTATTGCAGTATTGCACCTAGAAACTCACTTCATTTAACTGGAACAAAAACATTATTGTTCTTTAATGTGAACGAATGCGTAGCAATCACGCCATACGACAAAAGACAGAAATATTTCATTTCCAAAACCATAAAAAGCTGAATATCACTGTTCAGAATATTTCACCGGCATAAATTAACAGCTGGCCAAATGGAACTGCAGATTTGTTCATTTTACAGGAAATCAATTATTGAACAATTTCATGCTGATGCTCAATGCGGAAGCATAAATTTATTTGAGGGAGACGTGTCACTTGCGTCTTTGACGAATTCATTTAATAAGGTATGGAAAGGACTCCAGACTGGCGCAGTTAATTCTCTTCGCTAAGTGCCTTCCTTGGTCATTGCAAAGAATTAACTCTGATACATTGAAAAATAAGTTATGCAACGCAACTTTTCAGCCCAAAGTACCTAGTACAGTGAGTAAACCACTATCGCCTTCTGCAGTTGTATACGCTGGTCGCATTTTATCCAAAGAACCTGCATTCTGGTGTTTTGTGCAAAAGCAGACCATATGTAACATGACGATACCGAAGTTTATTTATAAAATTGGTATACGATTTCAATTTGAGAAACTCATCTCTGAATAAACGAAAACTATGACGCCCAGCGGATTGTCAATATTTTCATCGTGCCATAAATGATCCATTGGTTTGCTAGCTTGCTGAAGTGACGGCTGTTTATTTTGCACTGATTTGGCGCTTTCATATATTGAACATGATTAGAGAAATTGATAATCTGCAAATAGGTAATTATTAGCACAGTGCACTGTTTCATCAAATCAAGTTTACCTATCATGTGCAAAATGCCATCCGAAATATGGATTAATTGTGAAACCGTCAGAGAGGACAACCGACCCGTCATCCTCTCTGACGGTTCAACCTACAATGTAGTGACAATTTTTTACGCTAACACAGTCGTGCTTTAAACTCATGGAACTGAATACAGTAGATGTTCAGGTACATTTTCCCTTAGAAAACACCGTTTCGAATGCCGTTGTTTCTTTTCGACTCAGTGAAATGGCATAATGTAGGAATTATCATTGCGATAGATCGCGATCTTTACCAAATGGTAATTACTACAATAAATGAAAGCCTGCAAAATGACGTAGCACAGTAGAATTCAGACATTTCCGTCAAAAGAAGCAGTTCTTCAACTCAACAGCTCAGAAGTAGCACAAGAGTATGGCACCAATCAACTTATGAGCGTGTTTATATATAGTTCTTACTTGTACTCAGCATTTTTGTACCAAAGCAGATAATCAAAACGTAAAAATGCCTGAGCAGCCGCCTTATGATGAAGAAACGAAGAATTCAGAAAGGACAAGTGTGCTGAGCCAGCAGGACTCATTTGTTTAACAAAAGTGCAAATGCCACATGACAAGGAGCCTTATCCAATGGGCAGGAAATCTGATTGATCATTCCTGCATTGTGCTATTGCCAACATAATCATTGCAGAGATCCATGTTTCAAGTACTTTCGACGAAACCACGTGGTCTCAGCTAGAATCTCACGTATATAACTTGTGTGGGAAGATTAACATACATCAGAGTGTCACTGGGTAAGAAATTAGGTAATCTCTACTGTCCCCAGTATTTGACGCTTACACGATCGCGCACAGCAGCAAGGGATGTGGTTTCCACACTTGACTTGAGCAAAGTAGTTGTGAGCTCGACTACGCTGACTTCGATCGAGCAGTGGGTTATGGCTAAAGGACTGAATTTTGTGCCTACACCGAAGGCTCCACCGATGTTTTATATCATCGCATCGGTTGAGCACACCCTATCTAAACTGGTCCGTGCGAGAGCGGCAGAAGTCAAAGGGGCGATCTGCAGCTCATTATTGCACCTTAGGGAAAGACATCGCAACATAAACAGGCTCGAACAAGGTGTAATAAAAAGATTAAAGATGCTTAAACAGGTAGTCATCAGGAAAGGTGACAGGAGAAATGTGGTAGTTCTACTGAATCAAACGGACTGCGTAGAAAGATCTCTTCCCTTCGCAGCAGCGGGAACTACGGGCCGTTGGTCCTTGAAGCTACTTGCACAGCCAGAAAAGAGGCATTAAGGACCATGAAGTGCATAATAGAGGGAGTCCAATGACCAGGGACTTACTAACATCTTAAGAAAACTCTACTTCAGTGGCAATTCCAAGTGCCCTGAAATGTACGCACTTCCAAAGATTCATAAACCAGGTGTTCCACTGAGACCAGTAATTTGTATCATAGATTCGGTCACGTCTGCACTCAGCACATATTTGAAGTCTATTATTCAAGCACTCATTGGCAACCCCACTTCGCATGTCACCAACCACAAAGACTTCTGCATGTCACTACAGAACATCCACATTAGACCGAGTGACATATGGTCAGCTATGACGTAAGAGACCTCTTCAGTAGCATTCGCATAGCACACACACTGAACATTCTCCAACTTTTGCTAGAATCTGACAGCATATTTCACCATAGAACATAACTTAACCCCTTTCATATAATTAAACTAGTATCCTTTTACATGCAAGAAGGGAATTACTTTAGGTTCCAGGACAGCTTCTGTGCATAAAAAAGTGGAGAACCAATGGGTAGCCCCTTATCTTATGTCCTCGCTCAGGTATTCATGAAATACCGGGAGGAAGTCGCGTACAACAGAGCGGCATCACCTATTGCCCTGAAGCTTTTCAAACGATATGTAGATGTCATATTCAGCGATCATGAAAACAGGTAGGGAACAAGATTTTCTACATCACCCCAATAACAGCTTCCGGGTAGAATCACATTGACGATGGAAAAAGAAATAGGTAACAGACTCCTTTTCCTTGACGTTCTAGTCTTGAAGAAAGGGAGGCTTTCAACAAGAGTGTATCGAAAGTCGACACACTCGCGCAGATACGTCCACTTTAACTCTCATCTCCATTTGTCAGTGAAGAAAGGTATTACTGCTGGAGTGATACACCGTGCGATCACGATTTGTGATCCAAAATATTTAACATCACAAATCAATCGCATTCGAACGGAATGGCTATCCCAAAGCGTTGGTCGATTCTATAATCAGAAGGAGGTTACAGCAAACCATAAATAATGGAGTAAACTCGGAAAGAACAGAGCCGGTAATAACTACTCCTTATTACCACAGCATACGCAAGCGGATACAATACCTAGGCTGAGTACACCACTTACGAGTTACTTCAAATCTTCACAGAATTTGCGGACAATTACAAGGAACGATAAGATCAAATAACCCTCTGTGGAAAGGCCGGAGTCGTTTATAAAATTAAATGTAGTTGCTACGTCTCCTTCATAGGGAAGTAGGCAACCCTTTATTTCACAGGTTCCATCAGCACCTGGCTACGTTAAACAGTTACAAGAACGAAGAACAAAGACTCTATGGAATTCAGACCCGACAACGAGGCTGACCACAAACACTTAATCCATAAAAGATCACGGATGATGCCAAAGAAGCCTGAGGTCGTGGAGCGTTCCTCTCACTGATCACATGACCTGCGACCTAAAATAATATGTCGGGAGAGCCTTTTCAACCTTAGGTAAATAAAGGAAGCCATTTTCATTCGCAATAACAACTGCTTGAATCGTCATAGAGGAGTAGAGATCAGCTACATATGGAATGCACTCATCGGTAAAACAAAATGTTGCACCATACAACTCTCCTCAGCCTATAAATACGCCAACCTCAGAATAAACGGCACCATTAACATTCGCTGAAGACAGAACAAGATTGTTCCGTAAACTAAGGTTACAATGTTCTGAGACATTTCCCTAATAACTGTCCATGCATTCGCTGGTAGTAGTCTGTTTTCCATATATTTCAGAACCTATTCGACTACCAACGGGATCAAGCGGCGCATCCCTTCATGAAACAACCACATATAGCAAATCAAGCCTCTTGTTTGCCTCTCTTCATCATCATTGTTATTTGGCAAGGACACTATTACTTAAATGTTCTAATACCACTGTTTCCTTATCCACTTCTATAAACATGAAAATTTCGTCGACACAACGTCTCAAAAAGTTTCAGTATCACAGGTATTGCCGGATTATTCTATGTAACCTCCTTCATATATTCCCCACGCGCCTAAGAAATATCCAGGGGCTGTTGGCTCCCTGGTGGTTAATCATTTCGAAGATGTGATTTCGTACAGACTCGTATAACCGCATGCTACTTCACTACTTCTGTACGTTTTACCTGTGTAAGGAGTGAAAAAAGTTTATTTGGGCACTTACTCAAGCGACGAAGCTTCCGGGAGAACCGACGCCCGTCTTCAGCGTCAAGTACAAACAGTCCGGCGCAAAGTAATACTCTTATAAAGGGTTTAGGTCAGGTAAATATAATGTAGGCAAACATTGAAAATATTGGTAGTATTTGGGTCAGCGCAATTAGGGAGAAAAGGTCGATAATAATAGTGACTTCCTGTGTTTTTAGTCAGCCAGAAAATCGATGATTCAAGATCCAAATTGTGAGGCTTTAAAGTTTCTATTTCGCTATGGTTCTGTTCTTGTAAGTTTCTTCCTCCTTTTTGAGGCTTTACCTTCTTCTCAGGTTGTCTTTATTTGCATGCGACTTCTTACTGAAAGGTTTAAAAACCCAACCACTCAGTGGAAAGAATTGTTAGGTATGTGCAATGCGACAACATTGCGTAGACGTAGCGATTTCATTCCAGATGTCGCTAACTCCTACACCTTGGTCTCTGTTTACGGTCTGATTACGTCTAATGTACAATAGAGGTAAGGTAAGTTAGCGACACCTGGAATGAAATCGTTACCTCTACGCAAAGTTGTCGTATTCCACATACCTAACAATTTCCTCCACTGAATGGATGGGCTTTTTAAAACTTTCAGGAAGAAGTCGCACGCAAACAAAGACAACCCAGGAAAGCCGAAAAGCCCCAAAAGTAGGAAGAAACTTACAAGAAGCGAAAGAAGAAAGGATAGAGAAAAAGAAACTTTAATGGCTCACAATTTGGACCTTGAATCATCGATTTTTCTGCTGTCCAAAAACACGGGAAGTCACTATTATTACTGACCTTTTATCTTCCTAACAGCGTTCACCCAAATATTTCCAATATTTCCAATGTTTGCCTTCATTATATTTACCTGACCTAAACCCTTTATAAGACTATTACTTTGCGACGGACTGTCCATACTTGGCGCTGAATACGCGAGTCGGCACTCCGGAAAGCTTCGTCGCTTGGGTAAGTGCTCAAACAAACTTTTTCTTGTTCCATACACAGGCGAAAAGTAAAGAAGTAGAGAAATATCTCCTGGTGGTTAATGCATAAAGGTGTCTTGAAATCTGAAGTAACTCCCATCTTGTATTCCAAAGGAAACTAACTTGGCAATATTAAAAGGGTCTAACTTCCTTCCGTTGAGCAAACAGCTGTGGAAGATTGACAAGCGTTGGAACACGTGGAACATGTTTGTCCTACATGGATGTAATGATGCCTTACGATGAAATGTGGAATCCCAATGGAATGTGCCGAAAACATACCTTACGTCATAGCTGATATACCGTCATTCCGTGTGATCATAACTGCCTAAAGCGTCATGCAAAATTTCTTGTCATTCATAACGTGTGAACCCGGGCCACTTGTTTATGGCTGAATAACATATTTTAAATTTCTCCTTGAGTGACAAGTGATATTGTTAATCCTGTAGATCACTAGCCTCAAAATAACATCTGGTTAACGTGCCTTCGGAATTTGCATATTTCTGCGCATTTTGAATATCTCGCAAAGCACAGATTCCTGTAGACCAGTGGTTCCCAAAATTTTGGTCCCATCGTCCCCTTTTGAAACAAATATTTTGCCATCGCCCCGCATCTGTCTCTCCCTCTCCCTCTGTCGTGCACTACCCAGACTTCAGTTGAGTCGACGGTGAAGATAGGTCAAGGCGTCTCCTGATGCTCCTCCGTTATCAGTTCAATGACGTTCTCTACATATTAAACGGGTTGCCTTCCGTAACAATAGAATTATTAAGCCTTGCGGATCATTACAAGAGGTGTATGTCGAAATCCTCTGCGACGAAATCACGAGCGGTCAAAATCCAGAAGGTCAAAATGCCGATCGGTCGAAATCCTGAACGATCAATATCGTGGAAATGATATTACTTAATTAAGAGACTGGGAGGCAGCATAAGGGTGGTTTTTCTTTTCGGCATTTCGACAATCGAGATTTTGTCTTTTCAGTGTGTTTTCCGTTCGCGATTCCGACTTCAGGATTTCGACCTTCGGGATTTTAACTGTCTTCGGATTACAAGACGTTTTCGCGTGCAATGTGATAGAAGGGAACTTAAGATGCGTAGCAAAGGCTTTTTGACAAATGAGAAAAGATATTACAATGCAAGTTCATGTCAGTAATCCTTTATTAACCTTAGCATAACACAACAACCCATTTCTCAATGCGAAGGAAGTGCCTGACGAAGTTAGGTTAAATTTTTACATCGGGATTAATATTTGTGAGCATTATTCATAGGTCGCCTCGTCTCGCTGTTTGCAGCCGATTCCTTTTCTTACTCAGCAGATCAGTAATTGCGCTGAATCCACGTTCAGCTAAGTACAACAATTGAATAGAGATAAGAAGATTTTCCCCAACAGGCCTTAACCGACGATGAAGTCGTGCTACTTGTCGCTGTAACCAAAACTGGTGATATCAGCTCTTAAAGTACGGTTTTTACTCTTCATTCTTTTGCAGTTCTACTAAGTCATCCTGTCGTTCCGTTTCTGCCTCTTGCACATTGCAGAATGGACTCACAACCCAGTCTGGAATTTTCATGGATATTATAGAATGTCACTGAATCGTTTCACGTAATATGCATGCAGCATTTCAATGTGATTGCAATACACCAAAATATCATCATCAGCGACTTTTTTCTTGAATGCAGCGAGGAGTGAGAACTGACAGAACTCTCCGCGTCCCAGATTTCGTTTGAAAATAACTAGCTTTGAAACAAATGCAGATATAACAGCCTTCGTTGTGATTAAGTTAAGGTTGTCGCCCTGCAACTGCAAATTCATCTTATTGAACTTTAAGTATAATTCCGTTAGGTATGCGATGTCGCTTTTCAATTTCTTCAAGTTGTCTCGCAGTGTAGCATTCTCGTCCCGTAAGAATTAAAAATGTGTATCAAAAAGGCAATAAAAGCGGCTCAAGCAAGTGCCTTTCGATAACCAAAAACTTCAGTATGAAGTAATAAACGTTTAAAAGCCTCATCATACGCCTCACGTAACTGAATGAGTAATCTCTCATTCAACGATTTTCTGTTGATTTTGTTCACAGCTGCAATAACAAACCGCAGTGAGCAACACAAACGGTCGCTGAGGTGTTTTGCAACCAAATGCTGCCGATGAATCGCGCAGTGAACCGCTAACACACTCGGAGCCACCTTCAAATACGCAATAAACCCAGTCATGGATGACGGTCCGTCACTTGCCATAGTCATTATGCTCGTAAGAGGGATATTCTTTTCTTTGAAACATTCTTCTACAGCGCGAAATATTGACTCTCCTTTAGTGTCGGTTACAAGATTCTTGGCAAACAATAATTCCTGTGTTAAACGATCCTCTTTTATAAAGCGAACGTCAGCTAGCAGCAATATCTGATTGCCAGCCAAAGTGGATTCATCAAGTTGGAAGGCAAATGATATAGTCATCAAAAAATTGCATAAAGTATCTTATATGTCACTGCTGATTTCTTCGACTCTCCTGTGCACCGTATTATTGCTCAACGGGATCTCTCTGATTATTTCAGTCGGTGATATGTGCAGCAACGTACGTAGAACTTCACTGATAACAGGAAGCAATAACTCTCCCCGACGCTATGCGGCTTTCCAGATTTTGCAATTAGTAATGAAATATTGTAAGAAGTAAACAACCCTTCATTTTCCTTTTTCGGAGCAGAAGATAGCATACTTCGCAGTGTTGGCGTTTTGCGGAATTTATCCCAGAGTGACTGAAAATAAACCATGCCCTTATTAGACTTGTCAGCATATACTCTTTTCAAGTGTTCTTGTAATCTTTATGGCTTCATTGATTCGTTTGAGAACACTTTCTCGCAAGTAAAGCACATAGGTGAATACTTATTACCCGGTGAGTGGATAAAACCATATTTCAAATGCTCCAAGTTGTATAGCCTGCATTTTTTCACTTCCGCCATAGCGAAAAAGGCTACACATTAGTCGCTCTTCAATAAGGAATGTTGTGTTGTATAAAATTGAGTACGATGGAGTGGCAGAATAGCTCTCAGCATGCATTCAAAATCTCGGTAAGAGTAAACAGACTTTTGCATGCGTAAGCAGCACTTAAACAGCACCTTAAGTAAACATGAAACTAAACAATCTACTTCCTTAATGCCTTTAACTTTCGAACAACTCCTCATGCTATTTTTAAATAACAAACGGCTAGCAAATAAAAACATGAAGGTAAACGCACTGTTACGAAGTTCTACGCCTTTAATTCCAACATTTCTAATTAATAATTTAGTATTATATTAGTGGTCAGTCAGAAGTAGTAATTCTAAAAGTCACTTACAAAGCCCGTGTAGTCAGACAAGAATGACAACACCTCTGGACCAAGCGCGAACGTGAAGTCCAATATAGGCGGTACAAACCAAACCATTTGATGTAGCCTTGTGCACAAATTATATACTTGAGGAACAAACTGGAATTTGACATATCCACGTTCGCTAATCAAGGAATCAATCAACGATCAATCTCTTGGCCTGTGAGGTGTCATAATCCATGATAAGTTCACCCCCTCCATTTCCGGGAGGTATATGCAAAATTTTCCGCCAAGCAAGCCGTTCATTGGTCATTTAATTGCACCTATCTGCTAGCCTTTCAGGGCTCACCGTTTTCCATCATCAGAGAGAAATGATAGCGCTGTAGTGACGTCGACGGTAGCCTATCAATCACACGACCTCCCGAAAGTAAAAAGGGTGAGAACTTGCCACGAATTATGACAGTTCCTCTGATTATTATTAATTGCTGATTGAATACTTCATTTAACCAACCTAGATATGTCAAATTCTAGGTTTTGTTCCTCGACTATGAAACGTTCCCAACGTTGTAGTAAAAGCACTTTGGTTTTGTATCGCCTATCGCGAACGGACGCTCACACGCGCACTTGCTCCGCGAAGAAACGAAAACAGAAGATAATAAAAAATAATAGAATTGAACAGGGGTACGCGAGGAATACACGGAAGCTTTGTTTTTATTGAGAGAATAAAAGCTTTATAATCATCAGATAAAAATGTGTGGAGAACATTGGTTTTCCTCAAACGCACATGCCCCGTTAAAAGGAACATTTATAATATATTAGAATAAGGTAACCTTTTCTTTTGCGAGTCTTTACCGCTGATGACGGGGCGTGAGCAACCCCGAAAGCGAGGAAATTGTTGTCGACATTAAACGGTGATAGTCGTACTAATTTGGTTTAACCTTTATTTTCCTTCTCTTTAACGGCAAGTTGCATTTCTGCTGATAAACTCTTCACACGGCATCACCCCGTTAGATCAAAGCGTTTATTTTACACGCAGAGCTTGCAGCTACTGCTCCTGAGGCCGTCATCATGCATTGTCAAAAATGCACAGTTGATGTCGCCAGCTCGGATGGTCAAGCAGAGGGGCTTGTTGAACCCTCGGGTGGCTGGGCAGTCGACATATGCATTTTTGGCTATGCACTGATGACGGCTACAGGAGCAGTAGCCGCAAGCTCTGCGCTTAAAATAAACGCTTTGATCTAACGGATGATACTGCGTCAAGAGTTTGTCAGCAGAATAAGATAAACTGGAAATCAGATAAAATGAATGGAATAAGGACATTTTAACAAACAATAATAAATGAGTACCCTGTTTCATCCGCTGAACACGGCTCGCCTCTGGTATATTACATTTAGACTTTGTTCTAATCCGGGTTAGTCCGTAAATAAATTGCATAATAAATAAAATAGAGTGAAATCCATAATTAAGGTATCTACTTTTCAGTAGAACAAACAAAAGTTTACCGAAGGTTAACGCGATTAATAGATCACTGCTACGTTACTACAATATCCAGCTGAAGCCGCTCTAAAGGTGCTCGCAACCGATACCCTAACCAGCGTTCTGCACTTCGAAATTGAGTAATGAAATCCTCACGAGGCGCTCAAGCCACTGCAGAGCTAATTTTAAGAGGAAAATTCAATCACTATATAGCTAAGGGAAAGTTGACTAGAAAATTTAAAAACCTAAAATAAATCCCCTAATTTAAAACAGCAAAATTAGCCTTACAATGGAAAAAAGAATCGGAAAATTTTTAAAAATGAAGTAGATGTAAAACGGTTCAAGAAAGAAGAGTTGATCTTGGTAAATAATAGAGTGTATGACTGCAAGCTTACACGAAGAGGGGAAAAAGAAGAAATTGCCGGGTGATTGCCACCAAACGTCTGATAACGCCGCAACTTACAATGTTCCATTGAGAAAAAAAGTTTACCCTTGCGAAAGACATATATAAAAGATTTACCACAAAGATGGACTCTATAAAGAAAGAGAAATAGCGAATTGTTATTGAGGGCTTTAAGCAGATGACAATTTTGTGACTCTCCTCACATTTCTTTCTTCCATTCATTCCGTTCGTTCTGAAGAAACCACTATCTCCTAAGATTGGCTGTTGCGGTTGAGATAGCAAGAGAGTTACAGATATAATAGAAAGTGGTATTACTGCATTTATAAAGTCCGCTCTGGGAGGTGACAAAACGCAAAACTTTGCGTGTTTGCTAAAGCGTTCTTTTACTCGTTCACTTCAGGTTTCCTTTTGCTTCAAGAGCTCATTACAGCGACTTGCAAAGCTTCGGTAATAAGCATCGAACTATTACATCCGGCGAAGTCTGGACAGAGAAGTGGAGTCTTTTCTCGTTAACGCCCGTCGCTCAAATCTCCCGCTCATTTATTAATATTAATAGTCACCGGTTTCAGCCAATTAACGCAGATGCTGTTATGGTGGTAACCGGAAATGATGGATTCCTTCCTTGATGATCCACACTAACATGAAAGTGTGATAAATTATACCAGTGATTCTGTTCACTTTTCGCAAGTTCCGTCGTGCTATCACGCCATTGGGAAGAATGAGTGGCAGGCGACGACGAAGTAGACACACGAAACGTAGTAGGTGCACTTCCCAAAAACTTCACTGACCTCTAAATTTTCATAATTCGTTTAGAACACATCACCCTCATTGAGCCCATTATCGCCCCCTGAGCGCACTCTCAGGTTCCATCGCCCCACCCTCCTTAGCCGTTACATCGCCCCCATGGGGGCGATATCGCCCACTTTGAGAAACACTCCTGTAGACATTCGTTAGCCGCTTTTCTTTGACTTCGTCTGTAACACACTTCATGACCATTAATGCTTCTTTGCTCAATGTACATGTATGGCATTGGCCCAATGGTCTTTAGAAAGGCAGCCTGACCTTCTGAACATAGTTGACATGTTTTATGAGGATAACTACTTTTCCCTTTCACCTTCTGTGATAATCATTTTGAGCCTCCTTAGGTTTTGTATCACACAATGTTTATGCGGTTTAAACTGGAGACGTTTTCCTGAACTGTAACAACTCCACTTCAAAATTAGGATGCCATAAAGCCTCGTTACACACCGCCTTATCTTCTACATTAACGACATTCATAGATGGAAGAGAAACTCGGTAACAGACAAATACTTGTATCCATATAATAGTAACAACAGTAGAATTTCCTCTGGCTGCAATCGAAATAGCCCTCTATACTGCTCACGATATTAAATGGCACTAAACCATTCTCCCTACAGAATTACCCTATTATGCCTCATGACTTTACATTTAAGTTTCCTGGTACTCGCTGTCAGCCGAAGAAGGCAGTTTGGAACATTTCGGTATGTTCACGATATCTGATCGTACTTGTTTCCTGCTAATGAAATTGCTGAATATCAGCTCCATATATTCGCTTTGAAAAGTTACATATGATTGCTTTTCACCAGGGTGTACTTCTAAATCAGCGAGCTACTGCATCTATTTCATCTTCAGTCAGTTGTTTAGTCAGTTCAAGTTGTAAGACAATGTCGAAATTCTGCTCCCCATGAAACGGAAGGGTAATACACATGCAACGCCAGGAATGTACTGCACAGAAATACTACGTACACTTTGATTAATCCGCAATATCCGAGAATAATGAGAGGCCATCAAATATGTGTGGAGAAGGGGGTCGATTCGTCAAAGGCCGCAGAGAAAAACGTTAAGGCAAAAAGTAACTCTCCTCCATATCTTCTGGTCCCAGGTAACAACCGTAATCTATTACATCCGCAGGTTCACCTCTTATAGAATTCCGTTCGCCACACATGAAAGCGAATTTTTCAATTTGACACCGAAAGTAAAAGTGACTGTCAGATACAGCTAACTTAGAAACATCTTTACTGTCGATCTTATTTCTGCTCTATATGCAGGAGGCTGTTCACAAAAATTGTTTCGGAAGTGAAACTTGTCATTATTCAGGGGCAGTTTGTGACACACCGAATAGCTGAGCTATCATAAAATTCAAATGCGAAGACGTTAAATACGGTTAGGGCAATGTTTACTGCCTGCCTGATCATCGCAATTCACTATTTATTACAAGTACGCCGGCGTTGTGAAGTAACGCAGAGAAGTGTGAGCAATGGCCTACAACGATCGTGAGGTAAGTATTCTCGTACGACACAGCAGATTAATAAGGGTTCTTAAAGTAACGGAACAAACCGTTTTCGCCTGCCTGAGGACAGGGAAGTGATAAACTCGTTTTCGCTAACAACAGCAGCATGAAAGGTGAACACGTAAATCACATGACAATGTACAATACACAGTACCGGCTAAAACGCTATTCCATATATTTTCAACATTCTAGATTTTAAATATGATTTACTGCTAGAATAGCGGAAACAGCATTGTTGGCATGTAGTTGCATGGTTTACAGCATGTATAATGTACGCCGTGATTCGTCCATTATATTGTTGATGTAAACTGCGCTCTTGGCACAGCTTGTGACTTAGAATATGCAATAACAGGTGTAATTTTTAAGAGGTCTGTTCCAATGACAGATGTAATGCACAATCCATTCTGCGAGCAAGAAGTGGAAGCCCGTATATCTTTGGTGAATAAACTAAATATCCATTACAACTATGCCTACGTTTCCTAACAAGTATAGGCTATACTGTTTGCTTGTTCACGCGTTGCTTTTCTGATTGGTATATTATTTTAGTCTGTCCAACTTTTATGCGATCTCAAGCCTGCAATAATCGAGTTCCGTGAAGATATGAATAAGTATTACGTACGAGAACCATTTAAATTGAACTATGTTCGCGAAGCTACGCAGGAAGAAGTGAATGCCCACATTCTCAATGACTTGCAGAGACTTCCGCATTTCAAGCACGATCCGTCAGGCGATTTAATAACGGAAGTACAGTTGCCACAATTGGATTACATTGGAGGTGGGTTTTATGACACCACAGCTATGACAAATCATTCTATGAGTCTTATCGATGCTCACGAGCAAAACATCTGCAAGAGTATCGATGCTATGCGTGGGCATATTGCTAAATGGGTGAGCTTACTGGAGAAATTGAAACTCCAAAAGCAGTGACAAGTGTCGCAAGCAATTTGTTATCGGGCTCTTGAAATTTTACTGCAATCCCATAAATAAACATTTACGTTCCCATCGTTGTGGTCTGCAAATGGCTACGAAAGAAACCTATTTCAGATTTTTCATGAACTAAGGAGCGCCAAACTTCCATCAAGCGTTAGCGCTCGTCATTGAACACGTTTATCTTGGGTTGCATTCAATACAATAACCATGCTGATTCGGTGGTACCACTTTTACCGCTTTTACGGACTTTATTGGTGAAATAACTGTAGCTTTCATTACCAACCTTGTCTCGTGTTGAGCGTATAACGACGTAAGATTATGCAGTAGTAATGATGATGTATGTCTGTTTCCCAACCTTTTGCCCGTCATCGCCCCCGTAGGTGCCCCCATCGCCCCCCACCCTAGACGTCGTCATCAGCCCCGTAGGCTCTGTCGTCGCGCACGGGGTTAAAATTGCTCTTTCCCTCCGTTTTGTACCACTATTTCTTGGGCCTTTCTGGCATGACGTCATTTTTCTCGGCGCCTTTTGGGGAAATGGCAAATAGCTTTTCACGTCACTATCTCGCGACAGGCTACATAGAGGTGGCTCCGGGCGAGCCGGTACCGACAAGCATATCGGTGTCAAGCGGTGTATAGGCTTTTCACGACAATGGTCTTTGGATGACTGCCGTTGGGTAATGTTTTGGAGGGGCGGGGTTTTTTCAAGAGCCTTCCTCTGACGAATCGAGATCGAAGAGACGATGGACCGACGGCGGAAGGGCCTCTCGCCTTAGCCTTTCATCGCCCCCTTCGTAGCCCCCTGGCCTTCCATCGCCCCCAGGAGCGTCGAAATCGCCACCCAGGGGGCGATATCGCCCCCGTTGGGAAACACTGATGTATGTCATTGCAGGACAACAATGAGAATTCATTAAGGTAGTGAAAAACTTTTCGTCCATCACATATGTGTGCATACTTGCTTTTTCTTTTTCGTGGTGAAAATTTATTTTCATGATTGCTTTGAGACGTTGCAGCATTCCTGTTCATTTGTGATGCTAGCTTGAATGTCGTTAGCTTCTATTCGTGGCTCACGATTGGTTGTTTCATTGTATTTTGTGAAAAATGCCTCTTTGGATTACCTTATGTTTAAAAAATGCAAATATATGCTTTGTAACAGGATTTATTCATATTTTCTTCTTGATGTTTACGATACATAGTTCTGAAAGCTACGCCAGAATTATCGATTTGTTCGAATAAGAAGTGAACAACTTACGAAACTATCCCATTCCGTTTCAGCGTCATGATATGTGGTTGCTTCTGTTATGAACCCATCCGAAACGTTCGAGTTTACAGCAGTTTGTTCTTGGGATTAAACTGGTCCATATTTCGCTTACAACCATTCATTTGTGTCTCTGCTGACAAATTCTTGACACGGTATCAACCCGTTAGATCAAAGCGTTTATGTTAAACGCAGAGCTTTCGGGTACTGCTCTTGTAGCCGTCACCAGTGCAAAGTCAAAAATGTATATGTCGACTGCCCAGCCAGCCGAAGGTTCAGCAAGCCCCTCTGCTAGACCATCCGGGCTGGCGACATCAACTATCAGGTACTAACCCTTGTACCCGTCAAGCGTCCGTCGCCCGCCCAGTCAGTCCTGCAGAGAGCGAGCATCCCCACCGATCGACCGGGATAGTGACAAAACTCCATAATGAACAACGACAGTAAACAACCCGTGCCCGTGTTCTTCGCTAAAACGTGCGGGTCTTAAAGTGGCCTTTCTGGCTTTCACCAACCTTCATCCCTTCTTCCCTATCCGATATTTCTGACTTCATCTGTCGTTGTTCTTCTCCATCTTCTACCTTCTTTTTACTTTTTTCGTGATTCCATGTGCCCCGTGAAGCATTTGCATGTTGCAAACTTTTCTTTTGTTCTCTTTAAAGGAGACGTGCATTTCTGCTGAACTTCGGCTGGATGAGTAGTCGACATATGCACTTTTGAATTGGCACTGATGATGGCTACAGGAGCAGTAGCCCAAAGCTCTGCGTATAAAATAAACGCTTTGATCTAACGGGTTGATACCGTGTCAAGATTTTGTCAGCATAAATGCACCTCGCTCCTCTCGTCGCTCGCTGGTTGTTAGTGGTCGTTGACTCGCTCTCTCGCCCCGGAGTAAAGCTCAGTACGATCGCGAACTCTCGTCTTTGTTTCCAAATCTTTCGAACGTGCGCATTTTCGTTCACGTATTCACCTGCCAAAAAGCGGCTGCATTGCTCTTGACTTTTCAGACAAGATATCACAGAAGAAAATCAGATCCTTGGTAACGGTGTAGTTATACATGATAAGGTATATTAGTACCACTTGCACCGTTTAACCATTTATTTCAAACAACTCGGAGCTTTCAGGGTCGCACACACCCCGTCATCAGCGACTAATGAACATTCAACAATCTGGTTCATTAGTCGCTGATGACGGGGTGCGTGCGACCCCGAAAGCTCCGAGTTGTTTGAAATAAAAGGTTAAACGGTGCAAGTCGTACTAATATACCTTATCAAGATATCATAGTAAAGGTATTCGCCATATCAGCCTGACAGAAGGAGCCCAGAGGGTGCAGTGGGAGAAAGGTATCTGGTCAGCATTGAATGGTGAAACCTGGGCGTTAAATCATACGACAGCAACAATGTATTACAGATGCCATCCCTGATTTCTTATTGACCTGATATACTCGTTTGACCGTACAATTGGTGCCCTCGCAAAACGATCATGGTTTAACGCCGTCTCACATTAGTATTTTCATTGTTGATAATGTTCTATTGGAGCTACGCATCCAGCAGACGCATTTGCATTTTGAAATAGTTATCAAGGGGAATATTTTTCAGCCGTTAGTCTACTGTTATGTTCACGTTAACCATTGAGCCACTGACATGATCGATTCACCAGCAGTTTCGTATCTTTTCTTGAAAAGTCATTCCCATAATTCGCTCAGCAGAACCAAGCAAAGATTCGCCTTATGCCAGACATGCATGGGTTCATTCGTCACCTCTTGCTTCGATTTCCATCATGGTTCACCCACCGTCAAAGTCCCATCGTCACTTGAAAATGTTTCGTTTCTGTTTCAATTTGTTTGCACATGTTGTCTGTTCCATTCTGGCAGCCAAGTTTTCAGCTCCGCACACGCTTTCCGCGGAAGGCAACCGAAACGTCCGTGAGTATTCAAAAGTGATTGATGGACTGCCAACTGAATACTGTAAGCCTGCGCGAAGTTTACCTAAAGAGGGCACCCCTACCTCCTGCTAACTCATTTCTCACGTTCACACCTTTGTCTGGTAGTACTGTTTACGATTTGTGTTTCTTTTAATGGTAACAGTGTATTTCTTCAAGGGCCGCTCGGTTTTCAGTTTTACCCTTTGCGGCTCTTCCCTATTAACCTACTCTAATTTTCATGATGAAATTATCCTTCCGGAGTGGATTGTCGCTCGTTGATGTGATCTACTGATTGTCTGAGTGCTTCTCAAAAGTGAACCTAATCAATGACTACTTATAAAGGTCTTATTGGCAAACGCAAATGCATACAGGACGGAAGCTTTTGGACCACCGTAGTTCCGTCATCACCGAAAAGGAAGGCTTAGTGTTTTTACCAGATTAATATATAGATTAGCGGGTATTCACTATGGCTGAGATGTCAAGTCCAGATTTTGCAACAACTGGTTTGATAGAATATACCGGTTCACACTTGCCTCACCTCAACTCGCCTGTCTCTGTCAAACAGCCTCCAGCTAGTGATTCAAGCTCCCCTTATTACTGACGACGGAACTATATTGTTCTGAAAGCTTCGATCCGCATTGTGTTTGCTTTTACAAATAAGATGCACATAAGTAATCATTGGTTAGGTTTTCCTATGGGAAGCTCTCACGGACGCACTACATCCCATTAACGGGCTACAATCTATTCCAGAAGGAAAATTCATTATTCTATAGCTCGCTACAAGAATCCAATATTCAGCCTAATCTTAACTAGCAAATGTTTTACTTTTAAGGTCGCTGCTTTAAACACCTGCCTTCTTGTGTAGTCATTAAATTGGAAAGACATGAATGAATTGGCACAACAGGAGACATTGGTCACACGAGCTGACGTTATTGATTTACGTAATTTAAGTTATGATTCAAAGGTTATGAGACTTCTGTTGCATCGTTTTCAAGGACGAAAAGATTGAGATGGATAAGCGCAACGTGGAATGTGCACTGCATTTCAAGGTTGCTGAGTGCGAAAAGTGTAAAGGTTCATCGTACAGTCGTCTTATTATTAATATTACTTGGTTGCATCATTGCTGAACATCCAACTGGGGAAGTCCTGGAAGTTAAGAATTGCTCAGTATTGAAGACTAGACTATTCTATTAACCTTAAGTGGACAATCCCACGTACTAAGTTACGTCTGCTCGTTGATCGCCAGTTATTCACTGTCCTTGTGCGCTAGCAGAACGAATAATCTTATGGCGATTCTCAATTCCCTATCTGACAGACATAACACCCTGATTGCAAATTGTTGCCCACATTTTGACTACCAGCTTTGTAATTTTACTGCTCATTTTGTAGTGGCGGATATCAGTAGAAATAAGAGCTGTTGGGATGTACATATATCTGATATGGAGAAAGGAATGCATTAATAGCTTTACCATAATATTCACGAGTTCTAGAAACTGCAAACTCGTAGAAGCTTTATTTATTGTCTTGTTTGGTATAAACTCTACCTGCAGAGAAGTGATCTACATGTTCGAATAAGCGACAGTTCGTTAGGAAAAGGTTCGCTGAACATTCTTAGTGAAATGCATTTTCGCAGCCCAGTCCATTCCACCTCTGCCAAAGCATTGTTCGATATGCGCCTTTGCATTGCTATACAGAAGCACGGACAAACTTCTAGTGACTAGTCTTCTATTTAAGCAATCTAATTGTTGAATAGTTTTATCGATTTTCTGAAAATACGTGCATACTGTTTCGCAGTAGTTTCGGCATGTTGCAAAACGATGTAGGGGTGACGCCTTTGGCTGAACACCAAACAATGACCGTATTCTTTTGTTAATGGATTGCAGATTTGAGGAACATTTCTAGAGATTGGCTTCTATTCAGCCACTTTGCTGACGGCCTTCAATTATTTCGCAGAAGCGATGATTCGGAACGCAGATCAGTTTGAATAAAAATGGTTCCTTCTCTCCGACGGCTAAGAAGTTCACGGAAGTCGTGTAATATACATGTATATTTTTGTTTAGTCTGCTTTTTCAAAGATTTTAACATCCCATTTGCGTGTGGATAAAAATGGCAGGTGCGCAGTAACGGTTCACGTCTCTTGCTATCCCTCTTGTTGTTTCTCCATGATCTGTTTCAGCAAGGCCACCTCAAACAATCTTCGTTAAGCCCTTAAGCGCTCTCATCATTGAACGACTTATCCCTGCCGTGAAATATTCAGACCCAGTAAGATCTGTGCATCCGTTGACGTTGACCCCGGCAAATATTTGGTCGATATTGCTGAAGGCGTGCGAAAATTCTGAAGTTGGGTTTGATGTTACACAACAAAATGGCCATAACTCTCGACTCCTCGATCTCTAGTTTGACGGTAAAGAATTTACGCAAGTATTCTTAGCAGCAAAACAATAGATTAAATCGATGTAGCAAATCTGCAGGAGTAAGTGCTACCTGAAGATAAGCGTATAACTTCCGTGTCATTGACAGTCAAAATGTGCGCGCCACGCGAATTTGACCAGCTTTCGCAACAATCTGATAAAAGCTTTAAGGGTAGACGATGGTGCAAGGATATCTAATCACCATATTCGTTTGTCAGTCACACTGCCATTTAAGGGGAGCAATCAGAATTCAGCTGCTGTATCGCCTTCTATTTACTACTGACATTCTCTGTAGTCAAGTAACAGCCGTTTTAGCATTGGCATGCAGTAATTGAGTATAAGGACGTAGCAGAAAAATCGAAAGATGATCATTTTTAGTTTTCGCGCATTTCATACGGTACTGCTTATGAAGCATCAGCTCTGCGAGCGCCCACAGCTTCATTTTACACCTTCGCTAGCGTGTTCATTGTCAGTTGCTCCATGAAGTGCGTGACATTGTTTAGGACAAAAATGGAAAAGCGATTCTCAAACATTTTATAGGAAATGTGTAGTCATATCATGCAACAGTGAAAAATAATAACTAAACAACAGAATAAATGACTTTGCATTGCAGAGGTAAATGTTGTAAGGCGATAGACAGCGTAAACAATTCATTTCTCGCATTGACGCTTGACCATCAGTGTATGCATGTTTGAAAACAAGCTTCGTCGCTTCAATGGGCAACACATGCGGGTGAAACTGGAAACTCAATGTTGTATACACATGAGCAGGTCAGTATCACGTCTGCCGTTGCAGTTGGGAACAGCGATTAGGGACCAATCAACTATGATACCATCAGTGGTCACTGCAATTGCATATCGTTCTTCATCCAGAGTCTTCTTCTGTGACTTGCAAAGCCATTTGAGCCAGGGAGAATGCTTGTCGAAGACTTCACCTGCGTTTGGCCATGCGATTTCAGCTTCCCCTCTCGCGATTACAAGATGACGGACAAAACTCCATTGTCCACCGGCTAACCCACTTGACTAATGCTAATGAACTTCAGGTCGTTCATCGGTGTCTCCTGTTTTGCGCTGCCAATTTATCAACAGCGCACACCTCAGCTGGTAATACCAACTGAGGAGACAACCGCAACTACCAACCAACTGACAAGGTGCTTCACTGCGCATCAATACGCAAATTATGCGCAGGTTACGTAATCAACACTAGTTGTTTTAAAGTACAGCCTGTATCTGTGATTGTCATTGTCGTTTCAGCCAAAACGTATTGGCTAGTAATGGCAATGGGCTTTAAGAAGAAGTTCATTAGAAAGTATGTTAATGTCAATAATAAATTATTCATCATTTGTTAAAGCTTAAGCTTAGGTAAGGGAGGCAAAAGATGGTCAATAGTGGTGGGAGAAAATTAGACCAAGTAGTATGTTTCTGACTTTACCTAAAGGTAACAACGGACTGCAAGTCTTTAAGCCTTTCCTGATCTTATAAGCGCTCCCATCAACACGAGAAAGGGCGCAATGCTTCGTGGGAACTATGTCACTATTACTTTTACAGCGTTGTGCGTCTGTGTTACAAGGACCTGCATTTCTTTTGTTTACTCGCGGTCATTAGCATATGCTCGCAGCTAATGAGAAAGGGGACTATTTTTCTACCAAAAGCCAACTGATCAAACTTTTTTGATTTTCGAAAAGGCTTTGAACTGTTAAGACGTCTGCTCATAGTTCACACATTTTCGAGAGAACAGTATTGAATAAAACGGCGAGATTTCAATTGGATCCAACGTGGCCATGTCATTGTTCATTTGAAACGGCAGCAGATTGAACCTCTATCGCTAAAGCTTCGCGAACCCGTGAGAAAATTTCAATCACTCGTTTGCAATGACTGCTTTATTATCCTAACGAGCCGTTTGTTTACTGCAGGGTATCATTTGAACTTTGACTGACTGAAGCGCAGCGTTTCAGTCAGCGTTATTCCAGGTAATTCTTTTTGCACAGCACCAATTTCACTAACGTTTTTCTGTGATACGTAAATAAGGCCAGTGACATTGTATGGAAGATCATCGATTAGTCAAACGACACCTAAGGTGATTAGCGTAAACGAAACTGAGAATCGTCATTGCATGCGTGGCCAAAGCAGCCATGCTGCCGTTGAGCATTGTTCTCAATGTTCGATTGTCCTATAGTCAAAAATGTACGTCAGAAACATTCTTGTTGCAATGGAGATCATTGATTTCTCATTCGTTCAACGTGATTCCTCATTCTACCGAGATAACAGCAGGGGATTTAGACTGGTGCATATTAGTTTCATCATTGTGATATTCCAATTTGCAACAGCTGTTTAGCCTTGTCTGGAATCAACACATTTTCAAAATAATTAACCACGTTGAAAATCAGATGCGCTTTCTTAATCTGAATACCTGACCACAGATAAATAGTACTGATTGTTTGCACGCTTTATTCTACTTGAACACAGTGTGATTGAATAATTTCAATCTTCGCTGTGCAGTAACATACACTTTAAGTCCCAGCCATTCCCAGTTAATTATCAGGCAGTGGTATTTGAATGTTAATATTAGGAACTTTTGTGCACTCGAGGCATCTTGAAGACAGGCAGCCTTTATCCATTCAACAGTTAACCGAAGAACCACGAACACTCCTATTGTTTTTTGTGTACCGCATATGACTACTGTTAACGAAGTGGTCTAAAACAAAGTTTACTATGAAAGAATTTTAAAACGCAACAAGTAAATTAGTGTGTGGCATAAATGTGTTCATTACGAATGAATAATACCATGGACTGAGGACAGAGAACGAATGAATTCCCTATGATTTCACCCTACTTCTCAGAACAATTATAAGCGGATTTACCACGTTTAGTGATGACATGGCTCACCTGAGAAGGCGAACGACGGCTGCATACGTGCACCATTATCTCATCACCGTTTTCTAGGAAGATATCTTTGAATTCATCATCATCCAGCGCGTCCTCCGGTGAAGCAGCGCTGAATTCTGTACAATCTATCTCTGCTTGAGGATTCCATTCAGAGCGAATACGCAAGAATTTCTGTGCTTGACAGAAGATGCACAGGAGAAAGGTTTCCGTAACAATGCCCACAAGACGGTGCCACTTCGATCGCACGTGTCCAACGAAATCCTATGGCCTCCTCTTTGGTAGAACTACTGAAGTGTCACCAACATTGTCTGATAGCTCACTGCGAAATTAGAAAGGCAACGCTGCGTTCTGCACGAGGCGCACCTTTCCCCAGTACCGCATTTTCTTTCATCAATCCTGACGTCTCTCTAGCGCTGTCCTCTGATTGTTCTGTCCAAGAAGAACCCGTTTCACTGGACGAATATACCGGATAACTACCATCATCTAAAAATAAGGCATCCATTAGAACATCAAGCAACTGCCTCATCGCTTTCCGATCAGTGGTATGCAGAACAGGTGAACGGAGAATCCAGCTTCACCACTCGCCGTTTCTGCCAACAATTCTGAGAGTCGTACCGCCTGCAAGGGCACATTCCAACCAATAAAGCACCGCAATGACCAGGCTGCTACAGTTTTTGGTGCAATTCCAAGGCGAGCAGCAGGGACAATTATAATGTTAAAAAGTACACTTTTAACTGCACCAGTCAGTTACCATTGTCTCATTAATAAAGAAAACGGAACAACTGCTTTCACATGTAGTATGCAAGATGTCGAAGAAAAATCTCAATGGCACAAGCAATGAATCAGCGAACCAACATTGAAAATTCAATGACAATGAATTGTCAACAGCAAAACACGGATGTACTATGAACAGTGCTCACGATGTCTTATATAATACTTGTAATTAGGTAGAATTGGAACAAGCTGTAAAGATGCATGAGACTTGGACGATATTTCATAGCAGCCCAACACAATGACGTCCAAGAGGAGGAATTAGTAGAAACAAGTCAACATAAAGAAAACCATGGGCTATGATCATAGTTACAGCTGGAGATTGACCACAAGATGCGACTATAGTGAAATATGTGGCCCTCAGGTGAAGGAATACCATATCATCTCTGCTTACAAATCGTCACGCAACAATGAGTCATTTCTGTTTCGCGGTAAATGAGGCTGGAAATTCTTTCATTCTCTTCTGTACTACCGCTCTTCACTGACAAACCAGACGTCGTTACCCAATAAAACACAATTCGGTACTTCTGCGCTACAGCCGCGACCACCTTACTGTAGGTGGCGCCACCGTCGCCATGGTATTTACCGTGCGAATCAGAAAAGACTTAGGCGCAAAACCGATCGACCAATCAAAAATAACCTATGTTTCGCATACTTTGAACGACAGCCGCGTCGACGTTTCCAACGCGAATCAGAAAAGACTTAGCCGCAAAACGGCTGAAAAGTGAAGAAAAACCCTACTTTTGTGTCCACATGAACGACAGCCGCGAAACGCCGTTCTCGTACGAAGATGAACTTGAGCGTGGTCAAACTCTCTGACCACGCGCGCATGAAGAGCAGCATGGTCCTTACCGGCTGCTCACATCCTAAACACCACTACTATGGGCAACAAACTATTCGCCAACTGATTATTACCTTGGAACCAAGTTCCTGTTTTCGCTGAAAGCTCTTTCTGGCAGTGCTTTCCGTTGCACCACCACCCTACGTAGTCGCGGTCCCTGCAGTGCTGCAGCACCATAGGTCTTGCGCACCAGGAACATATCCTCCGCTGGTGCATTCGTCCTCTACTCTGCATAAACTGGACCGCTGCCAATTCATCATCTACGAACTTGGCACACAGCTTCGCAAACTCAACCGCGTAATCGAACACATACTCACAAATGAAACTGTTAATGTTCATGAACGCCAAAATCGTTTAATCTCCATTACGCAATTCAAACCAGTTCAGAAACCACTTCAAATTTTGATAAAGACTGAAGGGCACCAAGCGATAACCACCTAGGGTACATCATCGATAAGATCTGAACCCACTTAAGCATAACGTGAGCCCAAACGCAACCAGCAGCAGTGAACCAGAGCTGATCAACACTGCAGGCGGTTAACTGTTTCTGACTGCTTAGCAGCGCTGTGCCATGACGTTATCACCATATCCTTTTAAAACGACCGCGAAGATACGAACAGAAGCACCAGAAAAACGTGATAACGAAATCGAACACTCGATAGCAAAACTGGTAGCTAACACGAAATTCTCCTACCTTAGGTACTCAATGAAAACCGTTCCCCTTCGAACATACTCTGCTTCCATTACCACCCAGAAACATTAATGTTCCTTCTTTGACGTTTATCTGATAATGAGCAGTTATCACCGTTCAAGTTCTACCCCTAACGATGCTCAGAGCTGAACACAACCATAATGCATCACCTTAATTTCGGATAACGACAGCAGAGTAAAACATCCAACAACAGAAACAAACACGCTCAAATACAAGTACCGTTTTCTGCCCTAAGCCTAAGCCTAAGCCATAAAATGAGGATAATTTCTCCCTTTTAGTTTACGAAGGCAACACGACAACAGGCATCGCTTTCTGCCCTTACCTAAGCCTAAGCCATAAAATGAGGATCATTTCTCCCTTTTCGTTTACGAAGGCAACACGACAATAGGCATCGCTTTCTGCCCTTACCTAAGCCTAAGCCATAAAATGAGGATCATGTCTCCCATTTAGATCACGAAGGCAACACGACAATAGGCATCGCTTTCTGCCCTTACCTTAAGCCTAAGCCATAAAATGAGGATCATGTCTCCCATTTAGATCACGAAGGCAACACGACAATAGGCATCGCTTTCTGCCTTTACCTAAGCCTAAGCCATAAAATGAGGATCATTTCTCCCTTTTAGTTTACGAAGGCAACACGACAATAGGCATCGCTTTCTGCCCTTACCTAAGCCTAAGCCATAAAATGAGGATCATGTCTCCCATTTAGATCACGAAGGCAACACGACAATAGGCATCGCTCTCTGCCTTTACCTAAGCCTAGGCCATAAAATAAGCACCATTTCTTTTTTCTACCACTTCTACATACCCACTTTCTATCTTTCTTGATTTTTCCCGATCAAACATTCTAGACAACCAACATTAGTCTAACGCATCTGAAATCCAACAACCAAGCTGAGGTTAGCGCCGTCTACGCGGGAGGAGCTGATCTCGAGTAGTGTCTGTTCTAGCCAATCAGCATTAGTCTAACACTTCTGAAAGCGTCCAATCAACGGGTCGCGGCTGTAGCGCAGTAGTGCCAATCTTTCTATTACACCTTGTTCGAGCCTGTTTATGTTGGGATGTCTTTCCCTAAGGTGCAATAATGAGCTGCAGATCGCCCCTTTGACTTCTGCCGCTCTCGTACGGACCAGTTTCGATAGGCTATGCTCAACCGATGCGACGATATATAACATCGGTGGAGCCTTCGGTGTAGGGACAAAATTTTGTCCTTTAGCCAAATCGCACTTCTCCGTCAAAGTTAACGTAGTCGTGCTCAAGTTCACAACTGCTTTGTTCAAGTCAAGTGTGGAAACCTCCACTCTTACCGTTGTGCGAGATCTTGTAAACGTCCAAGACTGGGTACAATACAGATTTTCTAATTTCTTGCGCAGTGACCCACTCTGCAGTACTTTGATCTTCTCGCAAGAGTTAAATAAGTGGGCTTCAAGCTGAGACCACGTGGTTTCGTCGACCATACTTCATAAAGCTGATGTGAAATCGCGCTTTCTAGATCTGAGAAAGGCTATTTCTTTGCGGTGCTCTCTGATGGTGGCACGTAGCAAAGAGAAGCCTGTAGCCTCCAAGATCCTTTTGGAGGATTGGCCGCTCGCGTGGTTCCATTTTAAACGGAAGCACTTTGGGAGGAGCTTGGCGTCCCTGCATTTGAGTAAAAAACGTGTCTAAAGTGGAGCCTACGAAAGCGGCAGAAATCAAAGGAGCTATTTGTAGCTCATCATTGCACCTCAAAGAAAGAACCCCGAACATCAACAGGCTCGAATAAGGTGTAATAAAATGATTAAAGAGCCTAAAAGAGGTAGTAATCACGAAAGCTGACAAGGGAAACGTGGTGGTTCTTCTGAACCGATCAGACTATGTAGACAAGATCTCTTCCCTTCTCAGCAGCGGGGTCTACAGCCCCCTCTTACGTGACCCTACTTGCACAGCGAGGAAAGAAGTACTACGAATGATGAAGTGCATGATAGGGGAGTCCCAAAGATCAGGGACTGAATAATATCAGCCGAAAACTGTACTTCACAGGCAATTCCAAGTGCCCTGAAATGTACGGACTTCCAAAGATCCATAAACCAGGTGTTCCATTGAGACCAGTGATTTGTAGCATAGATTCGGTCACGTCTGCACTTTGCACATATTTAAAGTATATTATTCAACCACTCACTGGCAACCCCACTTCGCATTTCACCAACCATAAAGACTTCTGCATTCACTACAAAACTTCCACATTGCACCGAATGACATTATGCTCAGCTATGATGTGAAAGAACTCTTCAGTAGCATTCCCATAGCACTCACACTGAACATTCTCCAGCTTTTGCTGGAATCTGACAGCACATTGCACCACAGAACCAAACTAAACCCCTTTCATATAATTAAGCTAGTATCCTTTTGCATGCAAGAAGGGAATTACTTCAGGTTTCAGGACAGCTTCTATGCACAAACCAGCGGAGCACCGATGGGGAACCCCTTATCCCCAGTCCTGGCCGAGGTATTCATGGAACACCTGGAGGAAGTCGCGTCCAACAGTACGGCATCACCTGTGTCCCCAAAGTTTTTCAAACGTTATGTTGATGACATTTTCGCGATCTTGGAAGCAGGTAGAGAAGAAGATTTTCTGCAGCATCTCAACAACAGCTTCCCTGGTGTCATCACATTAACGATGGAAAAAGAGGTAAGTAACCGACTCCCTTTCCTTGACGTTTTAGTTTTAAGGGAAGGGAGAACACTTTCAACGAGAGTGTATCGAAAGCCGACACACTCCTTCAGATACCTCCATTTTACCTCTCATCACCCTTTGTCGGTGACAAAGGGTGATTTCCCTGCGGGAATGATAGACCGTGCGACCACGATATGTGATCCAAAATATTTAACATCAGAAATCAATCACATCGTGATCACACTCCAACGGAATGGTTACCCCAAACCGTTGGTCGACTCTATCATCAGAAGGAGGTTACAGCAAAACAGAAATATTGGAGTAAACTCGGAAAGAACAGAACCGATAATAATGATCCCTTATTATCATTGTATAGGCGAGCACATACAACAGCTAGGCCGGCTACACCACTTCCGAGTTTACTTCAAATCTTCACAGAATTGGCGAACCATTACAAGGAACGACAAGATCAAAGTTCCCTCCGAGGAAAGGCCCGGAGTCGTTTATGAAATTAAATGTAGTTGTCACGCCTCCTACATAGGGGAAACGGGCAACACTTTATTTCACAGGTTCCATGAGCGGGTACATATCGTTTCGGTGTGCACGTTTCGGTGTGCGCGTTTCGGTGCGGAGTTCGTTTCGGTGTCAGCCTCATATCGGTGTGCACGTTACGGTGTGGGGTTCGTTTCGGTGTGCGCGTTTCAGTGCGGGTTCATTTCGGCGTGCGTGTTCCGGTGCGGGGTTCGTTTCGTCATGCGGTTTTCGGTGCAAGCTTGCTTAAAGTTTTGATCCAAACGTTTGCCAACTGTAAGGCATCGTTACCAGCACGTTTTGCTTTTATTATAATTTCCAAACTATGCAGTGCAATTGTAATGCTTCGTTTTCGTGCACAGTACTTTACTCCAGGGTGCGGTCCTACGCGCCTGTTTTCGAGAGCAGACTGTTTTTCTAACATATACATCAACTAACTTTATTTTGGAAGTTCTGTTTATCTCGAAACAGCGAGCAATTCCTCACAAAATTTCAACCGGAGACCTTGTGTCTCGTTCATCCAGTGTCCGTCGAATACGTTCATCGGCTCGAAGAAAGCGGAGTCGCTTTCTCGGTGGTTCGTCACCACGGATAAATTCTTCATGGTGCTGATCTCGATCAGCCTGCACTTTTCGGATCCCTTCTATAAATCGCCAGAGTGTAGGATGATCTGCACCAAGTTTCAATTTCATTCTTCTGTGGGCCGCTTCCACGAAGTTATTTGTGCGGTCGTGTCCTATCAAAGTTCTTTCGTGAACGGACCACAGTTCTAAAGGAAATAGAGGGGCTCGCCGCACACCACGTCGATTTCTGCAGCCTACGTAGGTTCGTTCAAACCAGTTTAGTACGGGTTCTAGTACGTCAGGTGACTCAGATGCCAGCTGGTCGAAAGTCGCCTGTACCATGTCCGGGGGCAGAAAAGCCAGGGCAATAATCATGCGGGCTGTATGTTGGAGCGTTGAATCATTTCTGCACTGGGCAAGCAGACGTTGTTCCGCCAACTGGCGCTTCATACTTCTTACCAGATGGAAAAAGCAGCCAAATATCGCTGCGCCCGGGAAGACAGCTCGCATGGCGTTCATGGCAGCTTTTTCGAAGTCAGTGCAAATGGACTGCGGCTCCAGTTGTGGCCACAACTCCCTGACGGCTTCCAGCATGCGACAATATGTTCCTTCTTGTTTATTTGGGAGGAGGGCATATAGTACTGGAATGGCGAATTCCCCTCTCTTAGCCAGGAGCACGTACACCTGTGCAAAGAGCTGAGGCGCGATTCTGAAGGTGCCATCGGCATACAGAGATCTCATCTGGCTGCTCCAAGAACCATTTGACTGTCGACCAAAAATTAAGATTCTATTCTCATCTCCCAAACCAGAGTCATACAACAGGAAACGTTCCCCATTGCCATACGTTCTATAATTCTCTGGCACCACTATCGAAGCCAGGCTCTCAGGTTGTGGTTTGCCGCTTCGATAACAGTACGTCTTCGTCGGACACGCTGCCTTAATGCTGCCAAGTTCGGAAGTTGTCCTCTTACCGCAACGTTCAAGCCTTGTAACTCTTCATTGAGAATGACCGCCGGTATTTCCATGGTTTCTTCAGCCCGACGTACTATAGCGGTGCAGACGGTGGCAGCTTCAACTTCAGCTGCACCACCTCCATGGGAATGGGTGTTAACTACCTTCACCACCTCGTTGGTTGTCACGGATGTGTGAATTCTTGCTTTGCAATCGTGCGAATCTCGCCTGTCACATCGCCAATACTTCACTGTCCGTGAGGCGTTCAGCCTTTCGAAGGTGAACATGTGTCCATCATGCACGAACTTCTCTCTATTCCGCTTCATCATAACGCTAGCCATCGTAATAATTTCGCTCTCCACCAAATGCGAAAGTGATAGGTGCCGGGTATTTTATAGAATTCTTAAACCCCACCCAAGGTAAAAATAGGATGCAACATCCTGTCATCAGGTCATAATAGATAAATCGTTGTCACAGGAAGTAAATACATGGTCGCCGGCAAGCCCCCACATCCGACTTCCGGTCTGATGCCTTACATTATCACCCAAACTCCTTTGTCTGTCATTTTCAACTCCCTCTGACCTCAGCAGCCGAGCGCAGCAGCATCCGGCCTCAAACTGGATACATATGTCAGTCCGTGGCAAGCGCCTGAATCCAGCTTCCGGCCTGAGCCGTGAGGGATAGGCGGCAAGGAAGAAATCACGGGTAGTTAAAGGAGGGGTGAGAATTGAGGATAAGGCTAGCAAAACGAGGTATCAAACGTCAGAACCAAGAATGAAGTTCCAAGACCGCGGACAACACCCGAATGATCCCCGTCGAAGTGAATACCGCACCGAAACGTGTGCAACGAAATGAACCTCGCACCGAAACGCGTACACCGAAATGATTACCACACCGAAACGTGCACACCGAAACGTGTGCACCGAAATGAACCCCACACCGAAACGTTCACACCGAAACGATATGTACCCTCCATGAGCACCCGGCGGCGTTGACCAGGTACAAGAACGCAGTGAAAAGACTCAATGGAATCCAGACCAGACAACGAGGCCGACCACAAACACTTGATCCACGAAAGATCGTGGATGACACAAAGAAAGCCTCCGCGGTCGTGGAGCATTCCTGTCAATGCTCATATGACCTGCGACCTAAAATAATATGTCGCGAGAGCCTATTCCACCTTAGGCAAATAAAGGAGGCCCTCTTCATTCGCAATAACAACTGCTTGAATCGTGATAGAGGAGTAGAGGTCAGTGACATATGGAATGCACTCATCAGTAAAAACAAATGTTGCACCATACGACCTGACCCCGTTCCTCAGCCTATAAATACCGAAACTTCGGAATACACTAGAACCTCGATTATCCGGACTTCGATTATCCGGACTTTCGATTATCCGGACTCGCCGAGGAGAACAATAGACTTACAGAATGAATAAATGGCGTCCAAGTTGTAAGCCGTCACGGTTTGAAGTGACCTTTTTCTCTTTCTAACATGCCACTTTCTGGCTGTTGTCGTTCTTTGAAAGTCGGTTAACCCTTACAGAAGCAAAATGTTCTAGTAGCATAAGATTACCTGGAATGCAAGCAAATTGCATGTCATTAACTCTTTGTACGTGAACATCGTTAGTGTGATGGTAAGTGAACTGCGGCGTGACGAGTGTTAATTTCCCTCAGGACTTTTGCATTCATTCGGAAACGCGGGTGAAGTAGTCGGGCCACTGCTTCATTTTGCTTTATTTTAATAGTGTTCTTTTAATCCTTTGTGATTGTCCGTTTAATCCTCTTGGGTTGCTCAGTGTTGGGTTATTCTACCTTCCTTCTTCCACAATGTCGTCCAAAAGGAAGCGAGTTGTGCTCACGTTAAAAGAGAAATCAGAGATAGTGGAAGCGCTGGATAGAGGAGAAACGTACCGTTCATTATGTGACAAGTACGGCATCGGCAAGGCTACTATCTATGACATTAAAAAGAAAGGAGAAATAATTCGGGCCTATTCAAGAAAGGCGAACGAAGAGGTTGGCACCTCCACGCGTAAGGTTATGAAACCGTCGAAGCTGGAAGAAGTCGAACAAGCGCTTTACGTCTGGTTCGTGCCAAATCGCTCAGCTGGGAATCCTGTTTCTGGTCCCCTGTTGTGCGAAAAAGCGCTCTGGTTTGCTGCTGCGCTAAATGCTGACCCTAGCTTTATGGCTAGCCAGGGCTGGCTCCACAAGTTCAAAAAGCGCCACGGCATTCGAGCGCACGAACTTCAGGGCGAACAATTGTCTGCAGACGAGCCTTCCGCTAATAACTTCAAGGAAGAATTAGCAGCGTTTTTGAAAGAAGGAGACTATGACGAGGATTTCGTCTATAACGCAGATGAAACTGGCCTTAACTGGAAGGCACTTCCCAGCAGGTCCCTCATTGCACGTAGTGAAGAACGCGCATCAGGCCCAAAGAGAAGGAAAGAACGAGTAACTGTGATGGTATGCTCGAATGCTTCAGGTACCAACCGTATACCGCTGTACTTAATTGGGAGAGCAAAAAATCAAGGAAGTTTCAAGAACATGAAGAAGCCACCAGTCGAATACGGATATCAAAGAAAGGCATAGATGAATGTTCAACTTTTCAAAGATTGGTTCATAAAAATCTTTATTACTGAGGTAATGCTGTTAAGGAAAACGGGAAGCACATTATCAGAAATAACATTTTCAGGTAAAAAAGTATCAAGCCTTGATTGGTAAAACTGGAAAGGTGCTGCTGCTCATAGACAACGCACCTGCTCATCCTTCAGCAGAGTATTTGAACATAGTTGACGAACATGTGACGGTGAAATTTCTTCCACCAAACGTTACGGCACTAATTCAGCCAATGGATCAAGGAGTAATTGGAACTTGGAAGCGACACTACAGGAAACAACTTCTTCGGCAACTTTTGTTGACAGAGGATAACACGGTGCAGACTGTGATGAACTTTTACAAGAAGATGAACTTGCGGGATTGCTGTTACATGGCAGCGCAAAGCTGGAGTTCTCTAACGCAGAGTACGTTAAGAAATTCTTGGAATAGAATTCTTGTTGAGCGTAGGCCCTCTGTCGGCCTGGACGCTAATGAAGCAGACCAGGTGATGGAAGAGATTATTCATTCCTTGGCAATGACTTCCGTATGTGATGAATGCGATAAGCCTGACGTTGAAAGGTAGCAGTTATTGCCTTTATTTTTTTATTCATAAAGGTTTATTGACAGATGGATGGCATGCGATTCTGAGGATCAAGGCC
Source organism: Trichuris muris (assembly GCA_000612645.2). NCBI lineage: Eukaryota > Metazoa > Nematoda > Enoplea > Trichinellida > Trichuridae > Trichuris > Trichuris muris. Next base: position 7,074,245 of record CBXJ02000282.1, read on the forward strand.
AACAAATGATGAATGTGCAAGAAATTATCGAATTCGTTTCGAACCAAGCGGCTGATACGGACGAAGCAGAAGAAGATGGAAACGAAATGGACGAATTGGTAGACTTGAAGCACGAACGGGGACTTCCTTCAAACAGTGAGGCATTTCATCATCTAGAAAAGAGCCTAAGATGGTATGAAACCCAAGCCGAAAGTGATCCGCAGCGCCTTCTGTGCTTAAAGAGTATCCGTGATCTTGCAGCTACGAAGCGCAGAACAGTTTTCAAGCAAACGCCGATAACTAAATTTTTCACGAATGCTTGACTTTTTAGTGTATTCGTACCGTTCAGGCGGTGCACGTACGAAGCATGCGCATCCTTGACTTGAATAAATGATGCATGAAATGCGCACAGGCGAAGGAAAAGCAGTAAAGTAAACAAACTTTCGATTATCCGGACTTTCCCGTATCCGGACTACCCCTGCATCAATTAGTCCGGATAATCGAAGTTCTAGTCTAAATGTCATCACAAATTTCGCTGAAGACGGAACAAGATTGTTCCGAAAGCTACGAAAGGTTGTTTTGAAACGTGTTTCCTAATAATTGCTCATCCAAAGCTCCATTTGGCAGTAAAGGAATTTATAGGCGTTAGGTCGCAGGTCATGTGACCATTGAGAGGAATGCTCGACGACCGCGGAGTCTTTCTTGGCGTCATCCATGATCTTTCGTGGATCAAGTGTTTGTGGTTTGGCCTCGTTGCCCGTCGGTCGGCCCCCTTTCAACATCGCTGACGACGGAACCAGGGCGCTCCGAAAGCTACGATACGATAAGCATTCTTACCTGTGATATTTCTAATAATCGTCCATCCATCCGCTGGTAGGGCATTTGCAGTTTTATTACAGGTACAATCTAAAAAACGGGAAAGCCGGAATACCATCACGTTGAAAAAATAAAAGAATTTATGGCAAGAAATATTCAATTGGAAGAATGACTTTTGAATATTAACTCAGATTCCTGTAGGAATGAATTACACAACTCAAGCAAGGCGTTTCGCGTAAGCAACTTTGCTCAACAACGAAGATTCATCTAGCGCGTACTTGAAAACGTTGGCAATTATGGTAAATAAAAAAAACTTCGTCAAAGAGAGCAAGTAAAATTATAATCCAATCAAATCACACTGGGAATTCGAAAACTGGTACACATGAAGGTGATCCATTAGAAATTCACGTCACAAGTTGCCGCCTACTCCACTGAACAGCGCATCATAATCCAGTAGTCTTAAAGGAACAACACTATTAACGTGATCGCCGCAATGCTAAAGATCGAACATCTACACCACGAACCTCAACTACCTTACAAACGGCTTAATTCCATCATCCATTAGCACTAACAGTTCCATAATGGTAACTCTATTAATGAGGAAGAATAACTTTACCTCCTCCTCGTCCTTGTTAATTCCCAACTGTATCCATTCAAACCGATGGTTTTAAACTACCATATCCATAAGTTGGCCTCTATATAATACGGTATACGCAATTCCGACGAGCTACAGGTTGGAAAAATCTACTAATGAAAATATACACACGCCTACAGTGATTCAACGTGAGACCAAAGACATTAATGGTACAATGTCTTGTACATACAAAGCGCTTCAATCAAAAAAGGGCCCATCAGTATAACAAAGCCAACAGTAGGCACATTGGACGCAAGTTGCTTTGTTCAACAACCCTCGGTTGACACAGTAATAATGGCGCTCAAGTTGTGTACCGTGAGGTTACAATAAACAGGGAAAAATAAGTCTCTGCGATACTAATGGTTCCAATGTAACATTTTGTAATACAAATCGCGCATCATGTTATGTTGCCTGATGATCAAAAATTAATCTCTGTTAAGAAAGAAGTTAGTGGGATACAAGGAACGGTAGGCAGTAATCTGACGGGATTATTATGTCGAGAAAATTGGGTTGGCAAAATGAGGGTTAGCTGTTAGAGAAACAAGTCGTTGCCTATTTTGGCTACGTTGTTTTAGCATACATACTGCGCAGTTTCCTTTATAATTTTTCCATCACCCGACCTTTCAGGTTTTAAATCATTATGTGCTGTCGGTCAACTTTCCAATGCTGATAAATCACAAGGGCACGCAGTGCGTGTTAATGTTTAGCGACTCGAATATGTGAACTAAGTTGCAAATGCCCTAGCACGCTTGCTGAAATTCAATATTCGATTATAAACAGGTGATCCAGTCGTTCGTTGCGAGGCGACGGTTGCCTCACTATATTGCCTTATTCTTATACGAAACATTATCGTGCACTTTATTATAACATATGAGTAAACAGAGAAATTGTGTACAATATCGCCCAAATGACCTGTACATGGAGGGACATTCATCCGAATACTTCATCGGGTTAGACGAATCACCGCCACCTTCTCTATTAGTCTTCTCTGTGCTACACATCTTGATAGCGATAATTTTTTTGCAGCGTAGTTTCATTGGACTTCATGAATATCCATTGCGTCAGGTGATGGACACTGAAACCAGCTTGCGTTCATCAATGGTTTGCCTCGAAGAAATTGTTCCCTTGATCATGGAACCATTATTGATCACTTGTGAAGGGGCTATGTATTTGGAGAAAACATGGGATCTTTGGGAACAGTCCATTGGGTCGATCACACTGAGTACCTGTACTACAACCACTTTAAAACCTGATCCAATTCAGTCGGCGATTAGTTTGCCAGAAGCATTTTCAATTGTGTTCATTAAGACGAACATCCGACAGATAACTGCGTATTCAGATTCAGCACCTAGCAAGCAGCACTGCTTGGGAGATTTTCATTTCTGCATATCTTTTGAGATAGAAGAAAAAACTGAACTTAGAGCAGAAGGGAAACTTCACCTTGTGGTTTATGCTCAAGTCTATGGTGATGGATTGAGGAGCCACCTATGATCATATTCCCTTATGCGCTTCAAGGAAGTGGTGGTATGTCACACCCTGCCTGCGCGGCAGAAACGTGCAAATCACAGGAAGAATATCGTATGCGGTCGTGTTTGCACACTTATGGAATATGCTTGCACAGTAAATGTTTTATGGCCTGCGCGCTGCTCGTGAGTGAAATCGTCATCAGCGTAGGTGCTGAATTCCCGGTTAGAATAGGACTTGAATTATTCAATCACCTCGGCAAGCTGCACGTCGTAAAGACGATAGGTGGAGTTTCATTAGACGATCTTATTCTCACATACAAGGCATGCATGATAGTTTCGCCATTCAGTATTGCACAAGTTCTCCTATTAAAGTACTCTTCCACTTGTACATGCCATATTCGCAACGTCATTGAAAGTTAACTGTTTAGAGGGAATTGCAAAACGCGTCACAATCAATTTGAGTGGAAATGTCATGGAACTGCACGGTAGCAGCCAGCTTGCATGTGCACTTTTTACGCTAAGAATAATATATTTCCAAGTAGCTACTGTTCATAGTGCGTGGATTTTATAACGTTCTGCAATGATAATATGTTTCCTAAATCATTCCACTGATGGATGAATGTCCACTAATTCATCAGCAAATTATTCTGTGACGGTGACGGTTGAACGAACTGTTCACTCTGTCTCTGTTACATTAAATCCAAGAGAACGATAATCTCCTACTTATTGGTAATTGCCCATTCGCCTGTGATTATACTTTACATATTTAATTCAGATGGTGAAAACGCTATGCAATATGCGTGATTCGTAAGAGTCCCGGTCTATAAGTAAACTGCAGATTTATTAACTTCATCGTTAATTGCCTCAAAAATTAGGTTACTGTAATAATGTAATTTAAAATGACTCAATCGTATGACTTTAACCGAATTTGACCTTCATAGAGGAGTAGACGTTGATATTGGGACGAACCTTGTCTCGTGATCAACTGATAGCAGGGTGAGATTGTGTAGTAGTAATGGTGCTGTATATCATGACGGGATAACAGTGCGAATTAATTTAAATGACTTAATGAATTGTCATTCACTTTTAGACTTTTCGTCCATCAAATCTCTCTACGCATGCTTTTTCTTTTCCATGGTGAAAATGTTTCTTTATGTTTGCTATTTCACATTGGAGAATCACTTTTCATTCGTGATGCTAGTGCAAATATCATTAAGTCTCAGCTCGCAATTGATTGTTTCATTGTATTTTATGAAAAATTGTCTCAGCCAAGTATAGAGGGTAAACTGGACGCACACCGGTAGACACATTCAATGAACATCTCTCAGATATTTTTAGCTATAAGAATGCTTAGGAAAGAATACAAAAGAATGGTAATGTTTGAAAAAGAAGAAAACCACAAAATTACATGCCAAGATAGTAATGGGAAAGTTAATTCAAAATTCCGCAGTAGTACAACATGCCCAATGTACATAGGAGTTTCATACAATCAGGCTAATGTGAAAATCTACGATGTACGCAGATAATCCAAAGGGGCACTATACATAGGGAGTGACAATTGTTTAAGCAGAGACAAATAAATGATTGTAAGCGACATATGGATGAGTTTAATCCCAAGAACAAACTGCTGTAAACTCGAACGTTTTGGATGGGTTCATAACAGAAAGAAAACACATATCATAACGTTGAAAACTGAATGGGATAGTTCCGAAAGCTCTTCACTTCTTCTTCGAACAAATTGAATAATTCTGGCGTAGCTTTCAGAACTATGTATCGTAAACATCAAGAAGAAAATAAGAATAAATCCTGTTACACACCATATATTTGCATTTTTTAACATAAGGTAAACCAAAGAGGCATCTTTCACAAAATACAATGAAACAACCAATCGTCAGCCACGAATAGAAGTTAGCGGCATTCAAACGAGCATCGCAAATGAAAAGGAATGCTGCAACGTCTCAAAGCAATCATGAAAATAAATTTTCACCACGAAAAAGAAAAAGCAAGTATGCACACAAATGTGATGCATGAAAAGTATTAAACTACCTCAATGAATTCAAATTGTTGCCCTGCCATGACATACATCATCATTATTACTGCATAATCTTACGTTGTTATCCGCTGAAAACGAGACAAGGTTGGTCCTGAAAGCAACAGTCATTTCTCCAATAAAGTCTGAAAAAGCGGTGAAAGTGGTACCAACGAATCAGCATGGTTATTGTATTGAATGCAACCCAAGATAAACGTGTTCAATGACGAGCGCTAACGCTTGATGGAAGTTTGGCGCTTGTTGGTTCGTGAAAAATCTGAAATAGGTTTCTTTCGTAGCCATTTGCAAACCACAACGATGGGAACGTAAATGTTTATTTATGGGATTGTTGTAAAATTTCAAGAGCCCGATAGCAAATTGCTTGCGACACTTGTCACTGCTTTTGGCGTTTCTATTTCTCCAGTAAGCTCACCCATTTAGCAATATGCCCACGCATAGCATCGATACTCTTGCAGATGTTTTGCTCGTGAGCATCGATAAGACTCATAGAATGATTTGTCATAGCTGTGGTGTCATAAAACCCACCTCCAATGTAATCCAATTGTGGCAACTGTACTTCCGTTATTAAATCGCCTGACCGATCGTGCTTGAAATGCGGAAGTCTCTGCAAGTCATTGAGAAAGTGGGCATTCACTTCTTCCTGCGTAGCTTCGCGAACATAGTTCAATTTAAGTGGTTCTCGTACGTAATACTTACTCATATCTTCACGGAACTCGATTATTGCAGGCTTGAGATCGCATAAAAGTTGGACTGACTAAAATAATATACCAATCAGAAAAGCAACGCGTGAACAAGCAAACAGTATAGTCCGTACTCGTTAGGAAACGTAGGCATAGTTGTAATAGATATTTAGTTTATTCACCAAAGATATACGGGCTTCCACTTCTTGCTCGCAGAAAGGTTTGCACATTAGATCTGTCATTGGAATAGAACTTTTAAAAATTACATCTGTTATTGCATATTCTAAGTCACAAGCTGTGCCAAGAGCGCAGTTTACATCAACAATATCATGGACGAATCACGGCGTACATTATACATGCTGTAAACCATGCAACTACATGCCAACAATGCTGTTTCCGCTATTATAGCCGTAAATCATATTTAAAATCTAGAATGTTGAAAATATATGGAATACCGTTTTACCCGGTACTGTGTATTGTACATTGTCATGTGATTTACGTGTTCACCTTTTATGCTGCTGTTGTTAGCGAAAACGAGTTTATCACTTCCCTGTCCTCAGGCAGGCGAAAACGGTTTGTTCCGTTACTTTAAGAACCCTTATTAATCTGCTGTGTCATACGAGAATACTTACCTCGCGATCGTTGTAGGCCATTGCTCACACTTCTCTGCGTTACTTCACAACGCCGGCGTACTTGTAATAAATAGTGAATTGCGATGATCAGGCAGGCAGTAGACATTTCCCTAACCGTATTTAACGTCTTCGCATTTGAATTTTACGAAAGCTCAGCTATTCGGTGTGTCACAAACTGCTCCTGAATAATGACAAGTTTCACTTCCGAAACAATTTTTGTGAACAGCCTCCTGCATATAGAGCAGAAATAAGATCGACAGTTATGAGGTTTCTAAGTTTGCTGTATCTGACAGTCACTTTTACTTTCGGTGTCAAATTGAAAAATTCGCTTTCATGTGTGGCGAACGGAATTCTATAATACGTGAACCTGCGGATGTAGTAGATTACGGTTGTTTCCTGGGACCAGAAGATATGGAGGAGAGTTAATCTTTGCCTTAACGTTTTTCTCTGCGGCCTTTGACGAATCGACCCCCTTCTCCACATATATTTGATGGCCTCTCATTATTCTCGGATATTGCGGATTAATCAAAGTGTACGTAGTATTTCTGTGCAGTACATTCCTGGCGTTGCATGTGTATTACCCTTCCGTTTCATGGGGAGCAGAATTTCGACATTGTCTTACAACTTGAACTGACTAAACAACTGACTGAAGATGAAATAGATGCAGTAGCTCGCTGATTTAGAAGTACACCCTGGTGAAAAGCAATCCCATGTAACTTTTTCAAAGGGAATATATGGAGCTGATATTCAGCAATTTCATTAGCAGGAAACAAGTACGATCAGATATCGTGAACAAACCAAAATGTTCCAAACTGCCTTCTTCGGCTGACAGACAGGACCAGGAAAGTTAAATGTAAAGTCTTGTTGCATAATAGGGTAATTCTGTAGGGATAATGATTTAGTGCCATTTAATACCGTGAGCAATATAGAGGGCGATTTCGATTGCAGCAGCTGGTAATTCTAGTGTTGTTACTATTATATGGATACAAGTAAGTATTTGTCTGTTATCGTGTGTATCTCTTCCATCTATGAATGTCGTTAATGTAGAAGATAAGGTGGTGTGTAACGAAGCTTCATGGCATCCTAATTTTGAAGTGGAGTTGTTATAGTTCAGGAAAACGTCTCCAGTTTGAACCCGCATAAACATAGTGTGATACAAAACCTAAGGATGCTCAAAATGATTACCACAGAAGGTGAAAGGGAAAAGTGGTTATCCTCATAAAACATGTCAGCTATGTTGAGAAGGTCAGGCTGCCTTTCTAAAGACCATTGGGCCAGTGCCATACATGTACATTGAGCAAAGAAGCATTAATGGTCATGAAGTGTGTTACAAAGGAAGCCAAAGAGGAGCGGCTAGCGGATGTCTACAGCAGTGATTCTCAAAGTGGGCGATATGGCCCCCTTGGGGGCGATGTAAAGGCTCAAAAGGGTGGGGCGATGGAACCTCAGAGTGCGCTCAGGGGGCGATAATGGGCTCAATGAGGGTGAATGTGTTCCAAACGAATTATAAAAATTTAGGGGTCAGTGAAGTTTTTTGAAAGTGCAGCTACTACGCTTCGTGTGTCTATTTCGTCGTCGCCTGCCACTCATTCTTCCCAATGGCGTGATAGCACGACGGAACTTGCGAAAAGTGAACAGAATCACTGGTATAATTTATCACACTTTCATGTTAGTGTTGATCATCAAGGAAGGAATCCATCATTTCCGTTTAGCTATCATATCAGCATCTGCGTTAATTGGCTGAAACCGGTGACTATTAATATTAATAAATGAGCGGGAGATTTGAGCGACGGGCGTTAACGAGAAAAGACTCCATTTCTCTGTCCAGACTTCGCCGGCCGTAATCTTTCGATGCTTATTACCGAAGCTTTGCAAGTCGCTGTAATGAGCTCTTGAAGCAAAAGGAAACCTGAAGTGAACGAGTAAAAGAACGCTTTAAGAAACATGCGAAGTTTTGCGTTTTGTCTCCTCCCAGAGTGGACTTTATAAATACAGTAATACCACTTTCTATTATGTCTGAAAATCTCTTGCTATCTCAGCCGCACAGCCAATCTTAGGAGATAGTGGTTTCTTCAGAACGAACGGAATGAATGGAAGAAAGAAATGTGAGGAGAGTCACAAAATTGTCATCTGCTTAAAGCCCCCAATAACAATTCGCTTTTTCTCTTTCTTTATAGAGTCCATTTTTGTGGTAAATCTTTTATATATCTCTTCCGCAAGGGTAAACTTCTTTTTTCAATGGAACATTGTAAGTTGCGGCGTTATCAGACGTTTGGTGGCAATCACCCGGCAATTTCTTCTTTTTCCCCTCCTCGTGTAAGCTTGCAGTCATACACTATTATTTACCAAGATCAAGTCTTCTTTCTTGAACCGTTTTACATCTACTTCATTTTTAAAAATTTTCCGATTCTTTTTTCCATTGTAAGGTTAATTTTGCTGTTTTAAATTAGGGGATTTATTTTAGGTTTTTAAATTTTCTAGTCAACTTTCCCTTAGCTATATAGTGATTGAATTTTCCTCTTAAAATTAGCTCTGCAGTGGCTTGAGCGCCTCGTGAGGATTTCATTACTCAATTTCGAAGTGCAGAACGCTGGTTAGGGTATCGGTTGCGAGCACCTTTAGAGCGGCTTCAGCTGGATATTGTAGTAACGTAGCAGTGATCTATTAATCGCGCTAACCTTCGGTAAACTTTTGTTTCTTCTACTGAAAACCGGATACCTTAATTATGGATTTCACTCTATTTTATTTATTATGCAATTTATTTACGGACTATCCCGGATTAGAACAAAGTCTAAATGTAATATACCAGAGGCGAGCCGTGTTCAGCGGATGAAACAGGGTACTCATTTATTATTGTTTGTTAAAATGTCCTTATTCAATTCATTTTATCATATTTCCAGTTTATATTATTCTGCTGACAAACTCTTGACGCAGTATCATCCGTTAGATCAAAGCGTTTATTTTAAACGCAGAGCTTGCGGCTACTGCTCCTGTAGCCGTCATCAGTGCATAGCCAAAAATGCACATGTCGACTACCCAGCCACCCGAGGGTTCAACAAGCCCCTCTGCTTGACCATCCGAGCTGGCGACATCAACTGTGCATTTTTGACAATGCATGATGACGGCCTCAGGAGCAGTAGCTGCAAGCTCTGCGTGTAAAATAAGCGCTTTGATCTAACGGGTTGATGCCGTGTGAAGAGTTTATCAGCAGAAATGCAACTTGCCGTTAAAGAGAAGGAAAATAAAGGTTAAACCAAATTAGTACGACTATCACCGTTTAATGTCGACAACAATTTCCTCGCTTTCGGGCTTGCTCACGCCCCGTCATCCGCGGTAAAGATGCTCAAAACAAAAGTTTATCTTATTCTAATATTTTATAAATGTTCCTTTTAACGGGGCATGTGCGTTTGGGGAAAACCAATGTTCTCCACACATTTTTAGCTGATAATTAAAAAGCTTTTATTCTCTCAATAAAACCAAAGCTTCCGGGTACTCCTCGCGTACCCCTCTTCAATTCTATTATTTTTTATTATCTTCTGTTTTCGTTTCTTCGCGGAGCAAGTGCGCGTGTGAGCGTCCGTTCGCGATAGGCGATACAAAACCAAAGTGGTTTTACTACAACGTTGGGAACGTTTTATAGTCGAGGAGCAAAATCTAGAATTTGACATATCTAGGTTGGTTAAATGAAGTATTCAATCAGCAATTAATAATAATCAGAGGAACTGTCATAATTCGTGGCAAGTTCTCTCCCTTTTACTTCCTGGAGGTCGCATGATTGATAGGCTACCGTCGACGTCACTACAGCCTTATCATTTCACGCTGATGATGGAATACGGTGAGCCCTGAAAGGTTAGCAGATAGGTGCAATTAAATGACCAACGAACGGCTTGCTTGGCGTAAACTTTTGCATATACCTCCCGGAAATGCAGGGGGTGAACTTATCATGGATTATGACACCTCACAGGCCAAGAGATTGATCGTTGATTGATTCCTTGATTAGCGAACGTGGATATGTTAAATTCCAGTTTGTTCTTCAAGTATATAATTTGTGCACAAGGCTATATCAAATGGTTTGGTTTGTACCGCCTATATTGGACTTCACGTTCGCGCTTGGTCCAGAGATGTTGTCATTCTTGTCTGACTACACGGGCTTTGTAAGTGATTTTTAGAATTACTACTTCTGACTGACCACTAATACTAAATTATTAATTAGAAATGTTGGAATTAAAGGCGTAGGACTTCGTAACAGTGCGTATACCTTCATGCTTTTATTTGCTAGCCGTTTGTTATTTAAAAATAGCATGAGGAGTTGTTCGAAAGTAAAAGGCATTAAGGAAGTAGATTGTTTAGTTTCATGTTTACTTAAGCTCCTGTTTAGGTGCTGATTACGCATGCAAAAGTCTGTTTACTCTTACCGAGATTTTGAATGCATGCTGAGAGCTATTCTGCCACTCCATCGTACTCAATTTTATACAACACAACATTCCTTATTGAAGAGCGACTAATGTGTAGCCTTTTTCGCTATGGCGGAAGCGAAAAAATGCAGGCTATACAACTTGGAGCGGATCTGGTACGCTGCGCGCCCCCCCTTCGTACTGTAGCATGGCGTCATGTTAGGAAAATCAGGTACTGAGACGGCAATTCTGTGACGTCACGGTTCGCTAAACGAAGCGACGTCAGAACCGCTGTCTTGTGTTGAACGCGTGTACTCCTCGCTAGCGTTGCCTCAGCAGACTGTTTTTTGGGGTGATTTTCGAAATTTAAGACGTTCAGGTATCTTAGCTGTCTTAAACAGTCATGTCTGAACGCCCAACGCTTTAACCGCAATTACAACATTCTGGAACCTGAACTATCCGGGCGGATGGTTTAGCCCATATGGAAAGCGGCGAGACATGCTGCATCGCGTGCAAACTATTCTTGAACAACTGCAAGAGGCTTTGCTTTAACCGCAATAGATGGTGCAGCTCATCAGAGCTCACCTAATCCCAAGGCTACTGTTCACCTTTTGCAACGGCAATCCAACTGCCCGGACTGTTGCGTTCACCGGCACGATGATATGGAGTACATTAAAGACACCTCGACAATGTCGAACGAGCTTTTTATGTTTTAATGAAAGAGAGAGGTCTGCGACTTCAGTCCTTAACCGAAGACGTCGACTCTGGCTTGTAAGCCGTGGTGGAACCTTGGTTCAACCAATACCGGCGCAACCGGCTAGCCTTTAGGTGAGGCATGGCCGACATGATCGAACGCGGTATAACACAAGCTAGAGCTGCATCACTTGGGCACTGCAGGCCCAGATTTGAAGCTACTTGCCACCGCTCTATCCATCACGAGCTTGTCGAGTTATCTGTGGATATCTGACCATAGAATGACGCAGAGAAACTACATTGGCTCAAGTAAAGCGGGCATTTCTCTGGTCAACGTGGTCAAGCAGGAACGGATGGCACAGAGGGTCCTTTGTCGGGCTTGTGAACACATCAGTGGGTTCCCCGAATCCTTGAGACACATGTCTCACACTTGAAGCTTCACATACGGGCTTATCGTTCGTAGGCACGACATGATCGTGAGGAAGCTCACCGACGAGAGTGGATTCACGGTTACTGTTGATCCTACACTACGACATGCCGGAAAGGCAGTAAGGCCGGGGCTCTTGATGATGCCATCCCGTTTAAAACTTCGGATTGTTTGCTGAGGCGTCACGCCGAAAATTTTCACCCCCTCTGACCCAGAGAGTACACTCAGAAGAGCGAAAGAGTATACCAGTGGGCTTATAGTGATTGGCGCTGGAGAAGCGTGGTGCTTTCGGAATGAAGTAATGTTAAAGCCAGGGAAGATGCCAATTTCTGATACAAAATAAAGGTGCTGTTATGCGCAATGACGGAGGAACACACGAAGCAGCCAGTAAGTTGGCTCATGCGCTCAACCGAAGCGCAGGAGGTCTGCAACGCGTAGGCACGAAGACCAGGGGCATCACATAGAATCCCGTACTGGCCACACAGCGACTGCCCGCGAGGAACTCTGTTACGGTCGTGCTGCGGGCCAATACCCCGTACGAAGCGGCACCGCCGTGCTCCAAGTTCCAGCCTCACTTCAAATCGACTCTAAACGATTTAAGCGAACTCCTCATTTATCTATCCATTTTGTTATACTCCGCTATATATTGAGACGAGCAGACCTCACATCTTGTGAATTCTGCAAATAAACATTGATTTAGGATTACTTCCACGGTTTATCTTTGCGACGTTATGTGCTTCAGTCCCGTTCTTCTGTACTAAGCGTATACGTTTGTCGCTGGCCCAGCATCACTAGACTCTTATTGGGTTGACGTTCGCGGTTCAGAAGTGCAGGTGTCTCTGTTGCGTTTAAGTTTCAGGTTTGCGTTTGTTGGCTCATCTTTGCGGTTAGCATTTACGGTTAGATTAGGTAGATGGCAGTCAGCGCCAGTTAACCATAGCAGTGCAGCAAACAAATCAGCATGTCACACAGTTTATTCATGAGCGATAATGTGCTCATTCACAAAAAACAAACTGTATAAGACGTCGGGCCATCAGCGTGGCGGCGAAACGGCTACGATATGTTCCATTATTTTGAGGAACGGATCCTCGTCAGGTCCAAGCCTTCGCCGCCACATGTACTCCTCCAGGTGCGACGTCATTGTCGACCTGGGCGTGCCGCAGCGTCTTTTGTGCTGCCGCTTCAGATCAGCCCAAAGCGATTCGATCGTTTGGGTATGCGCCCCTGTCACCGGATTGACGAAGTGGAGTGAGTGGTTAACACGCAAGTGCGTGTAACCCAAGTTGGACAGGGACGCATATCCTTTCCATTCGTCCGTCATGACAATGGCACTCTGATGGACGTGCCTCCTTATGAAACTCATAAGAGAGTGCCTGCTGCGGTCCGCAATGGGGGCCAGGAAGCAGTGCCCTGTTTCACGGCATACCGCGCCGATGATCCACTGAGTGGGAAGCACTCGACCGCGGTTGTACTTCCGCCTGGAGAAGACGCTTTCGTCTACCTCCACCGTCTGCCCTGGCCCTCCTAGGATCACAGGATGGCTGGACAACCACTGTCCCACAACCTTCCTCAGAGACGAGTTCCACTGCATGACGTTACGTTTCGTCATCCCTGCAACACAGTCTGGGCAAATAAAGCAGCTGCGACATCTGACAGTGATCATACCCAAGTGAAGCTTGCAGAATTTGGTGGACGTTTCCTTCTGGCTCCAGTATGAAATGAATCGGACCACCGTCTGCAAGTCCAACTTCGTGCCTGTAATGACCATATTAGACGTTGGGCATCTGAGGCTCTTAGTAAGTTTACCCTCCAGCCATGTACCCTTACGCACACATACTTCTTTTCTGCACGCTTTTCGGGAACATCTCCACCTTGCGTGCCGGCCACTGTCCCTCCAGCGGACTGTCATGCGCCTCAAGCATGTGCAGTACCTTTCGCGGTGGAGAATGCCATGCTGCTGGAGGAAATTGAATGCTGTCTTCTCGTCAGTAACTGTAGAGAGGAGAGACGAAGCGCTCATCACTGCCGACCGATAGGAAGCTGTAACGGTTTTATTCAGCGTACTGAATGAAAGCAATGTAACTTCTCGAAGTGATGATCGTTAAGGCTCCTCCTTTCCTCCGACACCCAGCAGCAAAGGACATGTCTCTTAAATTCTCTACTAATGAGGTCATCGGTGCATCGCCTGTCAAAAAATGTGACAGATCATTTGTCACCTTGACAAAGACATCATCCATACATGGCGTATTCTCGCCTCTTTTCATCTCAGGCGCTGGATAACGTACAATTCCTGAAATTTCTCAGAATTTCATCACTAAGCATCAGTATTCACACAACTGCGTGTTCATGTGATATGTGCAGCCGCTGGCACAGAAGCTCAAGCTAAAGTGGACCTAGCGGGGAGATGGTCACGGACTTCAACGGTGTGTGATAACCAGCCTGTTGCTTCTTGAAAGAGAAATTGCAGTTTGTTCTCTACAAGATCGAGACTGGTGATGACTATCACCTGCTGTGTGTGACAATGACATGTGTTGATAAGAACGATGACTATTGTTACCCCCGTATGAGCGACTCTACGTTCCTTCCCGGCCAGCGGAATCAGCCTCGCGAGCTGGTGAAAAGCCATAGCAGAAAAGCTTTTCACCATCTCGCTGACGACGGAATCAGTCAATTCGGAAAGCTACGAAATAAGCGATCATACGTTCACTGTTCGCCTGTTTTTCCACTAATACAATTAACCAACTAGCCATTGGTTAGGTTGCTTCGGTGTTCTTACAGGAGACGGTAGATAGAATTCAACGGGTGCTCAACCGTACTCTTCCAACATGATCTACCGCCCCGTTACAAGAAAACCAATCTTCAGTGAACAAGGCACGCACAAGGCCATGCCACCCACAACGCGTCAGATTCGTAGAGCAAGCCGACAGGACGCTCCTAGAGATTTTACGAGCGTAGGTGCGCAACGAACGCGACTTCCACTCCTGCTGTACGCCTATCGCACCTGTAGGCACATGTCAACTGGCTGAACGTGCTTCACGCAAGTGTTCGTTGGAGACTCAAAAGCTTATCCAATAGTACGAACGTTACGAAACCCGTGGCAACAAGTGGCTGGAGAGTATATGCGGGACTATGCTAAGGTTATTATGACTCTACGTTCTTTCCGCTGGCCGGGAAGGAACGTAGAGTCGCTCATACGGGGGTAACAATAGTCATCGTTCTTATCAACACATGTCATTGTCACACACAGCAGGTGATAGTCATCACCAGTCTCGATCTTGTAGAGAACAAACTGCAATTTCTCTTTCAAGAAGCAACAGGCTGGTTATCACACACCGTTGAAGTCCGTGACCATCTCCCCGCTAGGTCCACTTTAGCTTGAGCTTCTGTGCCAGCGGCTGCACATATCACATGAACACGCAGTTGTGTGAATACTGATGCTTAGTGATGAAATTCTGAGAAATTTCAGGAATTGTACGTTATCCAGCGCCTGAGATGAAAAGAGGCGAGAATACGCCATGTATGGATGATGTCTTTGTCAAGGTGACAAATGATCTGTCACATTTTTTGACATGTGATGCACCGATGACCTCATTAGTAGAGAATTTAAGAGACATGTCCTTTGCTGCTGGGTGTCGGAGGAAAGGAGGAGCCTTAACGATCATCACTTCGAGAAGTTACATTGCTTTCATTCAGTACGCTGAATAAAACCGTTACAGCTTCCTATCGGTCGGCAGTGATGAGCGCTTCGTCTCTCCTCTCTACAGTTACTGACGGGAAGACAGCATTCAATTTCCTCCAGCAGCATGGCATTCTCCACCGCGAAAGGTACTGCACATGCTTGAGGCGCATGACAGTCCGCTGGAGGGACAGTGGCCGGCACGCAAGGTGGAGATGTTCCCGAAAAGCGTGCAGAAAAGAAGTATGTGTGCGTAAGGGTACATGGCTGGAGGGTAAACTTACTAAGAGCCTCAGATGCCCAACGTCTAATATGGTCATTACAGGCACGAAGTTGGACTTGCAGACGGTGGTCCGATTCATTTCATACTGGAGCCAGAGGGAAACGTCCACCAAATTCTGCAAGCTTCACTTGGGTATGATCACTGTCAGATGTCGCAGCTGCTTTATTTGCGCAGACTGTGTTGCAGGGATGACGAAACGTAACGTCATACAGTGGAACTCGTCTCTGAGGAAGGTTGTGGGACAGTGGTTGTCCAGCCATCCTGTGATCCTAGGAGGGCCAGGGCAGACGGTGGAGGTAGACGAAAGCGTCTTCTCCAGGCGGAAGTACAACCGCGGTCGAGTGCTTCCCACTCAGTGGATCATCGGCGCGGTATGCCGTGAAACAGGGCACTGCTTCCTGGCCCCCATTGCGGACCGCAGCAGGCACTCTCTTATGAGTTTCATAAGGAGGCACGTCCATCAGAGTGCCATTGTCATGACGGACGAATGGAAAGGATATGCGTCCCTGTCCAACTTGGGTTACACGCACTTGCGTGTTAACCACTCACTCCACTTCGTCAATCCGGTGACAGGGGCGCATACCCAAACGATCGAATCGCTTTGGGCTGATCTGAAGCGGCAGCACAAAAGACGCTGCGGCACGCCCAGGTCGACAATGACGTCGCACCTGGAGGAGTACATGTGGCGGCGAAGGCTTGGACCTGACGAGGATCCGTTCCTCAAAATAATGGAACATATCGTAGCCGTTTCGCCGCCACGCTGATGGCCCGACGTCTTATACAGTTTGTTTTTTGTGAATGAGCACATTATCGCTCATGAATAAACTGTGTGACATGCTGATTTGTTTGCTGCACTGCTATGGTTAACTGGCGCTGACTGCCATCTACCTAATCTAACCGTAAATGCTAACCGCAAAGATGAGCCAACAAACGCAAACCTGAAACTTAAACGCAACAGAGACACCTGCACTTCTGAACCGCGAACGTCAACCCAATAAGAGTCTAGTGATGCTGGGCCAGCGACAAACGTATACGCTTAGTACAGAAGAACGGGGCTGAAGCACATAACGTCGCAAAGATAAACCGTGGAAGTAATCCTAAATCAATGTTTATTTGCAGAATTCACAAGATGTGAGGTCTGCTCGTCTCAATATATAGCGGAGTATAACAAAATGGATAGATAAATGAGGAGTTCGCTTAAATCGTTTAGAGTCGATTTGAAGTGAGGCTGGAACTTGGAGCACGGCGGTGCCGCTTCGTACGGGGTATTGGCCCGCAGCACGACCGTAACAGAGTTCCTCGCGGGCAGTCGCTGTGTGGCCAGTACGGGATTCTATGTGATGCCCCTGGTCTTCGTGCCTACGCGTTGCAGACCTCCTGCGCTTCGGTTGAGCGCATGAGCCAACTTACTGGCTGCTTCGTGTGTTCCTCCGTCATTGCGCATAACAGCACCTTTATTTTGTATCAGAAATTGGCATCTTCCCTGGCTTTAACATTACTTCATTCCGAGAGCACCACGCTTCTCCAGCGCCAATCACTATAAGCCCACTGGTATACTCTTTCGCTCTTCTGAGTGTACTCTCTGGGTCAGAGGGGGTGAAAATTTTCGGCGTGACGCCTCACCAAACAATCCGAAGTTTTAAACGGGATGGCATCATCAAGAGCCCCGGCCTTACTGCCTTTCCGGCATGTCGTAGTGTAGGATCAACAGTAACCGTGAATCCACTCTCGTCGGTGAGCTTCCTCACGATCATGTCGTGCCTACGAACGATAAGCCCGTATGTGAAGCTTCAAGTGTGAGACATGTGTCTCAAGGATTCGGGGAACCCACTGATGTGTTCACAAGCCCGACAAAGGACCCTCTGTGCCATCCGTTCCTGCTTGACCACGTTGACCAGAGAAATGCCCGCTTTACTTGAGCCAATGTAGTTTCTCTGCGTCATTCTATGGTCAGATATCCACAGATAACTCGACAAGCTCGTGATGGATAGAGCGGTGGCAAGTAGCTTCAAATCTGGGCCTGCAGTGCCCAAGTGATGCAGCTCTAGCTTGTGCTATACCGCGTTCGATCATGTCGGCCATGCCGCACCTAAAGGCTAGCCGGTTGCGCCGGTATTGGTTGAACCAAGGTTCCACCACGGCTTACAAGCCAGAGTCGACGTCTTCGGTTAAGGACTGAAGTCGCAGACCTCTCTCTTTCATTAAAACATAAAAAGCTCGTTCGACATTGTCGAGGTGTCTTTAATGTACTCCATATCATCGTGCCGGTGAACGCAACAGTCCGGGCAGTTGGATTGCCGTTGCAAAAGGTGAACAGTAGCCTTGGGATTAGGTGAGCTCTGATGAGCTGCACCATCTATTGCGGTTAAAGCAAAGCCTCTTGCAGTTGTTCAAGAATAGTTTGCACGCGATGCAGCATGTCTCGCCGCTTTCCATATGGGCTAAACCATCCGCCCGGATAGTTCAGGTTCCAGAATGTTGTAATTGCGGTTAAAGCGTTGGGCGTTCAGACATGACTGTTTAAGACAGCTAAGATACCTGAACGTCTTAAATTTCGAAAATCACCCCAAAAAACAGTCTGCTGAGGCAACGCTAGCGAGGAGTACACGCGTTCAGCACAAGACAGCGGTTCTGACGTCGCTTCGTTTAGCGAACCGTGACGTCACAGAATTGCCGTCTCAGTACCTGATTTTCCTAACATGACGCCATGCTACAGTACGAAGGGGGGGCGCGCAGCGTACCAGATCCAAATTGCCTTAGAATCAGTTATGATGCCTTTTCGTTCCCGCAGTGGTGGTCGACTAAATGAACATTGGAAGGCCAGTTAGAGTAAGCGCTTAAGAAGGTGGGTACAGGACACCTTGCCGCGAGAACATCCTACCGCAGGACACTTCACCGCGGCCGCAGTAGCGCCGATCATCAGTCTTCGTTCGTTGATTGAATGATCAGAATTATAGCGTACGGGGCCCATTTGAGGCGTACAACGAAGGTTGTGCGTAGGCATATCCGGTTCATCCGATTAAGGACAAGAAAAGTAAAGGAAGCCCTTTACATACGATACAACACAACTATCAACAGGTACGGGGCCCATTCGCATTTTACCATGAACTCTTTTTAATCTGCATGAGTTTGTCTGCCTAGGCCAACTTTAGCATTTGGTCTATCACCGTCGACTTTGTATACCTCCTCCCTCGTTCATTCAAGGACCTTGTTCTTCCCCGGGAACGTATTCCCAGGGAAGCTTGCTTTTCCCAGGGAGCGTTCCCAAGAAAGAACAAGGACGCCGGTTGAACGAAGGGGAAGGAGCACGAAGCCGATTGCGATAGATCAAATGCCAAAGTCGGCCAGAACAGGTAGACTCAAGCAAACTAATGGAGCTGAGGACATAAAGAAAAGCACATTCTGCCCGACATCCTAAGCGCAGTTGAGAATATGCTGGCGCTTACTTTTCATGTATTCATACCAGAATTTCCAGCAAACCTTCGCCGCCAGAGTTGCTATTTCGAAATTGCATCATGTTCTTGAACGGATGAATTGCGTAAGCCTGATAGCATTTTATTGAATGGCAGTACCATAGCTTGATTGAAATTTACGCGTATGGTCATTTGGCATACCCGT
The DNA here is from genome assembly GCA_000612645.2 of Trichuris muris. NCBI lineage: Eukaryota > Metazoa > Nematoda > Enoplea > Trichinellida > Trichuridae > Trichuris > Trichuris muris. The sequence continues at coordinate 7,093,593 of CBXJ02000282.1, forward strand.
TTTGAGAGTGTTTGGCCGCCATGGATTGGATGTACGCTGGTCCTTCTTCTGAAATCGACCGAGAAAATTATTTAACTGGCCGAAAAGTGGACAAAAATTTTGAACAATACAATGAGGACTTCAAGGAAGCTCCGTCTAAAATTGAGTCGTTAAGTTTGCCGGTCAGTTCCCGTTGCGCCGGAGCTGTTGCCAGCAAGAGAACTTTGCTCGACTTGGACACGGTGCGGAAGGAAGACCCTTTGGTTTCCATTAAAGTCCAGGAGGAGCAAGTCAGGCGTGATATTCTGGAAAATCCTATGAAAATGAAGTGCTTGCGCAAAATAGTTATGAAGGCAATGCGAAGAAAAATGAAGAAAATGTACAAGGGGCGTCTAACACCGGAGGAGCGGATGGAATGCGCTCGTTTTTTTCATTTGATAGATCAAATTGCGACTGGTCAGACAACTGGAATGGAGAACAGCAGCAATTCTACGCAGTATGTCTGTTCTGTGGTCATTTTTTGAATGTTATCCAATTAAATGAGCTCGAGCCAAGTCAGGCAGATTTTAAAACGCGTGTTATTGATAATCTCATATTGTTGTTTCATTGGAACTTTTGTAGGAGCTTCGCAAACGAGGGCATTGGTAGCAAGCACGAAAGGCGAAAGAATGTTAGAAGGCATGAAGAGGACGGCCAAAATGTTTCTAAGCCCGATGAAATGGCTCGATATTCAAAAAGAGCATCTGTTCGCTCGTCTCATACTGGGTTTGATCATTCCAGACTTCCTAAGGATTATCAGAAGGATAGCAGACATTCCACGGACTCTTCAAAGAAGCGTAGCTTGACTTCTGTTGAAAAGGAAAGACTGTTAAATGAGATGGTGCAGAATGCGTCTTGGCGTAAAGAGCAACGTGATAGAAAATTAACGAAGTTGGCAGCACACGAGAAAGACGAAGTAAAGCGGGAACAGAGTGCGAAAGGTAGTTACTTTGTGCGTGATGTGTTAACCGCAGCAGTAGATAGCAGCTCTGTGGCATCAAGAATTCAAAGCAAACGACAAACGGTACAGCGTCACTCTTCGTCCACGGATAAGAGTTTCATTCAACGATAAGCGAAGGTAGTATTCCGTGTATTATCCGCTTAATGAATTAAAATCTTGTTTTCTCCGATTGGTTCTGCCGTTGCAGTGATTGTAATTCATCTTCATACTTTGAAACGTTTCTGAATCAAGGAATCAGCGTTTTGAAAAGTTTAGTTATCTAATGAAATGGGTGCTACTTCGGATGTGCAGCGTACATGCGAAATTTGTTTTGAACAGCTGCAGCGTGCTGAAGAATGCCAATCTTTGTTAAAAAAATGCTTAACCAAAGCAGCGCTCGACGAAATGAAAAGCCGCAAAACTTCAATGAATGCTACGCTACTCGACGTCATTCAGTCTGGTCAGTTTGCAGTTTTGCTCTTCGAACTTTTATGTGACCTAAACAGGGGTGAAGAACTTGGACAGCGGCGTTGGTGTTTACGCTCCAGATGCTGAGTCATACGTGGTCTTCAAAGAATTATTCGACCCTATACTTGAAAAGTATCACCAGTTCGGACCTAACAGCTGTCAACCAGCAACTGATCTTGGTTCGAATAAGCTTGATCAACTTTGTACGTTGGACCCCGAACGAAAGTACATTCAGTCAACGCGTATACGCTGTGCCAGGACTTTATCGGTATCGTATTGTCTGTACTGTTAGTATATATTTTTCGTCAAACTAATTATAGGGGTATCCCTTTAATCCGTTACTTACGGAAGCGAATTATCTGGAAATAGAAAACAAAGTAAAGAATGCGTTGAGCGCATTAACCGAGGAGGACTTGCGAGGCACGTACTATCCGTTGAAAGGGATGACTGCTGAGGTCCAGCAAACCCTGATCAACGATCATTTTCTATTTAAGGAAGGCGACCGCTTTCTCCAGGTATCGAGGGTTATTCGCATTTGCTAATTTGTAAACTGTACTCGTAGGCAGCGAATGCCTGTCGATTTTGGCCATTGGGGCGTGGCATATTCCACAACAAAGACAAGACGTTCTTAATTTGGGTTAATGAGGAAGACCACTTGCGCATTATCAGCATGGAGGCTGGTGGAAATGTTCGATCAGTGTTGGATCGCCTGATTCGAGGCTTAAATGTACTTTTGTTTTCTCTTCTTTGATGTTCGTCGTTTCGCAACTGCGATTTGCTTATTTAGGCTCTCGGCCATATGCTGACCTTTGCTCGCGATGAGCGTCTTGGCTGGTTGTCTTTTTGTCCTACAAATTTAGGTACCACAGTCAGGGCTTCTGTGCACATAAGGCTTCCTATGATGTCTGCCAGGACAGATTTCAAAGTACGCTCCGATTTACGATGTGTTTAATCTGTCGAACTGTGCTGTCTTTAGGAAATATGCGGCAAAATGAACTTACAAGTACGTGGCATTCATGGAGAGCACAGTGAATCGGAGGGCGGTATATATGACATTAGCAATCGCCGGAGAATGGGTCTTACCGAGTTTGACGCGGTCAAAGAAATGTACGATGGTATCAATGAGCTTATCAAAATGGAGAAGGATATGGAGAATGGTTCCTAATTTGTTGTGAAAGTGGTTCTTTGGTGTCCCTTGAGCGGGTGTACGAAATTTGCTAGCGTTTGCCGTGCTGAGTGAATTTATTTTTGGTCTCTGCGTGTGCTACTTTGACGTCGTTTAAACTCAAGATGTCGATGTGACGGTTTCAGTATTATCGTTCACGCGGTCTCCGGTTCATTGTCGAAGATGTCGGCTTAGCGGATATGGTTTACACCACTTTATGTTGAAAACAGTGTACATGCACAGTATTCATTTTAATCCATGAATGTTCAGGCAAGTTCTCAGTCTGTCCTTCGTAAGTAATAGCATATAGCCTTTCATTTTTTTGAATCTGAAGTTTGCGTTGCAAATTAGAGAAAGCGATCTGGATAAAGGAGTAAAGTGTTTACACTGCAGTCCCAGTTCGATATCGTAAGCGTTTGAACATGGTAGTCTTGATGGGTTTTCTTCAATGCTAATTAGCGCTAATCCAAGCCGGTTTTTCTTAGCTTCTAAAATACGTAGCGTATCCTTCGGAATGAGTTTGTTTCATCCGCAATGTGTAAATCTAAAAGAAAACCTAAGCCTGAGTTAAGGCTCTTGCTCAGCTTACCATTCGACGAATCGACGATTGGCCCGTTGAACGTATCCCGTTAAGTACGTGAGTAAACGTTCTATACAATCTTTAGTGTGCTCACGACTAGTGAGTCACTTAGTTCCGCAGGATGAAAGAATGTAAGAATATGATCATTTGTCTCCCGCCTTGAACTTATGTTCCATGTCATTACATTTCAGCAATAGACCCTACATTAACGTAGGGTCTATTGCTGAAACAAAAGCTCTAATTCTGTTTTTCGTTTCAAAATATGGTTAGTACTTTCGCAAATGATTGTACCTACAGGTATTGGGTTATACGTCAGGCGCTCCTTTCAATCCATATTTGGCAATCATTGAAAGCTGACAAGAGTGAATAAAATTTTAAACTGTTGTGCAATTATCAGTTTACCAGAAGTTTCGTTCTTGCTTGAAAAAATGAATTTACAAATTGGTAGATGAACAGTTAGCATTCGAAATTTGTGGAAGCTTGTTAATATATTAGCGAAAAATAACTGACTTTCTCTGTTTTACGAAAAATGCTGTTGCGTTCAAGTGGATCTATTAGTAAAGAATTAATGTCGAACTGACGTCAATCATAGCTTAACGTTTATTGATCTAAGTAGGATGAGATTGAGTTACTTGGAATACTGGTGAACTTCCCGGCCCTGTTGAGAAAGAAAGAAAGCAGCATTTGTAATATGCACTTTAAAGAAAGACGGATGTACGGATTAGTGTTTGCACTGACTAAGGTGAATATGGTAAATTAATTTAAACAGTCTGGTCATGTCCTCCTTAAAAGTGAAAGTAATGAGGAATGCTGAAATCTGTATGGGAGATTTGATGAAAACCTGCCACGCACCGTGTTTCCATCTGTAAGATATTAAATATCTCGTCGTATAAAGAACTATATTCGTTATTATTCATGCGTTTTACCTGTCCTCCGCTCTGCTCTACAAACCCATCATTAAGAGTAGCTGTTGAAGGAGGCGCTACTGAACTACTGGACCATTATTATCAGAGGACATCTTCCCGCCCGTTATATCGATGCGTTCTGCATAATGTGCCGTACTGGCTATTTCCCTCTTTTGCCTTCCCTACTACAGATTGGTTCTTCCGTCGATCGTACGCACTGAACTAGCAGAGAAATCCCATGATTGCATTCGTGTAAAGCCGGCTTCGCTACTTAACAACATTCGTCCATTTACTTAATTAACCGCATATGTACCTAATTTTGGCAGTATCCACCAGCAAATCAATCCAAGAGAAACGATACCAGTATGTTATACCAATCTAAACTGAGCAGGTAATTGTGACGAGAATGAGGAACGAAACTGATGTAAAAGGATATAATTAGTTGCTGGAAAGCGAATGATGTTCAATGGAAGTCTTTCAAATTTCGCTTCCGATTCACCTTCATTCACAGTCATCTGTGTCATGGCAGATGTCATGTGGCCCTTGTGAAATACAAGTATATAGCTAAAACCTTCATTTTTGCCAACCACTGTACTGACTTGCATATACTAACATGTTCTGTTGAACGTTAAATGTGCTCTGGCATGTGGTTTTAACGAAAGGAATTTGCCGCTAGGCTAAATTGGGATAGAAATGCAGCGATTGCATGCTATTTAACTGCACAATTCTATTTACGGGTTGGATTTGTAATGCGCCAGCAGAGTGGCGCAGAGGAAGCGTGCTGGGCCCATAACCCAGAGGTCCGTGGATCGAAACCACGCTCTGCTACTACTTTTACTTTTAATACTTGCGCCCAAAATGAACAAATGCTATTGAAAATGCCTTCTTCCCGTAATCAATAATATTGAGCACCTAC
>CBXJ02000282.1:7101084-7300672 GCA_000612645.2 Trichuris muris
GGATAATCGAGGTTCTAGTGTATTCCGAAGTTTCGGTATTTATAGGCTGAGGAACGGGGTCAGGTCGTATGGTGCAACATTTGTTTTTACTGATGAATGCATTCCATATGTCACTGACCTCTACTCCTCTATCACGATTCAAGCTGTTGTTATTGCGAATGAAGAGAGCCTCCTTTATTTACCTAAGGTGGAATAGGCTTTCGCGACATATTATTTTAGGTCGCAGGTCATATGAGCATTGACAGGAATGCTCCACGACCGCGGAGGCTTTCTTTGTGTCATCCACGATCTTTCGTGGATCAAGTGTTTGTGGTCGGCCTCGTTGTCTGGTCTGGATTCCATTGAGTCTTTTCACTGCGTTCTTGTACCTGGTCAACGCCGCCGGGTGCTCATGGAGGGTACATATCGTTTCGGTGTGAACGTTTCGGTGTGGGGTTCATTTCGGTGCACACGTTTCGGTGTGCACGTTTCGGTGTGGTAATCATTTCGGTGTACGCGTTTCGGTGCGAGGTTCATTTCGTTGCACACGTTTCGGTGCGGTATTCACTTCGACGGGGATCATTCGGGTGTTGTCCGCGGTCTTGGAACTTCATTCTTGGTTCTGACGTTTGATACCTCGTTTTGCTAGCCTTATCCTCAATTCTCACCCCTCCTTTAACTACCCGTGATTTCTTCCTTGCCGCCTATCCCTCACGGCTCAGGCCGGAAGGGATCCAGGCGCTTACCACGGACTGACATATGTATCCAGTTTGAGGCCGGATGTTGCTGCGCTCGGCTGCTGAGGTCAGAGCGAGTTGAAAATGACAGGCAAAGGAGTTTGGGTGATAATGTAAGGCATCAGACCGGAAGTCGGATGTGGGGGCTTGCCGGCGACCATGTATTTACTTCCTGTGACAACGATTTATCTATTATGACCTGATGACAGGATGTTGCATCCTATTTTTACCTTGGGTGGGGTTTAAGAATTCTATAAAATACCCGGCACCTATCGCTTTCGCATTTTGTGGAGAGCGAAATTATTACGATGGCTAGCGTTATGATGAAGCGGAATAGAGAGAAGTTCGTGCATGATGGACACATGTTCACCTTCGAAAGGCTGAACGCCTCACGGACAGTGAAGTATTGGCGATGTGACAGGCGAGATTCGCACGATTGCAAAGCAAGAATTCACACATCCGTGACAACCAACGAGGTGGTGAAGGTAGTTAACACCCATTCCCATGGAGGTGGTGCAGCTGAAGTTGAAGCTGCCACCGTCTGCACCGCTATAGTACGTCGGGCTGAAGAAACCATGGAAATACCGGCGGTCATTCTCAATGAAGAGTTACAAGGCTTGAACGTTGCGGTAAGAGGACAACTTCCGAACTTGGCAGCATTAAGGCAGCGTGTCCGACGAAGACGTACTGTTATCGAAGCGGCAAACCACAACCTGAGAGCCTGGCTTCGATAGTGGTGCCAGAGAATTATAGAACGTATGGCAATGGGGAACGTTTCCTGTTGTATGACTCTGGTTTGGGAGATGAGAATAGAATCTTAATTTTTGGTCGACAGTCAAATGGTTCTTGGAGCAGCCAGATGAGATCTCTGTATGCCGATGGCACCTTCAGAATCGCGCCTCAGCTCTTTGCACAGGTGTACGTGCTCCTGGCTAAGAGAGGGGAATTCGCCATTCCAGTACTATATGCCCTCCTCCCAAATAAACAAGAAGGAACATATTGTCGCATGCTGGAAGCCGTCAGGGAGTTGTGGCCACAACTGGAGCCGCAGTCCATTTGCACTGACTTCGAAAAAGCTGCCATGAACGCCATGCGAGCTGTCTTCCCGGGCGCAGCGATATTTGGCTGCTTTTTCCATCTGGTAAGAAGTATGAAGCGCCAGTTGGCGGAACAACGTCTGCTTGCCCAGTGCAGAAATGATTCAACGCTCCAACATACAGCCCGCATGATTATTGCCCTGGCTTTTCTGCCCCCGGACATGGTACAGGCGACTTTCGACCAGCTGGCATCTGAGTCACCTGACGTACTAGAACCCGTACTAAACTGGTTTGAACGAACCTACGTAGGCTGCAGAAATCGACGTGGTGTGCGGCGAGCCCCTCTATTTCCTTTAGAACTGTGGTCCGTTCACGAAAGAACTTTGATAGGACACGACCGCACAAATAACTTCGTGGAAGCGGCCCACAGAAGAATGAAATTGAAACTTGGTGCAGATCATCCTACACTCTGGCGATTTATAGAAGGGATCCGAAAAGTGCAGGCTGATCGAGATCAGCACCATGAAGAATTTATCCGTGGTGACGAACCACCGAGAAAGCGACTCCGCTTTCTTCGAGCCGATGAACGTATTCGACGGACACTGGATGAACGGGACACAAGGTCTCCGGTTGAAATTTTGCGAGGAATTGCCCACTGTTTCGAGTAAACTGAACTTCCAAAATAAAGTTAGTTGATGTATACGTTAGAAAGACAGTCTGCTCTCGAAAGCAGGCGCATAGGACCGCACCCTGGAGTAATGTACTGTACACGAAAACGAAGCATTACAATTGCACTGCATAGTTAGGAAATTATAATAAAAGCAAAACGTGCTGGTAACGATGCCTTACAGTTGGCAAACGTTTGGATCAAAACTTTAAGCAAGCTTGCACCGAAAACCGCATGACGAAACGAACCCCGCACCGGAACACGCACGCCGAAATGAACCCGCACTGAAACGCGCACACCGAAACGAACCCCACACCGTAACGTGCACACCGATATGAGGCTGACACCGAAACGAACTCCGCACCGAAACGCGCACACCGAAACGTGCACACCGAAACGATATGTACCCGCTCATGGAACCTGTGAAATAAAGTGTTGCCCGTTTCCCCTATGTAGGAGGCGTGACAACTACATTTAATTTCATAAACGACTCCGGGCCTTTCCTCGGAGGGAACTTTGATCTTGTCGTTCCTTGTAATGGTTCGCCAATTCTGTGAAGATTTGAAGTAAACTCGGAAGTGGTGTAGCCGGCCTAGCTGTTGTATGTGCTCGCCTATACAATGATAATAAGGGATCATTATTATCGGTTCTGTTCTTTCCGAGTTTACTCCAATATTTCTGTTTTGCTGTAACCTCCTTCTGATGATAGAGTCGACCAACGGTTTGGGGTAACCATTCCGTTGGAGTGTGATCACGATGTGATTGATTTCTGATGTTAAATATTTTGGATCACATATCGTGGTCGCACGGTCTATCATTCCCGCAGGGAAATCACCCTTTGTCACCGACAAAGGGTGATGAGAGGTAAAATGGAGGTATCTGAAGGAGTGTGTCGGCTTTCGATACACTCTCGTTGAAAGTGTTCTCCCTTCCCTTAAAACTAAAACGTCAAGGAAAGGGAGTCGGTTACTTACCTCTTTTTCCATCGTTAATGTGATGACACCAGGGAAGCTGTTGTTGAGATGCTGCAGAAAATCTTCTTCTCTACCTGCTTCCAAGATCGCGAAAATGTCATCAACATAACGTTTGAAAAACTTTGGGGACACAGGTGATGCCGTACTGTTGGACGCGACTTCCTCCAGGTGTTCCATGAATACCTCGGCCAGGACTGGGGATAAGGGGTTCCCCATCGGTGCTCCGCTGGTTTGTGCATAGAAGCTGTCCTGAAACCTGAAGTAATTCCCTTCTTGCATGCAAAAGGATACTAGCTTAATTATATGAAAGGGGTTTAGTTTGGTTCTGTGGTGCAATGTGCTGTCAGATTCCAGCAAAAGCTGGAGAATGTTCAGTGTGAGTGCTATGGGAATGCTACTGAAGAGTTCTTTCACATCATAGCTGAGCATAATGTCATTCGGTGCAATGTGGAAGTTTTGTAGTGAATGCAGAAGTCTTTATGGTTGGTGAAATGCGAAGTGGGGTTGCCAGTGAGTGGTTGAATAATATACTTTAAATATGTGCAAAGTGCAGACGTGACCGAATCTATGCTACAAATCACTGGTCTCAATGGAACACCTGGTTTATGGATCTTTGGAAGTCCGTACATTTCAGGGCACTTGGAATTGCCTGTGAAGTACAGTTTTCGGCTGATATTATTCAGTCCCTGATCTTTGGGACTCCCCTATCATGCACTTCATCATTCGTAGTACTTCTTTCCTCGCTGTGCAAGTAGGGTCACGTAAGAGGGGGCTGTAGACCCCGCTGCTGAGAAGGGAAGAGATCTTGTCTACATAGTCTGATCGGTTCAGAAGAACCACCACGTTTCCCTTGTCAGCTTTCGTGATTACTACCTCTTTTAGGCTCTTTAATCATTTTATTACACCTTATTCGAGCCTGTTGATGTTCGGGGTTCTTTCTTTGAGGTGCAATGATGAGCTACAAATAGCTCCTTTGATTTCTGCCGCTTTCGTAGGCTCCACTTTAGACACGTTTTTTACTCAAATGCAGGGACGCCAAGCTCCTCCCAAAGTGCTTCCGTTTAAAATGGAACCACGCGAGCGGCCAATCCTCCAAAAGGATCTTGGAGGCTACAGGCTTCTCTTTGCTACGTGCCACCATCAGAGAGCACCGCAAAGAAATAGCCTTTCTCAGATCTAGAAAGCGCGATTTCACATCAGCTTTATGAAGTATGGTCGACGAAACCACGTGGTCTCAGCTTGAAGCCCACTTATTTAACTCTTGCGAGAAGATCAAAGTACTGCAGAGTGGGTCACTGCGCAAGAAATTAGAAAATCTGTATTGTACCCAGTCTTGGACGTTTACAAGATCTCGCACAACGGTAAGAGTGGAGGTTTCCACACTTGACTTGAACAAAGCAGTTGTGAACTTGAGCACGACTACGTTAACTTTGACGGAGAAGTGCGATTTGGCTAAAGGACAAAATTTTGTCCCTACACCGAAGGCTCCACCGATGTTATATATCGTCGCATCGGTTGAGCATAGCCTATCGAAACTGGTCCGTACGAGAGCGGCAGAAGTCAAAGGGGCGATCTGCAGCTCATTATTGCACCTTAGGGAAAGACATCCCAACATAAACAGGCTCGAACAAGGTGTAATAGAAAGATTGGCACTACTGCGCTACAGCCGCGACCCGTTGATTGGACGCTTTCAGAAGTGTTAGACTAATGCTGATTGGCTAGAACAGACACTACTCGAGATCAGCTCCTCCCGCGTAGACGGCGCTAACCTCAGCTTGGTTGTTGGATTTCAGATGCGTTAGACTAATGTTGGTTGTCTAGAATGTTTGATCGGGAAAAATCAAGAAAGATAGAAAGTGGGTATGTAGAAGTGGTAGAAAAAAAGAAATGGTGCTTATTTTATGGCCTAGGCTTAGGTAAAGGCAGAGAGCGATGCCTATTGTCGTGTTGCCTTCGTGATCTAAATGGGAGACATGATCCTCATTTTATGGCTTAGGCTTAGGTAAGGGCAGAAAGCGATGCCTATTGTCGTGTTGCCTTCGTAAACTAAAAGGGAGAAATGATCCTCATTTTATGGCTTAGGCTTAGGTAAAGGCAGAAAGCGATGCCTATTGTCGTGTTGCCTTCGTGATCTAAATGGGAGACATGATCCTCATTTTATGGCTTAGGCTTAGGTAAGGGCAGAAAGCGATGCCTATTGTCGTGTTGCCTTCGTGATCTAAATGGGAGACATGATCCTCATTTTATGGCTTAGGCTTAGGTAAGGGCAGAAAGCGATGCCTATTGTCGTGTTGCCTTCGTAAACGAAAAGGGAGAAATGATCCTCATTTTATGGCTTAGGCTTAGGTAAGGGCAGAAAGCGATGCCTGTTGTCGTGTTGCCTTCGTAAACTAAAAGGGAGAAATTATCCTCATTTTATGGCTTAGGCTTAGGCTTAGGGCAGAAAACGGTACTTGTATTTGAGCGTGTTTTGTTTCTGTTGTTGGATGTTTTACTCTGCTGTCGTTATCCGAAATTAAGGTGATGCATTATGGTTGTGTTCAGCTCTGAGCATCGTTAGGGGTAGAACTTGAACGGTGATAACTGCTCATTATCAGATAAACGTCAAAGAAGGAACATTAATGTTTCTGGGTGGTAATGGAAGCAGAGTATGTTCGAAGGGGAACGGTTTTCATTGAGTACCTAAGGTAGGAGAATTTCGTGTTAGCTACCAGTTTTGCTATCGAGTGTTCGATTTCGTTATCACGTTTTTCTGGTGCTTCTGTTCGTATCTTCGCGGTCGTTTTAAAAGGATATGGTGATAACGTCATGGCACAGCGCTGCTAAGCAGTCAGAAACAGTTAACCGCCTGCAGTGTTGATCAGCTCTGGTTCACTGCTGCTGGTTGCGTTTGGGCTCACGTTATGCTTAAGTGGGTTCAGATCTTATCGATGATGTACCCTAGGTGGTTATCGCTTGGTGCCCTTCAGTCTTTATCAAAATTTGAAGTGGTTTCTGAACTGGTTTGAATTGCGTAATGGAGATTAAACGATTTTGGCGTTCATGAACATTAACAGTTTCATTTGTGAGTATGTGTTCGATTACGCGGTTGAGTTTGCGAAGCTGTGTGCCAAGTTCGTAGATGATGAATTGGCAGCGGTCCAGTTTATGCAGAGTAGAGGACGAATGCACCAGCGGAGGATATGTTCCTGGTGCGCAAGACCTATGGTGCTGCAGCACTGCAGGGACCGCGACTACGTAGGGTGGTGGTGCAACGGAAAGCACTGCCAGAAAGAGCTTTCAGCGAAAACAGGAACTTGGTTCCAAGGTAATAATCAGTTGGCGAATAGTTTGTTGCCCATAGTAGTGGTGTTTAGGATGTGAGCAGCCGGTAAGGACCATGCTGCTCTTCATGCGCGCGTGGTCAGAGAGTTTGACCACGCTCAAGTTCATCTTCGTACGAGAACGGCGTTTCGCGGCTGTCGTTCATGTGGACACAAAAGTAGGGTTTTTCTTCACTTTTCAGCCGTTTTGCGGCTAAGTCTTTTCTGATTCGCGTTGGAAACGTCGACGCGGCTGTCGTTCAAAGTATGCGAAACATAGGTTATTTTTGATTGGTCGATCGGTTTTGCGCCTAAGTCTTTTCTGATTCGCACGGTAAATACCATGGCGACGGTGGCGCCACCTACAGTAAGGTGGTCGCGGCTGTAGCGCAGAAGTACCGAATTGTGTTTTATTGGGTAACGACGTCTGGTTTGTCAGTGAAGAGCGGTAGTACAGAAGAGAATGAAAGAATTTCCAGCCTCATTTACCGCGAAACAGAAATGACTCATTGTTGCGTGACGATTTGTAAGCAGAGATGATATGGTATTCCTTCACCTGAGGGCCACATATTTCACTATAGTCGCATCTTGTGGTCAATCTCCAGCTGTAACTATGATCATAGCCCATGGTTTTCTTTATGTTGACTTGTTTCTACTAATTCCTCCTCTTGGACGTCATTGTGTTGGGCTGCTATGAAATATCGTCCAAGTCTCATGCATCTTTACAGCTTGTTCCAATTCTACCTAATTACAAGTATTATATAAGACATCGTGAGCACTGTTCATAGTACATCCGTGTTTTGCTGTTGACAATTCATTGTCATTGAATTTTCAATGTTGGTTCGCTGATTCATTGCGTGTGCCATTGAGATTTTTCTTCGACATCTTGCATACTACATGTGAAAGCACTTGTTCCGTTTTCTTTATTAATGAGACAATGGTAACTGACTGGTGCAGTTAAAAGTGTACTTTTTAACATTATAATTGTCCCTGCTGCTCGCCTTGGAATTGCACCAAAAACTGTAGCAGCCTGGTCATTGCGGTGCTTTATTGGTTGGAATGTGCCCTTGCAGGCGGTACGACTCTCAGAATTGTTGGCAGAAACGGCGAGTGGTGAAGCTGGATTCTCCGTTCACCTGTTCTGCATACCACTGATCGGAAAGCGATGAGGCAGTTGCTTGATGTTCTAATGGATGCCTTATTTTTAGATGATGGTAGTTATCCGGTATATTCGTCCAGTGAAACGGGTTCTTCTTGGACAGAACAATCAGAGGACAGCGCTAGAGAGACGTCAGGATTGATGAAAGAAAATGCGGTACTGGGGAAAGGTGCGCCTCGTGCAGAACGCAGCGTTGCCTTTCTAATTTCGCAGTGAGCTATCAGACAATGTTGGTGACACTTCAGTAGTTCTACCAAAGAGGAGGCCATAGGATTTCGTTGGACACGTGCGATCGAAGTGGCACCGTCTTGTGGGCATTGTTACGGAAACCTTTCTCCTGTGCATCTTCTGTCAAGCACAGAAATTCTTGCGTATTCGCTCTGAATGGAATCCTCAAGCAGAGATAGATTGTACAGAATTCAGCGCTGCTTCACCGGAGGACGCGCTGGATGATGATGAATTCAAAGATATCTTCCTAGAAAACGGTGATGAGATAATGGTGCACGTATGCAGCCGTCGTTCGCCTTCTCAGGTGAGCCATGTCATCACTAAAAGTGGTAAATCCGCTTATAATTGTTCTGAGAAGTAGGGTGAAATCATAGGGAATTCATTCGTTCTCTGTCCTCAGTCCATGGTATTATTCATTCGTAATGAACACATTTATGCCACACACTAATTTACTTGTTGCGTTTTAAAATTCTTTCATAGTAAACTTTGTTTTAGACCACTTCGTTAACAGTAGTCATATGCGGTACACAAAAAACAATAGGAGTGTTCGTGGTTCTTCGGTTAACTGTTGAATGGATAAAGGCTGCCTGTCTTCAAGATGCCTCGAGTGCACAAAAGTTCCTAATATTAACATTCAAATACCACTGCCTGATAATTAACTGGGAATGGCTGGGACTTAAAGTGTATGTTACTGCACAGCGAAGATTGAAATTATTCAATCACACTGTGTTCAAGTAGAATAAAGCGTGCAAACAATCAGTACTATTTATCTGTGGTCAGGTATTCAGATTAAGAAAGCGCATCTGATTTTCAACGTGGTTAATTATTTTGAAAATGTGTTGATTCCAGACAAGGCTAAACAGCTGTTGCAAATTGGAATATCACAATGATGAAACTAATATGCACCAGTCTAAATCCCCTGCTGTTATCTCGGTAGAATGAGGAATCACGTTGAACGAATGAGAAATCAATGATCTCCATTGCAACAAGAATGTTTCTGACGTACATTTTTGACTATAGGACAATCGAACATTGAGAACAATGCTCAACGGCAGCATGGCTGCTTTGGCCACGCATGCAATGACGATTCTCAGTTTCGTTTACGCTAATCACCTTAGGTGTCGTTTGACTAATCGATGATCTTCCATACAATGTCACTGGCCTTATTTACGTATCACAGAAAAACGTTAGTGAAATTGGTGCTGTGCAAAAAGAATTACCTGGAATAACGCTGACTGAAACGCTGCGCTTCAGTCAGTCAAAGTTCAAATGATACCCTGCAGTAAACAAACGGCTCGTTAGGATAATAAAGCAGTCATTGCAAACGAGTGATTGAAATTTTCTCACGGGTTCGCGAAGCTTTAGCGATAGAGGTTCAATCTGCTGCCGTTTCAAATGAACAATGACATGGCCACGTTGGATCCAATTGAAATCTCGCCGTTTTATTCAATACTGTTCTCTCGAAAATGTGTGAACTATGAGCAGACGTCTTAACAGTTCAAAGCCTTTTCGAAAATCAAAAAGTTTGATCAGTTGGCTTTTGGTAGAAAAATAGTCCCCTTTCTCATTAGCTGCGAGCATATGCTAATGACCGCGAGTAAACAAAAGAAATGCAGGTCCTTGTAACACAGACGCACAACGCTGTAAAAGTAATAGTGACATAGTTCCCACGAAGCATTGCGCCCTTTCTCGTGTTGATGGGAGCGCTTATAAGATCAGGAAAGGCTTAAAGACTTGCAGTCCGTTGTTACCTTTAGGTAAAGTCAGAAACATACTACTTGGTCTAATTTTCTCCCACCACTATTGACCATCTTTTGCCTCCCTTACCTAAGCTTAAGCTTTAACAAATGATGAATAATTTATTATTGACATTAACATACTTTCTAATGAACTTCTTCTTAAAGCCCATTGCCATTACTAGCCAATACGTTTTGGCTGAAACGACAATGACAATCACAGATACAGGCTGTACTTTAAAACAACTAGTGTTGATTACGTAACCTGCGCATAATTTGCGTATTGATGCGCAGTGAAGCACCTTGTCAGTTGGTTGGTAGTTGCGGTTGTCTCCTCAGTTGGTATTACCAGCTGAGGTGTGCGCTGTTGATAAATTGGCAGCGCAAAACAGGAGACACCGATGAACGACCTGAAGTTCATTAGCATTAGTCAAGTGGGTTAGCCGGTGGACAATGGAGTTTTGTCCGTCATCTTGTAATCGCGAGAGGGGAAGCTGAAATCGCATGGCCAAACGCAGGTGAAGTCTTCGACAAGCATTCTCCCTGGCTCAAATGGCTTTGCAAGTCACAGAAGAAGACTCTGATGAAGAACGATATGCAATTGCAGTGACCACTGATGGTATCATAGTTGATTGGTCCCTAATCGCTGTTCCCAACTGCAACGGCAGACGTGATACTGACCTGCTCATGTGTATACAACATTGAGTTTCCAGTTTCACCCGCATGTGTTGCCCATTGAAGCGACGAAGCTTGTTTTCAAACATGCATACACTGATGGTCAAGCGTCAATGCGAGAAATGAATTGTTTACGCTGTCTATCGCCTTACAACATTTACCTCTGCAATGCAAAGTCATTTATTCTGTTGTTTAGTTATTATTTTTCACTGTTGCATGATATGACTACACATTTCCTATAAAATGTTTGAGAATCGCTTTTCCATTTTTGTCCTAAACAATGTCACGCACTTCATGGAGCAACTGACAATGAACACGCTAGCGAAGGTGTAAAATGAAGCTGTGGGCGCTCGCAGAGCTGATGCTTCATAAGCAGTACCGTATGAAATGCGCGAAAACTAAAAATGATCATCTTTCGATTTTTCTGCTACGTCCTTATACTCAATTACTGCATGCCAATGCTAAAACGGCTGTTACTTGACTACAGAGAATGTCAGTAGTAAATAGAAGGCGATACAGCAGCTGAATTCTGATTGCTCCCCTTAAATGGCAGTGTGACTGACAAACGAATATGGTGATTAGATATCCTTGCACCATCGTCTACCCTTAAAGCTTTTATCAGATTGTTGCGAAAGCTGGTCAAATTCGCGTGGCGCGCACATTTTTGACTGTCAATGACACGGAAGTTATACGCTTATCTTCAGGTAGCACTTACTCCTGCAGATTTGCTACATCGATTTAATCTATTGTTTTTGCTGCTAAGAATACTTGGCGTAAATTCTTTACCGTCAAACTAGAGATCGAGGAGTCGAGAGTTATGGCCATTTTGTTGTGTAACATCAAACCCAACTTCTGAATTTCGCACGCCTTCAGCAATATCGACCAAATATTTGCCGGGGTCAACGTCAACGGATGCACAGATCTTACTGGGTCTGAATATTTCACGGCAGGGATAAGTCGTTCAATGATGAGAGCGCTTAAGGGCTTAACGAAGATTGTTTGAGGTGGCCTTGCTGAAACAGATCATGGCAGAAACAACAAGAGGGATAGCAAGAGACGTGAACCGTTACTGCGCACCTGCCATTTTTATCCACACGCAAATGGGATGTTAAAATCTTTGAAAAAGCAGACTAAACAAAAATATACATGTATATTACACGACTTCCGTGAACTTCTTAGCCGTCGGAGAGAAGGAACCATTTTTATTCAAACTGATCTGCGTTCCGAATCATCGCTTCTGCGAAATAATTGAAGGCCGTCAGCAAAGTGGCTGAATAGAAGCCAATCTCTAGAAATGTTCCTCAAATCTGCAATCCATTAACAAAAGAATACGGTCATTGTTTGGTGTTCAGCCAAAGGCGTCACCCCTACATCGTTTTGCAACATGCCGAAACTACTGCGAAACAGTATGCACGTATTTTCAGAAAATCGATAAAACTATTCAACAATTAGATTGCTTAAATAGAAGACTAGTCACTAGAAGTTTGTCCGTGCTTCTGTATAGCAATGCAAAGGCGCATATCGAACAATGCTTTGGCAGAGGTGGAATGGACTGGGCTGCGAAAATGCATTTCACTAAGAATGTTCAGCGAACCTTTTCCTAACGAACTGTCGCTTATTCGAACATGTAGATCACTTCTCTGCAGGTAGAGTTTATACCAAACAAGACAATAAATAAAAGCTTCTACGAGTTTGCAGTTTCTAGAACTCGTGAATATTATGGTAAAGCTATTAATGCATTCCTTTCTCCATATCAGATATATGTACATCCCAACAGCTCTTATTTCTACTGATATCCGCCACTACAAAATGAGCAGTAAAATTACAAAGCTGGTAGTCAAAATGTGGGCAACAATTTGCAATCAGGGTGTTATGTCTGTCAGATAGGGAATTGAGAATCGCCATAAGATTATTCGTTCTGCTAGCGCACAAGGACAGTGAATAACTGGCGATCAACGAGCAGACGTAACTTAGTACGTGGGATTGTCCACTTAAGGTTAATAGAATAGTCTAGTCTTCAATACTGAGCAATTCTTAACTTCCAGGACTTCCCCAGTTGGATGTTCAGCAATGATGCAACCAAGTAATATTAATAATAAGACGACTGTACGATGAACCTTTACACTTTTCGCACTCAGCAACCTTGAAATGCAGTGCACATTCCACGTTGCGCTTATCCATCTCAATCTTTTCGTCCTTGAAAACGATGCAACAGAAGTCTCATAACCTTTGAATCATAACTTAAATTACGTAAATCAATAACGTCAGCTCGTGTGACCAATGTCTCCTGTTGTGCCAATTCATTCATGTCTTTCCAATTTAATGACTACACAAGAAGGCAGGTGTTTAAAGCAGCGACCTTAAAAGTAAAACATTTGCTAGTTAAGATTAGGCTGAATATTGGATTCTTGTAGCGAGCTATAGAATAATGGAATTTTCCTTCTGGAATAGATTGTAGCCCGTTAATGGGATGTAGTGCGTCCGTGAGAGCTTCCCATAGGAAAACCTAACCAATGATTACTTATGTGCATCTTATTTGTAAAAGCAAACACAATGCGGATCGAAGCTTTCAGAACAATATAGTTCCGTCGTCAGTAATAAGGGGAGCTTGAATCACTAGCTGGAGGCTGTTTGACAGAGACAGGCGAGTTGAGGTGAGGCAAGTGTGAACCGGTATATTCTATCAAACCAGTTGTTGCAAAATCTGGACTTGACATCTCAGCCATAGTGAATACCCGCTAATCTATATATTAATCTGGTAAAAACACTAAGCCTTCCTTTTCGGTGATGACGGAACTACGGTGGTCCAAAAGCTTCCGTCCTGTATGCATTTGCGTTTGCCAATAAGACCTTTATAAGTAGTCATTGATTAGGTTCACTTTTGAGAAGCACTCAGACAATCAGTAGATCACATCAACGAGCGACAATCCACTCCGGAAGGATAATTTCATCATGAAAATTAGAGTAGGTTAATAGGGAAGAGCCGCAAAGGGTAAAACTGAAAACCGAGCGGCCCTTGAAGAAATACACTGTTACCATTAAAAGAAACACAATTCGTAAACAGTACTACCAGACAAAGGTGTGAACGTGAGAAATGAGTTAGCAGGAGGTAGGGGTGCCCTCTTTAGGTAAACTTCGCGCAGGCTTACAGTATTCAGTTGGCAGTCCATCAATCACTTTTGAATACTCACGGACGTTTCGGTTGCCTTCCGCGGAAAGCGTGTGCGGAGCTGAAAACTTGGCTGCCAGAATGGAACAGACAACATGTGCAAACCAATTGAAACAGAAACGAAACATTTTCAAGTGACGATGGGACTTTGACGGTGGGTGAACCATGATGGAAATCGAAGCAAGAGGTGACGAATGAACCCATGCATGTCTGGCATAAGGCGAATCTTTTGCTTGGTTCTGCTGAGCGAATTATGGGAATGACTTTTCAAGAAAAGATACGAAACTACTGGTGAATCGATCATGTCAGTGGCTCAATGGTTAACGTGAACATAACAGTAGACTAACGGCTGAAAAATATTCCCCTTGATAACTATTTCAAAATGCAAATGCGTCTGCTGGATGCGTAGCTCCAATAGAACATTATCAACAATGAAAGTACTAATGTGAGACGGCGTTAAACCATGATCGTTTTGCGAGGGCACCAATTGTACGGTCAAATGAGTATATCAGGTCAATCAGAAATCAGGGATGGCATCTGTAATACATTGTTGCTGTCGTATGATTTAACGCCCAGGTTTCACCATTCAATGCTGACCAGATACCTTTCTCCCACTGCACCCTCTGGGCGCCTTCTGTCAGGCTGATATGGCGAATACCTTTACTATGATATCTTGATAAGGTATATTAGTACGACTTGCACCGTTTAACCTTTTATTTCAAACAACTCGGAGCTTTCGGGGTCGCACGCACCCCGTCATCAGCGACTAATGAACCAGATTGTTGAATGTTCATTAGTCGCTGATGACGGGGTGTGTGCGACCCTGAAAGCTCCGAGTTGTTTGAAATAAATGGTTAAACGGTGCAAGTGGTACTAATATACCTTATCATGTATAACTACACCGTTACCAAGGATCTGATTTTCTTCTGTGATATCTTGTCTGAAAAGTCAAGAGCAATGCAGCCGCTTTTTGGCAGGTGAATACGTGAACGAAAATGCGCACGTTCGAAAGATTTGGAAACAAAGACGAGAGTTCGCGATCGTACTGAGCTTTACTCCGGGTGGGCGAGAGAGCGAGTCAACGACCACTAACAACCAGCGAGCGACGAGAGGAGCGAGGTGCATTTATGCTGACAAAATCTTGACACGGTATCAACCCGTTAGATCAAAGCGTTTATTTTATACGCAGAGCTTTGGGCTACTGCTCCTGTAGCCATCATCAGTGCCAATTCAAAAGTGCATATGTCGACTACTCATCCAGCCGAAGTTCAGCAGAAATGCACGTCTCCTTTAAAGAGAACAAAAGAAAAGTTTGCAACATGCAAATGCTTCACGGGGCACATGGAATCACGAAAAAAGTAAAAAGAAGGTAGAAGATGGAGAAGAACAACGACAGATGAAGTCAGAAATATCGGATAGGGAAAGAAGGGATGAAGGTTGGTGAAAGCCAGAAAGGCCACTTTAAGACCCGCACGTTTTAGCGAAGAACACGGGCACGGGTTGTTTACTGTCGTTGTTCATTATGGAGTTTTGTCACTGTCCCGGTCGGTCAGTGGGGATGCTCGCTCTCTGCAGGACTAACTGGGCGGGCGACAGAAACTTGACGGATACAAGGGTAGTACCTGATAATTGATGCCGCCAGCCCGGATGGTCTAGCAGAGGAGCTTGCTGAACCGTGACTGGCTGGACAGTCGACAGATACATTTTTGACTTTGCACTGGTGACGGCTACAAGAGCAGTACCCGAAAGCTCTGCGTTTAAAATAAACGCTTTGATCTAACGGGTTGATACCGTGTCAAGAATTTGTCAGCAGAGACACAAATGAATGGTTGTAAGCGAAATATGGACCAGTTTAATCCCAAGAACAAACTGCTGTAAACTCGAACGTTTCGGATGGGTTCATAACAGAAGCAACCACATATCATGACGCTGAAAACGGAATGGGATAGTTTCGTAAGTTGTTCACTTCTTATTCGAACAAATCGAATAATTCTGGCGTAGCTTTCAGAACTATGTATCGTAAACATCAAGAAGAAAATATGAATAAATCCTGTTACAAAGCATATATTTGCATTTTTTAAACATAAGGTAATCCAAAGAGGCATTTTTCACAAAATACAATGAAACAACCAATCGTGAGCCACGAATAGAAGCTAACGACATTCAAGCTAGCATCACAAATGAACAGGAATGCTGCAACGTCTCAAAGCAATCATGAAAATAAATTTTCACCACGAAAAAGAAAAAGCAAGTATGCACACATATGTGATGGACGAAAAGTTTTTCACTACCTTAATGAATTCTCATTGTTGTCCTGCAATGACATACATCAGTGTTTCCCAACGGGGGCGATATCGCCCCCTGGGTGGCGATTTCGACGCTCCTGGGGGCGATGGAAGGCCAGGGGGCTACGAAGGGGGCGATGAAAGGCTAAGGCGAGAGGCCCTTCCGCCGTCGGTCCATCGTCTCTTCGATCTCGATTCGTCAGAGGAAGGCTCTTGAAAAACCCCGCCCTCCAAAACATTACCCAACGGCAGTCATCCAAAGACCATTGTCGTGAAAAGCCTATACACCGCTTGACACCGATATGCTTGTCGGTACCGGCTCGCCCGGAGCCACCTCTATGTAGCCTGTCGCGAGATAGTGACGTGAAAAGCTATTTGCCATTTCCCCAAAAGGCGCCGAGAAAAATGACGTCATGCCAGAAAGGCCCAAGAAATAGTGGTACAAAACGGAGGGAAAGAGCAATTTTAACCCCGTGCGCGACGACAGAGCCTACGGGGCTGATGACGACGTCTAGGGTGGGGGGCGATGGGGGCACCTACGGGGGCGATGACGGGCAAAAGGTTGGGAAACAGACATACATCATCATTACTACTGCATAATCTTACGTCGTTATACGCTCAACACGAGACAAGGTTGGTAATGAAAGCTACAGTTATTTCACCAATAAAGTCCGTAAAAGCGGTAAAAGTGGTACCACCGAATCAGCATGGTTATTGTATTGAATGCAACCCAAGATAAACGTGTTCAATCACGAGCGCTAACGCTTGATGGAAGTTTGGCGCTCGTTGGTTCGTGAAAAATCTGAAATAGGTTTCTTTCGTAGCCATTTGCAGACCACAACGATGGGAACGTAAATGTTTATTTATGGGATTGCAGTAAAATTTCAAGAGCCCGATAACAAATTGCTTGCGACACTTGTCACTGCTTTTGGAGTTTCAATTTCTCCAGTAAGCTCACCCATTTAGCAATATGCCCACGCATAGCATCGATACTCTTGCAGATGTTTTGCTCGTGAGCATCGATAAGACTCATAGAA
Source organism: Trichuris muris (assembly GCA_000612645.2). Classification (NCBI taxonomy): domain Eukaryota; kingdom Metazoa; phylum Nematoda; class Enoplea; order Trichinellida; family Trichuridae; genus Trichuris; species Trichuris muris. The sequence continues at coordinate 7,118,070 of CBXJ02000282.1, forward strand.
TGATTTGTCATAGCTGTGGTGTCATAAAACCCACCTCCAATGTAATCCAATTGTGGCAACTGTACTTCCGTTATTAAATCGCCTGACGGATCGTGCTTGAAATGCGGAAGTCTCTGCAAGTCATTGAGAATGTGGGCATTCACTTCTTCCTGCGTAGCTTCGCGAACATAGTTCAATTTAAATGGTTCTCGTACGTAATACTTATTCATATCTTCACGGAACTCGATTATTGCAGGCTTGAGATCGCATAAAAGTTGGACAGACTAAAATAATATACCAATCAGAAAAGCAACGCGTGAACAAGCAAACAGTATAGTCTATACTTGTTAGGAAACGTAGGCATAGTTGTAATGGATATTTAGTTTATTCACCAAAGATATACGGGCTTCCACTTCTTGCTCGCAGAATGGATTGTGCATTACATCTGTCATTGGAACAGACCTCTTAAAAATTACACCTGTTATTGCATATTCTAAGTCACAAGCTGTGCCAAGAGCGCAGTTTACATCAACAATATAATGGACGAATCACGGCGTACATTATACATGCTGTAAACCATGCAACTACATGCCAACAATGCTGTTTCCGCTATTCTAGCAGTAAATCATATTTAAAATCTAGAATGTTGAAAATATATGGAATAGCGTTTTAGCCGGTACTGTGTATTGTACATTGTCATGTGATTTACGTGTTCACCTTTCATGCTGCTGTTGTTAGCGAAAACGAGTTTATCACTTCCCTGTCCTCAGGCAGGCGAAAACGGTTTGTTCCGTTACTTTAAGAACCCTTATTAATCTGCTGTGTCGTACGAGAATACTTACCTCACGATCGTTGTAGGCCATTGCTCACACTTCTCTGCGTTACTTCACAACGCCGGCGTACTTGTAATAAATAGTGAATTGCGATGATCAGGCAGGCAGTAAACATTGCCCTAACCGTATTTAACGTCTTCGCATTTGAATTTTATGATAGCTCAGCTATTCGGTGTGTCACAAACTGCCCCTGAATAATGACAAGTTTCACTTCCGAAACAATTTTTGTGAACAGCCTCCTGCATATAGAGCAGAAATAAGATCGACAGTAAAGATGTTTCTAAGTTAGCTGTATCTGACAGTCACTTTCATTTTCGGTGTCAAATTGAAAAATTCGCTTTCATGTGTGGCGAACGGAATTCTATAATAGGTGAACCTGCGGATGTAATAGATTACGGTTGTTTCCTGGGACCAGAAGATATGGAGGAGAGTTACTTTTGCCTTAACGTTTTTCTCTGCGGCCTTTGACGAATCGAACCCCTTCTCCACACATATTTGATGGTTTCTCATTATTCTCGGATATTGCGGATTAGTCAAAGTGTACGTAGTATTTCTGTGCAGTACATTCCTGGCGTTGCATGTGTATTACCCTTCCGTTTCATGGGGAGCAGAATTTCGACATTGTCCTACAACTTGAACTGACTAAACAACTGACTGAAGATGAAATAGATGCAGTAGCTCGCTGATTTAGAAGTACACCCTGGTGAAAAGCAATCATATGTAACTTTTTCAAAGGGAATATATGGAGCTGATATTCAGCTATTTCATTAGCAGGAAACAAGTACGATCAGATATCGTGAACATACCGAAATGTTCCAAACTGCCTTCTTCGGCTGACAGCGAGCACCAGGAAACTTAAATGTAAAGTCGTGAGGCATAATAGGGTAATTCTGTAGGGAGAATGGTTTAGTGCCATTTAATATCGTGAGCAGTATAGAGGGCTATTTCGATTGCAGCCAGAGGAAATTCTACTGTTGTTACTATTATATGGATACAAGTATTTGTCTGTTACCGAGTTTCTCTTCCATCTATGAATGTCGTTAATGTAGAAGATAAGGCGGTGTGTAACGAGGCTTTATGGCATCCTAATTTTGAAGTGGAGTTGTTACAGTTCAGGAAAACGTCTCCAGTTTAAACCGCATAAACATTGTGTGATACAAAACCTAAGGAGGCTCAAAATGATTATCACAGAAGGGGAAAGGGAAAAGTAGTTATCCTCATAAAACATGTCAACTATGTTCAGAAGGTCAGGCTGCCTTTCTAAAGACCATTGGGCCAATGCCATACATGTACATTGAGCAAAGAAGCATTAATGGTCATGAAGTGTGTTACAGAGGAAGTCAAAGAAAAGCGGCTAACGAATGTCTACAGCAGTGATTCTCAAAGTGGGCGATATGGCCCCCATGGGGACGATGTAACGGCTCAGGAGGGTGGGGCGATGGAACCTGAGAGTGCGCTCAGGGGGCGATAATGGGCTCAATGAGGGTGATGTGTTCTAAACGAATTATGAAAATTTAGAGGTCAGTGAAGTTTTTGGGAAGTGCAGCTACTACGCTTCGTGTGTCTATTTCGTCGTCGCCTGCCACTCATTCTTCCCAATGGCGTGATAGCACGACGGAACTTGCGAAAAGTGAACAGAATCACTGGTATAATTTATCACACTTTCATGTTAGTGTTGATCATCAAGGAAGGAATCCATCATTTCCGTTTAGCTATCATACCAGCATCTGCGTTAATTGGCTGAAACCGGTGACTATTAATATTAATAAATGAGCGGGAGATTTGAGCGACGGGCGTTAACGAGAAAAGACTCCACTTCTCTGTCCAGACTTCGCCGGATGTAATAGTTCGATGCTTATTACCGAAGCTTTGCAAGTCGCTGTAATGAGCTCTTGAAGCAAAAGGAAACCTGAAGTGAACGAGTAAAAGAACGCTTTAGCAAACACGCAAAGTTTTGCGTTTTGTCACCTCCCAGAGCGGACTTTATAAATGCAGTAATACCACTTTCTATTATATCTGTAACTCTCTTGCTATCTCAACCGCACAGCCAATCTTAGGAGATAGTGGTTTCTTCAGGACGAACGGAATGAATGGAAGAAAGAAATGTGAGGAGAGTCACAAAATTGTCATCTGCTTAAAGCCCTCAATAACAATTCGCTATTTCTCTTTCTTTATAGAGTCCATTTTTGTGGTAAATCTTTTATATATGTCTTTCGCAAGGGTAAACTTTTTTTCTCAATGGAACATTGTAAGTTGCGGCGTTATCAGACGTTTGGTGGCAATCACCCGGCAATTTCTTCTTTTTCCCCTCTTCGTGTAAGCTTGCAGTCATACATTCTATTATTTACCAAGATCAACTCTTCTTTCTTGAACCGTTTTACATCTACTTCATTTTTAAAAATTTTCCGATTCTTTTTTCCATTGTAAGTCTAATTTTGCTGTTTTAAATTAGGGGATTTATTTTAGGTTTTTAAAATTTCTAGTCCACTTTCCCTTAGCTATATAGTGATTGAATTTTCCTCTTAAAATTAGCTCTGCCGTGGCTTGAGCGCCTCGTGAGGATTTCATTACTCAATTTCGAAGTGCAGAACGCTGGTTAGGGTATCGGTTGCGAGCACCTTTAGAGCGGCTTCAGCTGGATATTGTAGTAACGTAGCAGTGATCTATTAATCGCTTTAACCTTCGGTAAACTTTTGTTTGTTCTACTGAAAAGCAGATACCTTAATTATGGATTTCACTCTATTTTATTTATTATGCAATTTATTTACGGACTACCCCGGATTAGAACAAAGTCTAAATGTAATATACCAGAGGCGAGCCGTGTTCAGCGGATGAAACAGGGTACTCATTTATTATTGTTTGTTAAAATGTCCTTATTCAATTCATTTTATCTTATTTCCAGTTTATCTTATTCTGCTGACAAACTCTTGACGCAGTATCATCCGTTAGATCAACGCGTTTATTTTAAGCGCAGAGCTTGCGGCTACTGCTCCTGTAGCCGTCATCAGTGCATAGCCAAAAATGCATATGTCGACTGCCCAGCCACCCGAGGGTTCAACAAGCCCCTCTGCTTGACCATCCGAGCTGGCGACATCAACTGTGCATCTTTGACAATGCATGATGACGGCCTCTGGAGCAGTAGCTGCAAGCTCTGCGTGTAAAATATACGCTTTGATCTAACGGGGTGATGCCGTGTGAAGAGTTTATCAGCAGAAATGCAACTTGCCGTTAAAGAGAAGGAAAATAAAGGTTAAACCAAATTAGTACGACTATCACCGTTTAATGTCGACAACAATTTCAGCGCTTTCGGTGTTGCTCACGCCCCGTCATCAGCGGTAAAGAATCTCAAAAGAAAAGGTTATCTTACAATAAAAGCTAGGTTATCTTATTCTAATATATTATAAATGTTCCTTTTAACGGGGCATGTGCGTTTTGCGGAAAACCAATGTTCTTCACACATTTTTATCTGATGATTAAAAAGCTTTTATTCTCTCAATAAAAACAAAGCTTCCGTGTACTCGTCGCGTACCCCTGTTCAATTCTATTATTTTTTATTATCTTCTGTTTTCGTTTCTTCGCGGAGCAAGTGCGCGTGTGAGCGTCCGTTCGCGATAGGCGATACAAAACCAAAGTGCTTTAACTGCAACGTTGGGAACGTTTTATAGTCAAGGAACAAAAACTAGAATTTGACATATCTAGGTTGGTTAAATGAAGTATTCAATCAGCAATTAATAATAATCAGAGGAACTGTCATAATTCGTGGCAAGTTCTCACCCTTTTACTTTCGGGAGGTCGCGTGATTGATAGGCTACCGTCGACGTCACCACAGCCTTATCATTTCACGCTGGTGATGGAATACGGTGAGCCCTGAAAGGTTTGCAGATAGGTGCAATTAAATGACCAATGAACAGCTTGCTTGGCGTAAAATTTTGCATATACCTCCCGGAAATGCAGGGGGTGAACTTATCATGGATTATGACACCTCACAGGCCAAGAGATTGATCGTTGATTGATTCCTTGATTAGCGAACGTGGATATGTCAAATTCCAGTTTGTTCCTCAAGTATATAATTTGTGCACAAGGCTACATCAAATGGTTTGGTTTGTACCGCCTATATTGGACTTCACGTTCGCGCTTGGTCCAGAGGTGTTGTCATTCTTGTCTGACTACACGGGCTTTGTAAGTGACTTTTAGAATTACTACTTCTGACTGACCACTAATACTAAATTATTAATTAGAAATGTTGGAATTAAAGGCGTAGGACTTCGTAACAGTGCGTATACCTTCATGCTTTTATTTGCTAGCCGTTTGTTATTTAAAAATAGCATGAGGAGTTGTTCGAAAGTAAAAGGCATTAAGGAAGTAGATTGTTTAGTTTCATGTTTACTTAAGGTCCTGTTTAAGTGCTGCTTACGCATGCAAAAGTCTGTTTACTCTTACCGAGATTTTGAATGCATGCTGAGAGCTATTCTGCCACTCCATCGTACTCAATTTTATACAACAGAACATTCCTTATTGAAGAGCGACTAATGTGCAGCCTTTTTCGCTATGGCGGAAGTGAAAAAATGCAGGCTATACAACTTGGAGCATTTGAAATATGGTTTTATCCACTCACCGGGTAATAAGTATTCACCTATGTGCTTTACTTGCGACAAAGTGTTCTCAAACGAATCAATGAAGCCATAAAGATTGCAAGAACACTTGAAAAGAGTATATGCTGACAAGTCTAATAAGGGCATGGTTTATTTTCAGTCACTCTGGGATAAATTCCGCAAAACGCCAACACTGCGAAGTATGCTAACTTCTGCTCCGAAAAAGGAAAATGATGGGTTGTTTACTTCTTACAATATTTCATTACTAATTGCAAAATCTGGAAAGCCGCATAGCGTCGGGGAGAGTTATTGCTTCCTGTTATCAGTGAAGTTCTGCGTACGTTGCTGCACATATCATCGACTGAAATAATCAGAAAGGTCCTGTTGAGCAATAATACGGTGCACAGGTGAATCGACGAAATGAGCAGTGACATAGAAGATACTTTATGCAATTTTTTGACGACTACATCATTTGCCTTCCAACTTGATGAATCCACTTTGGCTGGCAATCAGATGTTGTTGGTAGCTGACGTTCGCTTTATAAAAGAGGATCGTTTAACACAAGAATTATTGTTTGCCAAGAATCTTGTAACCGACATTAAAGGAGAGTCAATATTTCGCGCTGTAGAAGAATGTTTCAAAGAAAAGAATATCCCTCTTACGAACATAATGACTATGGAAAGTGACGGACCGCCATCCATGACTGGGTTTATTGCGTATTTGAAGGTGGCTCCGAGTGTGTTAGCGGTTCACTGCGCGATTCATCGGCAGCATTTGGTTGCAAAACACCTCAGCGACCGTTTGTGTTGCTCACTGCAGTTTGTTATTGCAGCTGTGAACAAAATCAACAGAAAATCGTTGAATGAGAGATTATTCAGTCAGTTGCGTGAGACGAATGATGAGGATTTTAAACGTTTATTACTTCATACTGAAGTTTTTGTTTATCGAAAGGCACTTGCTTGAGCCGCTTTTATTGCCTTTTTGATACACATTTTTAATTCTTACGGGACGAGAATGCTGCACTGCGAGACAACTTGAAGAAATTGAAAAGCGACATCGCATACCTAACGGAATTATACTTAAAGTTCAATAAGATGAATTTGCAGTTGCAGGGCGACAACCTTAACTTAATGACAACGAAGGCTGTTATATCTGCATTTGTTTCAGAGCTAGTTATTTTCAAACGAAATCTGGGACGCGGAGAGTTCTGTCAGTTCTCACTCCTCGCTGCATTCAAGAAAAAAGTCGCTGATGATGATACTTTGGTGTATTGCAATCACATTGAAATGCTGCATGCATATTACGTGAAACGATTCAGTGACATTCTATAATATCCATGAAAATTCCAGACTGGGTTGTGAGTCCATTCTGCAATGTGCAAGAGGCAGAAACGGAACGACAGGATGACTTAGTAGAACTGCAAAAGAATGAAGAGTAAAAACCGTACTTTAAGAGCTGATATCACCAGTTTTGATTACAGCGACAAGTAGCACAACTTCATCGTCGGTTAAGGCCTGTTGGGGAAAATCTTCTTATCTCTATTCAATTGTTGTACTTAGCTGAACGTGTATTCAGCGCAATTACTGATCTGCTGAGTAAGAAAAGGAATCGGCTGCAAATAGCGAGACGAGGCGACCTATGAATAATGCTCACAAATATTAATCCCGATGTAAAAATTTAACCTAACTTCGTCAGGCACTTCCTTCGCATTGAGAAATGGGTTGTTGTGTTATGCTAAGGTTAATAAAGGATTACTGACATGAACTTGCATTGTAATATCTTTTCTCATTTGTCAAAAAGCCTTTGCTACGCATCTTAAGTTCCCTTCTATCACATTGCACGCGAAAACGTCTTGTAATCCGAAGACAGTTAAAATCCCGAAGGTCGAAATCCTGAAGTCGGAATCGCGAACGGAAAACACCCTGAAAAGACAAAATCTCGATTGTTGAAATGCCGAAAAGAAAAACCACCCTTATGCTGCCTCCCAGTCTCTTAATTAAGTAATATCATTTCCACGATATTGATCGTTCAGGATTTCGACCGATCGGCATTTTGACCTTCTGGATTTTGACCGCTCGTGATTTCGTCGCAGAGGATTTCGACATACACCTCTTGTAATGATCCGCAAGGCTTAATAATTTTATTGTTACGGAAGGCAACCCGTTTAATATGTAGAGAAAGTCATTGAACTGATAACGGAGGAGCATCAGGAGACGCCTTGACCTATCTTCACCGTCGACTCAACTGAAGTCTGGGTAGTGCACGACAGAGGGAGAGGGAGAGACAGATGCGGGGCGATGGCAAAATATTTGTTTCAAAAGGGGACGATGGGACCAAAAAGTTTGGGAACCACTGGTCTACAGGAATCTGTGCTTTGCGAGATATTCCAAATGCGCAGAAATATGCAAATTTCGAAGGCACGTTAACCAGATGTTATTTTGAGGCTAGTGATCTACAGGATTAACAATATCACTTGTCACTCAAGGAGAAATTTAAAATATGTTATTCAGCCATAAACAAGTGGCCCGGGTTCACACGTTATGAATGACAAGAAATTTTGCATGACACTTTAGGCAGTTATGATCACACGGAATGACGGTATATCAGCTATGACGTAAGGTATGTTTTCGGCACATTCCATTGGGATTCCACATTTCATCGTAAGGCATCATTACATCCATGTAGGACAAACATGTTCCACGTGTTCCAACGCTTGTCAATCTTCCACAGCTGTTTGCTCAACGGAAGGAAGTTAGTCCCTTTTAATATTGCCAAGTTAGTTTCCTTTGGAATACAAGATGGGAGATACTTCAGATTTCAAAGCACCTTTATGCATTAACCACCAGGAGTTACTTCTCTATTTCTTTGCTTTTCGCCTGTGTATGGAACAAGAAAAAGTTTGTTTGAGCACTTACCCAAGCGACGAAGCTTTCCGGAGTGCCGACTCGCGTATTCAGCGCCAAGTATGGACAGTCCGTCGCAAAGTAATAGTCTTATAAAGGGTTTAGGTCAGGTAAATATAATGAAGGCAAACATTGGAAATATTGGAAATATTTGGGTGAACGCAGTTAGGAAGATAAAAGGTCGGTAATAATAGTGACTTCCCGTGTTTTTGGACAGCAGAAAAATCGATGATTCAAGGTCCAAATTGTGAGCCTTTAAAGTTTCTTTTTCTCTATCCTTTCTTCTTTCGCTTCTTGTAAGTTTCTTCCTACTTTTGGGGCTTTTCTGCTTTGCTTGGTTGTCTTTACTTGCGTGCGACTTCTTCCTGAAAGTTTTAAAAAACCCATCCATTCAGTGGAGGAAACTGTTAGGTATGTGCAACGCGACAACATTGCGTAGAGGTAACGATTTCATTCCAGATGTCGCTAACTTACCTTACCTCTATTGTACATTAGACGTAATCAGACCGTAAACAGAGACCAAGGTGTAGGTGTTAGCGACATCTGGAATGAAATCGCTACCTCTACGCAATGTTGTCGCATTGCACATACCTAACAATTCTTTCCACTGAGCGGTTGGGTTTTTAAACCTTTCAGTAAGAAGTCGCATGCAAATAAAGACAACCCAAGAAGAAGGTAAAGCCTCAAAAAGGAGGAAGAAACTTACAAGAAGCGAAAGAAGAATGGATAGCATAAAAGAAACTTTAAAGCCTCACAATTTGGACCTTGAATGATCGATTTTCTGGCTGACCAAAACCACCGGAAGTCACTATTATTACTGACCTTTTCTCCCTAATTGCGTTGACCCAAATATTTCCAATATTTCCAATATTTGCCTACATTATGTTTACCCGACCTAAATCCTTTATAAGAGTATTACTTTGCGCCGGACTGTTCGTACTTGACGCTGAAGACGGGAGTCGGTTCTCCCGAAAGCTTCGTCGCTGGAGTAAGTGCCCAAATAAACTTTTTTTACTCCATACACAGGCGAAACGTACAGAAGTAGTGAAGTAGCATGCGGTTATACGAGTCTGTACGAAATCACATCTTCGAAATGATTAACCACGAGGGAGCCAACAGCCCCTGGTTATTTCAGAGGCGCGTGGGAAATATCTGAAGGAGGTTACATAGAATAATCCGGCAATACGTGTGATACTGAAACTTTTTGAGAGGTTGTGTCGACGAAATTTTCATGTCTCTAGAAGTGGATAAGGAAACAGTGGTATTAGAACATTTAATTAATAGTTTCCTTGCCAAATAACAATGATGTTGAAGAGAGGAAAACAAGAGGCTCGATTTGCTATATGTGGTTGTTTCATGAAGGGATGTGCCGCTTGATCCCGTTGGAAGTCGAATAGGTTCCGAAATATATGGAAAACAGAGGCGTACCAGCGAATGGATGGACAGTTATTAGGGAAATGTCTCAGAACATTGTAACCTTAGTTTACGGAACAATCTTGTTCTGTCTTCGGTGAATGTTAATGGTGCCGTTTATTCTGAAGCTGGTGTATTTATAGGCTGAGGAGAGTTGTGTGGTGCAACATTTTGTTTTACCGATGAGTGCACTCCATATGTAGCTGATCTCTACTCCTGTATCACGATTCAAGCAGTTGTTATTGCGAATGTGAAGGGCTTCCTTTATTTGCCTAAGCTTGAAGAGGCACTCGCGACATATTATTTTACGTCGCAGGTCATGTGATCATTGAGAGGAATGCTCCACGACCTCAGAGGCTTCTTTGGCATCATCCGTGATCTTTTGAGGATCAAGTGTTTGTGGTCGGCCTCGTTGTCGGGTCTGAATTCTATTGAGTCTTTGTTCTTCGTTCTTGTACCTGTTTAACGTTGCCAGGTGCTGATGGAACCTGTGAAATAAAGGGTTGCCTACTTCCCTATGAAGGAAACGTATCAACTACATTTAATTTCATAAACGACTCCGGGCCTTTCCGCAGGGGGATATTTGATCTTATCGTTCCTTGTAATGGTCCGCGAATTCTGTGAAGATTTGAAGTAACTCGTAAGTGGTGTACTCAGCCGAGGTATTGTATCTGCTCGGCTATGCTGTGGTAATAAGGAGTAGTTATTTGCGGCTCTGTTCTTTCCGAGTTTACTCCATTATTTGTGGTTTGCTGTAACCTCCTTCTGATGATAGAATCGACCAACGCTTTTGGATAGCCATTCCGTTGGAATGTGATCGCGATGTGATTGATTTCTGATGTTAAATATTTTGGATCACATGTCGTGATCGCACGGTCTATCACTCCAGCAGTAATAGCTTTCTTCACTGACAAATGGCGATGAGAGTTAAAATGGACGTATCTGCGCGAGTGTGGCGACTTTCGATGCACTCTTGTTGAAAGCCTCCCTTTCTTCAAGACTAGAACGTCAAGGAAAGGGACTCTGTTACTTATTTCTTTTTCCATCGTCAATGTGATTTTACCCGGAAGCTGTTATTAGGGTGTTGTAGAAAATCTTGTTCCCTACCTGCTTTCATGATCGCTGAATATGTCATCTACATATCGTTTGAAAAGCTTCAGGGCCATAGGTGATGCCGCACTGTTGTACGCGACTTCCTCCCCGTATTCCATGAATACCTAAGCGAGAACATAAGATAAGGGGCTCTCCATTGGTTCTCCACTGGTTTATGCAAAGAAGCTGTCCTGGAACCTAAAGTAATTCCCTTCTTGCATGTAAAAGGAGACTAGTTTAATTATATGAAAGGGGTTAAGTTATGTTCTATGGTGAAATATGCTGTCAGATTCTAGCAAAAGTTGGAGAATGTTCAGTGTGTGTGCTATGCGGATGCTACTGAAGAGGTCTTTTACGTAATAGCTGACCATATGTCACTCGGTCTAATGTGGATGTTCTGTAGTGACATGCAGAAGTCTTTGTGGTTGGTGACATGCGAAGTGCGGTTGCCAATGAGTGGTTGAATAATAGATTTCAAATATGTGCTGAGTGCAGACGTGACCGATTCTATGCTGCAAATTACTGGTCTCAATGGAACACCTGGTTTATGGATCTTTGGAAGTCCGTACATTTCAGGGCACTTGGAATTGCCACTGAAGTAAAGTTTTCTTCTGTTGTTAGTAAGTCCCTGGTCATTGGACTCCTCTATTATGCACTTCATGGTCCTTAATGCCTCTTTTCTGGCTGTGCAATAGCTTCAAGGACCAACGGCCTGTAGTTCCCGCTGCTGAGAAGGGAAGAGACCTTGTCTACGTAGTCCGTTTGATTCCGGAGAACTACCACATTTCCCTTGTCAGCATTCGTGATGACTACCTCTTTAAGGATCTTTAATCTTTCTATTACACTTTGTTCGACCCTGTTTATGTTGGGATGTGTTTCCCTAAGGTGCAATAATGAGCTGCAGATCGCCCCTTTGACTTCTGCCGCTCTCGTACCGACCAGTTTAGATAGGCTATGCTCAACCGATGCGATGATATATAACATCGGTGGAGCCTTCGGTGTAGGAACAAAATTTAGTCCTTTAGCCATAACCCATTGGTCTATCGAAGTCAGCGTAGTCGAGCTCACAACTACTTCGCTCAAGTCGAGTGTGGAAACCCCCTCTTGATGTTGTGCGCGATCTTGTAAACGTCCAAGACTGGGCATGGTAGAGATTACCTAATTTCTTACGCAGTGACCCACTCTAATGTATCTTAGTCTTATCACACAAGTCATATAGGTGAGATTCTAGAAGAGACCACGTGGTTTCGTCGACAGTACTTGAAACATGGATCTCTACAATGATTATGCTGGCAATTGCACAGGGCCGGAATGATCACTCAGATTCTTGCCCCAATGGATATGGCTCCTTGTCATGTGTTATTTGCACTTTTTGTTAAACAAATGAGCCCTGCTGGCTCAGCACGCTTGTTCTTTCTGAATTCTTCGTTTCTTCGTCATAAGGCGTCCGCTCAGGCATTTTTACGCTTTTGTTTGCTGCTTTGATACAAGAATGCTGAGTACATGTAAGAAGTATATATAAACACTCTCATAAGTTGATTGGTGCCATACTGTGGTGCTACTTCTGAGCTGTTGAGTTGAAGAACAGCTTCTTTTGACGGAAATGTCTGAATTTTACTGTGCTACGTCATTTTGCCGGCTTTCATTTATTGTAGTAATTGCCATTTGGTAAAGATCGCGACCTTTCGGGATGGTAATTACTACATAATGCCACTTCACTAAGTCGAAAAGAAACAACGGCATTCGAAACGGTTTTTTCTAAGGGAAAATGTACCTGAACATCTACTGTGTTCAGGTGCATGAGTTTAAAGCACGACTGTGTTAGCGTAAAAAATTGTCACTACATTGTAGGTTGAACCGTCAGAGTGGATGACGGGTCGGTTGTCCTCTCTGACGGTTTCACAATTAATCCATATTTGGGATGGCATTTTGGACATGATGGGTAAACTTGATTTGATGAAACAGTGCACTGTACTAATAATTACCTATTTGCAGATTATCAATTTCTCTAATCATGTTCAATATATGAAAGCGCCAAATCAGTGCAAAATAAACAGCCGTCACTTCAGCAAGCTAGCAAACCAATGGATCATTTATGGCACGATGAAAATATTGACAATCCGCTGGGCGTCATAGTTTTCGTTTATTCAGAGATGAGTTTCTCAAATTGGAATCGTATACCAATTTTATAAATAAACTTCGGTATCGTCATGTTACATATGGTCTGCTTTTGCACAAAGCACCAGAATGCAGGTTCTTTGGATAAAATGCGACCAGCGTATACAACTGCAGAAGGAGATAGTGGTTTACTCACTGTACTAGGTACTTTGGGCTGAAAAGTTGCGTTGCATAACTTATTTTTCAATGTATCAGAGTTAATTCTTTGCAATGACCAAGGAAGGCATTTAGCGAAGAGAATTAACTGCGCCAGTCTGGAGTCCTTTCCATACCTTATTAAATGAATTCGTCAAAGACGCAAGTGACACGTCTCCCTCAAATAAATTTATGCTTCCGCATTGAGCATCAGCATGAAATTGTTCAATAATTGATTTCCTGTAAAATGAACAAATCTGCAGTTCCATTTGGCCAGCTGTTAATTTATGCCGGTGAAATATTCTGAACAGTGATATTCAGCTTTTTATGGTTTTGGAAATGAAATATTTCTGTCTTTTGTCGTATGGCGTGATTGCTACGCATTCGTTCACATTAAAGAACAATAATGTTTTTGTTCCAGTTAAATGAAGTGAGTTTCTAGGTGCAATACTGCAATACAGTACTCATACTGATTGCACTGACTGTTTGATGGAGGACCACAATGTCAGTGTATTTTCCGCTATATGCACATGAAACAATGAACAGTTGATATTGTTTTTAACTGACGTTTATATGCCCTTGATCTCTGAAAATGCTCAATCTATGAACGGGCGCGTTAGTTCTCATGGCTCTATTGTACTTACGGAATGTTGTCAACCCGTTTTTCACCAAAAGTGAAAAAGGAAAACCTTTAATGGTGCGTAGCTTTCGGGAACGACTTTTCCCGTCGTCAGCGCAATCGAAATGGCAATAATGTTATGTGGTAAGGCACAAACGGATTAGTAAGGCATGTTTTCACCAAAATTGGCCAATAGGAGAAAGGCAACAAGGTAAATAGAGACGAAAACCAAAGTGGGCAAACAAAGGTCAATTAGCTTTCAGGTTTGCAAGGTCCAGACAGGCCATCCGGTATTTTTATAACCGATCCAGGGAACAACAGTTCAAAGGTAGAACCAAAGCGTTCCATCCCTCGTTCCCTTCCAAACCGTTATCCCTGTTTATCATTGTGTTGGAGCGAATGTAAAGGGTTTCTTTGATCTTTCTGGTCTTGTAATGGTTATCCAAGCAAAGGACCTCAGGGTTCAGCTCACTTGAACAGGTGGCTGCATGTTCCGCTACCGCTGAAGCCTTTATGCATTGGGCCATGACAGCTGAAGGTTCCAAACTCTGTCGTCTTCCTCTATGCCTCTGCAGTTGACCTTCTGCCCTACCCTTAGCAACCTTCAGCTGGCCCAATGCATAAAGGCTTCAGCGGTAGCGGAACATGCAGCCACCTGTTCAAGTGAGCTGAACCCTGAGGTCCTTTGCTTGGATAACCATTACAAGACCAGAAAGATCAAAGAAACCCTTTACATTCGCTCCAACACAATGATAAACAGGGATAACGGTTTGGAAGGGAACGAGGGATGGAACGCTTTGGTTCTACCTTTGAACTGTTGTTCCCTGGATCGGTTATAAAAATACCGGATGGCCTGTCTGGACCTTGCAAACCTGAAAGCTAATTGACCTTTGTTTGCCCACTTTGGTTTTCGTCTCTATTTACCTTGTTGCCTTTCTCCTATTGGCCAATTTTGGCGAAAACATGCCTTACTAATCCGTTTGTGCCTTACCACATAACATTATTGCCATTTCGATTGCGCTGACGACGGGAAAAGTCGTTCTCGAAAGCTACGCACCATTAAAGGTTTTCCTTTTTCTTTTTTGGTGAAAAACGGGTTGACAACATTCCGTAAGTACAATAGAGCCATGAGAGCCCTTGATCTCTGTGCTAACGTACTTCGCTACAAGATTCTTAACCTTTATTGCGAGTACGTAGACTTTGCTGGCCTGTTTTATATGTTCTGTTCATTGTTGAAAGTGTAACTAACGGTGTGCCCGTTGCGGTTAATCTTTCTTGTGTCTAAAAATAAACCAAACAACACGCCCTACCAGCGCATGGATGGGCAGTTATGAAGGAAAATTCGTCGACAACATGCAAACCTCGAAGCATTCGGAACGACCTTGTTCCGTCCTCGGCGAGTTTGGGAATGATCATTCCCAAACTCGCTGAGGACGGAACAAGGTCGTTCCGAAAGCTTCGAGGTTTGCTTGTTGTCGACGAATTTTTCTTCATAACTGCCCATCCATCCGCTGGTAGGGCGTGTTGTTTGGTTTATTTTTAGACACAAGAAAGATTAACCGCAACGGGCGCACCGTAAGTTACACTTTCAGTATGCTACGACACGTTAGAAGACATCTACTTTTCTGTTCATTGTTTGGTTAACTTTCCCAGCATTTTGCGTGAATAGATGTGTAAGACGAATTGCTCATTTATAAATGCGATATGTTTCACTTTTGAGCAGGTCATTTGTCCATTGAATCAATGCTTCAGAATACACTGTTGCTGCTATACTTTGGTTGTGCATAACGCTGCTTCTCTTTCCGCGTTTACAATGGCTTTCAGGGTACTGAGTCGACATGCCGCGTATAAGTGACTTACCACGTCACTTGCATTCGTCGATCCCTTGGCACTATCTCTGTCTGTCCTTTATGCGAAGTCAGTGGCAACGTGATTTGTTGCATGTGAGTAAAAGAAGTAAGCACATATACAGTAGTCCCTCTGTATCCTCAGTTTCTTATCCCCGGATTTGATTCAACGCGGTTTGTCCGGTGAAAGAATGATGTCATTTTCGACGAAGACTGACGAATCGCCGTTGGATACGTCTGCTGCCCGGGTCCTTTCTTATGTACAGCTATAATCCGTCGTGCTACTTGACGAAATGCCTTTTTCCGTTCGCACGTCTTATTAGCCTGTGTAAAATTCTATAAGCCGTTCTTACGCTGCTGAACTACCATTTGTGCATCGTTTTTGTTAGTAGTTTCTAAATTCACCTATCAACATAAGGTGTAAATGCACGCTGTATTACTAGGGCCCATTTTCAACCCATCGCAATAGTAATGGTCGAAACGTAGTTTTTGGTTTGCTAATTCATACAAATACGGAGATGTATAGTTTTGTTAACTTTACGTAGTTAATAATTAAGTTTACACTGAGTTTCCCTACAAGAGTGCTCTGTTTCTCACGTGGCCTCTCGTTCAGATTCCTTTCGTCCGGGCTGATCAGTCTTGAACACGCCTAATCGCCATACCATACATACAACAGCGCTCAATCTCTTCTCTGCCGGAACCAATAACCGCAGATACTGAGGGCTCACTGCACTTCCGCGTACAGGCCGTCTCTTCAGACTGACGGAAACAGTAAGGCTACAGCTGCATCAGGGTCTGTAGAACAGAACCGGTTAAGCGTGTTGAATCTTGACAATCTGACCAATCATTTTTGCAATAAACCTGTCAACGATCCTGGTGGGGTATATTTTGTACAGGGGATTTGATCATACGCGGAATTTGGTTATGCGCGGTATGCTGGGGATCTGACAACCGCGGATACGGATGGCCTACTGCACTTGGTTCTCCTGGGAAGTTGCATAAAGTCATATATTTAGTTCTCCTGTTAATATAGTTATATAAAGCGCAGTCATTTGCAGTTTGTTTAACAAGTGCAAAGTTACACCGCATGTTCTGCCGCAGTTTACAATATGCTTTTCCAATCTGACGAGCTCCACAGGTTTCTCACCGTCATATGTTGCTAAGGAGGAGGGATAATACATCCAAACGGAAGACAAAGGCTCATGATCCACTGAATAATTCGTCGCGTTACATGCTAGTTAAGGGCCCATACATAGTACGTTTTTAGTCGTCCGTACTGCAGATGTGCCCAAATTTATTCTTTCATACTTAATTATTAACTCCATTTTCTGAGGGCTTCCTTAATCTCCTCTTTAGCTTTAATAACACGTGTCTCAGAACCTGTGATAGCTATTCGCAATCAAACTTCACTGCTTGCAGAATACTCGTATTTGGGTGACCTTTATCTGTTTCACTGTTCAAAATGAATTGAAACATTCTATCGTCCAGGCCAACTGCATAATTTTATATAAACCATTTTGGCGCTTGCATTCTATCGACTATATCAGAATCCTGAATGATGAAATACTGAATTGTCGAAATCCTGAATTGAAGAAATCCTGAACACTCGGAATCCCGAATGCTCGAAATCCTGAGAATGGAATTATTAATATTTATGGAATAGAATTATTTGTGGAATGGAAAAAGACCGTTAAGATCAGGACACGGCATTCGATCTTATCGTTGACGACGGAGTCACGTTATCACGAAAGCTCTGAGATAAGCTCTCGTACGTTCACTTTTCGACTGTTTCCACTAACATAACTGACCAAGCAGTCACTGGTTAGGTTGTTTTGCAGCGAACAAGAATCAATAGTTGCTACAACCGTAATATCAAAAACATGGCACACAGCCCTGTTACAAACATACTAATCTTTAATGAAGAAAATTAACTTTTATCGTATTCTCCTGTCCCTCATATAAATAATTCCATTTTCCGGATTTCGACTGTTCTGGATTTCGTCAATTCAGGATTAGGACCTGGATTCTGTTCTTTCGCAATTTCGACATTCGGGATTTCGACCGTCACCTGCTTGCGGGAAGCTAATTAATGCTTCGTGACACTACTATGCTAATCCACTGTCCAAATGGGACCGTGTACTGCAATAGTAAATTTTGTAGTTACTTATTGGATTACGCGAAAGGCAAAATAGCATTTCTATGTAAATGGATGAGCTTGTTTGAGGTTCAATGTTGCGAAACGACAATGCTGCTCTGAGCGGCGACGTGTATGGCCGCCTGACTAACGAAACATTTGAGCATTAGCTTTGTGGATGGCAGAACACCCGACAAATCCCCTGTCTTACCCCACTAACAGTCCATTAAGTCAGACCTGCGACAATAGCATGAGCGAACCATTTTATTTACAAGGCGGTTGCAAAATGTTCATGCCACAGTTTACATCAGTTTTCCCTGCATGATGAATGAGCTACATAATCAACACGAGAAACGAAGTATTATCTCCATCAGTTGCACAGTGATACTTGACCAGTACAATGATTAATAGTCTTCATAAACTTGCAGCGAAATTATTAATAGAATTCCACATTTACTTCAGGCAGGCAATTACATTATTTCAACCTGCAAGCAAACGAGCAATTGAAGCGACTACCAAATTGCTGCCTTCTCTTACCTGTAAGCTGATTCACTTAGACGATGACATGCTTTACTGTAATACAATGAGGCAGAGCAGCTACCAACCGCCCGGTTGGTGGCTGCAAGGTTACTGACAGCGACTAATACCTCGCTCCGATATACACTACAGAGGATCTAAAATATGAGCAGGTGCAGAAAATGATTTTCAGGGAGAAATCAGAATCTTTAAAGCAATTAGTCTTATTTTCGTACACCAGATTTTCAGTGTATTTCAGTGCTGTTCTTTACATCAGTAAAATATTGCATGAACGTTTCAAAAGTTACCTGCTCTTTTATCAGCGTGTCAACAAACGATGGTAATAACAACTGAGGAGGGCACGTGAAATTGCAGGCTTACAGCAGATTGTTGCATTAAACTTGCCTAAGAATCGCTGACTAGTTGTATCCCATGATTTCTTATCCAGCGTATATGATGTCGCATATATTCGCTGCCTCTAATTTTTCGCTGACTGTGGCAGCCGTCTTTGCACAGCTTGATTGTGGCTAGGTCTCACCTGCATTAGTTCATATATTCTACAGCTGGGACATTTTCTTGCCCAGTAGCACTTATGAAGTTTTTATTTACGTATGTTTGGCAATCGATCAATCATGAAGAGCATGGTAGGTGCACTTCAACCATTTTTTGTCGTGTGACTTAACGCAGTTTTTGCTCAATTACTTTCTTAAACGTAAACTTGAATACCTTCTACGTGTCGTCATCAGCGGTGCAAAGATTTATTATTAGTTATTTATTTTTTTGTTAGACATAGTCATGCAGTCATTGCGACTCGTTACGATATTCACATGGTGAACCGAAAAGAGGCAGCATGAGCAAAAACTTCTGGACAGAAATAATAAGACAGGAGAAGTGCTGGGAACTACGAAAAAATAATCACACACAGAATTCACTCAGTAGCGGAGCGAAGAAAAAGAAGCTGAGGACATCAGCCAAATTTGAAAGGTCGAATGAACATTTAAACTTCTGTCTGTGGTGAACAGTTCCAATGTACTGAATCACCAACGTATCACTCGTGGTTGTACGGTGTTACCGATTCAACTTCATTTTTGTAACGCTGAAGGAGAGAGGCAGAAGATCTGATAACTGCCATACAGAAATTTAGGAACCGAAAACGGCTTTGAATAGTATGACAGAGAAAAGAATATTACTTTATTACACCGTTTCAAAGGCGTCCAATTTTCATTTAAATAGCAATATATTTACGTATAGTCGAATAAAAAAATTCTGTCTGGTTCAATTTTTGAAGATGGGATGTTTTGTGACGATGTAGTTATACATGTCAGACCAAATTAATATGACCATCGCCGTTTAATATCAACAACAACTTTAGAGATTTCGGGGTTTTTCACACCCCGTCATCAGCGATAAAGACGCTCAAATTATGCATTATTAAATTATTATTATAATTTGAGCGTCTTTATCGTTGATTACGGGGTGTGAGCAACCCTGAAAGCTGCGAAGTTGTTGTTGACATTTAACGGTGATAGTCGTATTAATTTGGTTCGACAGGTTCAATTTTCACTTTTTCGGCAGACGACAAGTCGTCCACATAAGTATGCTTTAATGATAAAGTGTAGGTTTCGGGGTCCCTCTTGGTGCTGTCTTCAACGTTAATATGAGGGTAGTCTTGGTCGTCAGTACGAATTTCAATGTCGGATATATGCGAGTGACTGGGTGGTTGGCAAATTAATAGCGCAGATGACGGATCAAAGTATAACCGGAAGCTCTGCAGTGTTGATGAGGATAACGAATTTTGTTGAAACGGGAAAATATGAGATAAAAATTTGAAAATTCTGTATATATATAAATATATATATATATAATATATTATAATATATTATATATATATATATATATATATATATACTGACATATAATGTGCTCCTTCTGAAATATTTACTGGACAACATCAAAAAATGCATACTACTGGCTTTTCGCTCTCACATTATTCCAATTAAGGAAACCATGGTCATCTGTCCCACTCTGCAAAACCACTATAAACTAGCACAGAAAGTAGGAACGGGACATTATTCTACATTGCGTCCAGCCTCAACAATTGTCCTTCCATCTTAATGTAAGCCTTGTGTGTTGACATTTCTGTGCTTGGCACGGTTTACCCGTTGATACTGCTTCAGTGTATCTGCAATTAACCAAAAAACCTCACCAGTCAACGACGGGTCAGTTTACTGGTAAAACTGTGAGGGCACTGTAACGTACTATCGAAGCTTTCGGGACGCTCTAGTCCCGTCGTCAGCGAAAAGGTGCGACTCCTTGTCGCTGACGACATGACTAGAGCGTCATGAAAGCTTCGATAGTGCGTTACAGTGCCGTCAATTTTACTAATAAACAGACCCATCGTTGACTGGTGTGGTTTTTTGGTTAATTGCAGATACACTGAAACAATATCAACGGTTAAACCGTGTCAAGCACAGAAATGTCATCTCAACGACCCGTTACGATGCATCCAGTTTTCAGCCTTGTGTTTTACAAAATTAATACATAACGACTGCTGATACCTAGCAGAAGTTTGTCCGCTCGTGGTCAGAGCTTCCGTTCTGAGTCAATAGTAAATGGTTTCGTTGAATAAACAGGCAAAACCAACCAGATTTGCGGGAAATCTATGAATTCTGGATTGGTCAAGATATAGTATAGCTATAGTAGGATTTCCGTATGTTCACCTTCCAAGTAACTGTAACTAACTGATCAGCACGGCAGGCTGGTCAAAATACGGAGTTAGGTCAACAGTCCTGATATGCACATGTGCATTGCATTTTTGTGCAGCTTTTATTGGAGAATATCATATGAAATCTGTATTTTCTTATGAAGCCCGTATGGCCAAAAAGTGAAATCACAGTTTCAGTATCATGCAGAATCATCAAATTTACTGCTTCCTCATGGCGTATTGTGTGAAAACGGCAGAACACCTGTTCATCAATGCTTTACTTCCAATAGCGTAGCTCTCGGGACCTCTCTTGGTCCCGTCTTCAGCGCACATTCAGAACTCAGCGTATCACGCGAGTATAACAGTGTAACAGTCTGTCAACAGACTGTTTCATTGACAGTCTTCACGCGTGCCGAGAGAATAAAATCTTTTAATGAACGGGGAAACTCCGTGGAGAACATTGGTTTTGCTCAACGCACCGAGACGAACACTACCACTTGAACCATCTGTCAATGGGGTTTCATGATAGCGTCCCAAAAATTAAGACAATGAGTTTGTCAGTCAGAGAGGTTGGAGTCTGTTGGTTGCTTAAGTAATGCTGACTTCACAGGGTTATCACATTATGCTTATCGTCCAATCACCTTTCAACCTGTGCAAAGTGCAATGGAAAGTTTTATTCGCCGTGACCAAATGATTATTACTATTATAAATGCTATTTTTAATGATTATGTCTATCGACTACATTCCTCTGTTATGTACGCATATTTCGCATGGCAAACTCTGTCCGGAGCTTATTGAAATAAGCCCACTCCGTCTTGAACGCAGAAATGCTCAACGGCAACAGTGAACCACCAACGTTTGCTATCACTGCACATGTTAGTCCTGTTGTACGGTTGAATATGCATTGCTCTGCAAGCAGGGTATAATCAGCATATATCAACTGCTCAGATACTGAGTTATAATCAACTAATAATCGTGTTTTCACTTGAAAACAGTGAATGCTACTGTGACAATGTGGCTCCACATGATACAATCAATGGAATCAAATCCCCTGTCTAACTATATCTGATGACTGACTTGATTTATACGAAGCATAAGCCGATCTTCTATAATATTAAACCGTCAGAACTAAAAATTGAATAGACAACATACGACTACAAAGCATTCAAATGTGCAAGTCTGCAGAACAGATTTCAAATTAAACATCTATGATGAAATTCCATAAATTATTTAAAACGATCAGCCCATAAAATACACTTCCGTGATGTTGTCCTCTTTTCTTCTTCTTCTCTATTTCTGGCATTGCCTTATTCTATAGCCCTGTCATCCTGTAATAAACTCTTCCACATAAGCTGCCATTTTTCTAATAACTGCGTATTCATTCTGGAAACACTTACCTTGCAACAGTAGGTTGACCAGTGCCTCGCCCATCTTGCGTAGTTCTCCAAATTTCTAAGGTAAGTGCGATGCCCGTCTTTCTTCGCAGACGGGATACCACTTGACCACATTTGGGACAAGACAGACTGCGGCCAACTATTCGAACAGCGGCAGTGATTGTCAAATTGCACATTGCCCAAGGCAGCAGTTCTTCTCAACGCAACAGTCGTTTCACTTCACGCTGAACATTCTTTGTCGAGCAATCAGCTTCAATTACATCTCTAACCGCTGTGTAATTTTCAGAGTAACTCTTAACACAGGTGTATGCAAATTTTGAACTTGGCTTATAATGGTTTTCGCCTGTCTATTCCGCTGAAGTTCGCTGCACCGATAAATTCATTTTTCGTTTGAGAACTTTCGCTATTTCTTTCACTCCACATTGCGGAGTGCAGCTACTGACTATGAAAACAATGAATTTTAATTTTCTTCCAACCTTTCCTTTACTTCTTCTCTTATAAATGTCTGTCATCACTGACCACGTAATAAAGTTAAACAAATGGTATCGCGTTTTAAATTCGATTGTTGCCACTTCAACGACGTAAACTTTGGTGAACGTTAACTAGCGTAGCGCTGCTGCAACTTTTTCTGCATATCCTTCCTTGAACAACAAGTTTCAATCATCCTGGACGACATGACACAGTGACGTGACTTGTTAAATATACAACAAGTCGTTTCGTCTATTCAATCAGCTTCACTGCTTTTTGCGTGGAAGACTCATTTCAGTATAACGAACCAAAGGAGCAAGGTACGTCACCTTCAAATGGTGCCTTACTCCGTTGCACTGTGCTTTTCAATGCAAAGAAAAGCATCAGAACAGATAAACACCCGTTGAAACGGAGATTCTCATTTGCTGATCAGCAGCCTAGAAGAAGACGAGCTGTGAGTTAAGAACGAGGTGAAAACGCTTATAATGTACATTCGAGCAATTTGATTACTAGATTTAGCATCGTTTGAGGGACATTAAGCTTTCTATCCAAATAGCGCCTTAAGAATTAATTCCTTTGCTTCATGCAGGGGAAGAATTTCTCTCCTTGCATTACAACAAGCAGTTGCATAAACGGCACCGATTGTCAGTGTGAAAAAGTAATGACCTGCCATGTCGCAGTGGAACGTAATAACGGATAAGAAATTATGCCAAAGCGTAGTTGTTAAGATTTACCTGGAGATCAACCGCTGAGCACTGCATATCTTCATGCCCCATTGTAAATCGTTACTCTACGCAACCAATGGGTCGATCGCGTAGGCTGAGCGGGACAACCATAACAATAAGCAATCAGTAATGGGCTACAGCCTGCATTAATGATATACATGTCAGGTCGTTGGTCGATGAAACCTGAGCATAAAAAAGTAAAGTACGACCAGTGTAACAGTTCTATTCCATCAAACCAGGGATAAAGGTTGCAAATGTAATTATTAGAGATCGATGGTTTTACTGTTTTCCCACCTCTCTTAAATGTCGACAGTAACTGACATTGTCAATTCGCAATCGCAGTGATCAGTGCCGTCTGCTGGATTCGATCAGCAGAATGGTTAGTTTAACTGATACTTAGCACGTATGCTTCAGATAAAGCGTAGGTAAAGGCAAAAAGAATTGATTTCAGTGTAGTGACCTTATACAAGGTCACTACAGTCAGTAAACTTTCGCTTAGAACTTCTAGGCTGATTTCCGGCACAAACAGGATGACGGAAATCAGCCGGGAAACTACTTGGCATAAATGAATCTACAGAAATTTCGATTCAAGTTGTAGGACTGTGCCTTGCCGAGGATTCCATGCTGTAGTTCGCTGTACAGGTTTACTAGGAACGCTTCAGAGCACCGAAAATCACTCGAGACAACCAGAAGAACGAAAGAGGTACAGTACACGAAAGTAGGTTCCTGGAGGGCTCGAACTTGACGATCATTGTGACTCAGCCGGTCGCTACAAAGTAATAAGGCGTAGCGCAGGAATTAGTTATAACCGTGCCATTAATCATTCTTCTGATCAATTTCAGTACCCCCTACAGTTTGCTGCTGCTGTGAACTGGCATTGTCAGTTGCTGTCAACATTTCAGTGAGGTGGGGATACTACTGTTCATCCTCTTTCATCTGTCTCTGCACCCTTAGAAATGCAAATTGCTTGACGTGTTTTTCTATTAATTCCACACTGTTGCTTTTAGTCAACTTATGCTGATAAAGATTAATAAGCATCCCTGTGGCCTATGCGCTTGACCCAAACCATCATATCACCTCTAAAACATGCTTAAAACGCACTGTAGTACACACCCAAAGTATTAGTTTCTGATTGACTTTTATGGGCAACAGTCCCTCTCAAGGAATAAATATTCACTGCAGACATTAAAATTGAGTCTTTTCTAAAATAATGGACGTACAAATATAGCTTATTGACCATTGCTTGAATCCATAAGATCCTTAAAAGACGTTTTAGGTGCAGTTCCATTGTTCAACATTGGGTGATCGTGTCAAGAGACGGCAGTAACACACGTTCACAAATGCTTTATTTCAAGCGTAGCTTTCGG
This sequence comes from Trichuris muris, assembly GCA_000612645.2. Taxonomy (NCBI): domain Eukaryota; kingdom Metazoa; phylum Nematoda; class Enoplea; order Trichinellida; family Trichuridae; genus Trichuris; species Trichuris muris. The sequence continues at coordinate 7,142,969 of CBXJ02000282.1, forward strand.
GACCTCACTTGATCCTGTCTTCAGCGCAATACTAGAGACGACTTATGACGCGCGTGTAACTTTGGCCGATTGGTATACTACTAGCTGCTTCTAATAGGCTTGTCCGGCCGATGGGTCACTGGCAGTAGTAACACTTTCTTAACTTCTACAGCAGAGCAAGCGCTGCTCACTTTACCTGGTCGCGTATCTCTGCTGATGCAAGAAATAATAGAAATTACTGAGTGCAGGAAACCACACGCTCTCATCTGCATTCAATGGCACACCCGTACTCTTTTACATAAATGCTCATGATCGTTGGTGCATGTGGAGAATATGCCGTCGCTACAGTAAGCGTGGTGTAATTACGTATCCCATTTTTCCGTTGACTGACTGCACAATAGACTAACTTTGTTTGCACTGATGACGGACCGAAGGTGCGGTCCGAAAGCTATGGTGACCAAAGGATGAATAAAACTTTTACAGAAAGGGGGGGGGGGGTCATACCGTGGAATACTTCTCGCACTTGTGCACCTAGTCTGTTACAAGAGAAACCAAATAAGAGGAGTTGTAGCGGCAATCCACGTGAATACGTCATAAATAGCCTGTGACGTCAGATTATGAGAAATACAAACTTAATTATCACCAAGATCTACAGTAAGCGCCAGGCAGATATTATAAAAGACTCGCGCCTTTTTGCAATGGAAGCAGTTTTAAGAAAAGATGTATTCACTAGGATAATACACAAATTTAAACTCGAGACACCCGATCTTCAACCAATTTAAACAGATAGTAATGGACCTGTTAAGCGCGGTTCGGGCTACGAGGGAACTACTGGCCAAACGAATGGAGAATCTGGGCGCGTAAAGTGGGCGAAATTATTTCTAATAATTCCTTCCCTTGTATGACTACGGAAACGTTTGCAATACACATGACATCCAACAAAAGCATCAGTATTTTGCATGAATGTGATTAGGAAAATGAAAATTAGGCGGCTAAGAACTAGCCATCAAACGGAGACAAAGGGACAACGGGGGTTTTCTGTTATCGGGGCAACGTCTAGTAGTAATGTGGCGCGTGTGTAACAGAAGTGAAATCGTGGACGGCTTGGCAGCGGCGAAAGAAGAGCATTCAAAATATTGGTGGCGTCACGATGCATTTATTGTTTCCATGTGGCGAATGCGTTTCGACTGCTGTCGTTGCTCGGACTTCTAACGACTTACACGGCAGCAACGATTGCCATATCTTTCAATGGCAAGGACGGAAACAGAGTAACGGGTATGATACAACGTTTACTTCGGCGAAAGAAACGAGGAAAAAAAACTAAGCACACACATACACAGTTCTTAAATAATGTCGTCCGTTGGGCAGGTCTCTGACGTCACGCCAGGTAAGCTGTCCTCGCTGTCGCGTTCCTCACCGGGAGGTTGACTGGTAATTAATGATGATGTCAACGGCAGACCCATTCGACGCTTTCGGCGTTGTTTCCCTGTGACAGCTGTCACAAGTGATGCGACCAGCGTCGTACAGCGGAACCACTTCCCTACGTCGTTGACTGACAGCCATGCCGTGACGTATCGCGCAGCGGGACATGCGACGGTATGCGGAAATAATCGGTACCCGGAAATAACGGATTTTAACAAATAATACAACGGATCAAGCGACTACAACTGCTTTATTTCCGGACTATTTGCGTTGCCTCCTCGCATGGCCAAGCGAATGGGAACTTGAGCGTACAAATTAATGAACGTACCGTGTATAGGTAGTGAACGAGGGTGACGTCTTCGTAGAGCCTGGGCAATGGAAACCAGTCGTGTACGTAACTGAAATATCGGATACGTGAATGGTTTCCTGCGCGCGTTGTTGCGTACCATCACAATTGACGAATAACAGGTAAGAATTTTTTGGTCATAGTTCTGTCAGTAAGTTTGATGAAAATGTTAGAAAGTGACCCAGATGGGACAGATATACAAAGGAGAAACGTCCTGTGTCGTCTTGCTTATTAGTTATGTGCTGTAATGTTGCTGCGTGAAATTGTTTTGTAGCACAGTTTTGCTGTTTACTAGTGAAGCAGTTGACACAGCGTCAGTGCTTTTGAAATCCCGACTCCATCTGTCGTCATTTTCGCGTATCATCAACTTATTTTCTATAAAAAAACATCGTGATCGTAGAACGTTTTAAATGTAATGTGTTTAACAGGGAAAACACATTTCTCCATTAGGAATAGTATGTGTGTAAATAACTCAAAGTTATAATCCGCTGGTGTGATCATGGCAATTGTATGCACGACCAGACAACATCGTTGGAGAAACCTGATTTAGCAGTGGCATTTTAGTTTCCTTTCTAAGGCAAAGTGCTATGAAAGGAATATGATTGTTGCAGAAACAGTGACGGCTGACATCCTAAGCTTTTAAATTACTACTAATCACCGATTGTTCATGTAGGACAGTGTTTCCCACCGGCTTCCTCGCCAGCGCCCCCTTTTGGACCAGCAATTTCTCCAGCGCCGCCCTAGGCGGGAGTATGGTTTGCCAGAGCAAGTTGAACGCCCACGCAATATTCTTAGCCGAAAAAATATGGTACATAACGCTAATGAATTTACTTGCTGTAGTCACAAGTGTGATAGAGCGAGCGAACTTCATTGTCAGACTTGGAAACCACGCAGTGAGAGCAGCTTTTCAACGTTCGGCTCTATGCTGGTTAGCCGGAGTCTCAGGTCGCCCCGATTTACAATTTGCAGCTTGTTTCTCTTCTTCGTTAGCAAGTCCGCGACGACGCTAAATCCACGCTCAACTAGATACGAAGAAGGAAATGAAATAAGTAGCTTCCTCACTACAGACCACAATCTTGGGTAGAAGCGTGAGATATCGCGTTGCAGCCAGAAGGTTCTGTATCCAAATTTAAATTTTGACTTGAGCTCTTCATTGGCCTGCAGCTCTAGCAACTCTTCCTGCAATTGTAGTTCTGCATTCTCAACCGCAGAGAAAGGGTTTATGACCCAATCTGGGACCTCCAGAGAAAGGATATCCTGGAACCGTTCGATGAAGTCTTGGTGAAGCGACTATCTAGAGTCGCTTCACCATGACTTCACCTTCACCACCATCCAACATCAAACACGCACTTTACTCAGCAGAATTATTTGGCGTCCCTTTAGCTCCGCAGGGGGGCGCTAGCGCCCCCCAAGTGCCCCTTTCTGCTCCAGCGCCTCCCAAAGACTTTCCAGCGCCCACAGGGGGGCGCTAGCACCCCCCTTGGGAAACACTGATGTAGGAATTTCAAGTTCATTTGCAGTTAGTGCCCTGTTATGAGCGGTAACAAAATGATTCCTTCCTTTATTAATAGTAGAATGCTAAAGGGGTACACGTCAGTTCGACGCGCAGTCACAGGCTCAGCCGTCAGGCCCGTCTCCAGAAACGATTACCGCTCCTTTCGCGGCCATTCTTCCTACTTGACGGCTCACCCCCATGTAGATGTCCTTGCTCCCACCTTCGGGTCTCTGGTCCATGTTTTCACATGGAACTACCGGCAACTTCCGCGACTTAACTCCAACGTATACGCAACCTTATTCGATCACGTTGCTTCTTTCCCAGTTGTGTCGTCTTTCTCCCAACCTAACGGCTCATCTCCGTGTACATATTCTTGCTTCCACCTTCGGGTCTCTGCTCCATGTTTCTTCATGGTCTCGCGTGAAAATTCCGCGGCTTAACTCCAACGTATAGGCTATCCTATTCGATCACGATGCTTTCCCAATCGTCGTCTTTCTCCCCATCTAACGGCTCATCTCCGTGTACATGTCCTTGCTCCTACTTTCGTGCTCTGCTCCCTTTCTCCAATCGCAATATTTCTGCTCCATATTCATTGACGGAGCCGCGCGCAATGTCCAAGGAATAGCTGCAACTTGCACGGCCCCATATCAAGTCGCAAGACTTGTTTGCGCGTTTTGCGGCCTTGTTCACATTTAATAGTCGATTAGATCCACTTAACCTGGATACTCCGCGCCATTGCATTCCTTGATCTTATCTTCTCTCGTATTCTCCCTGGGATAACCGACCAGGTGCCGAATTTAATCAGTTATTGAGACACTTTGGTTACGTCGCTGGTCTACTAATGTGCACTATGTGACCTCCTCTAAACTGACGTGCAAACAAAGGCTGATGAGAACAAATTACAATTACATTTGACTTCAGAGAAACAGACTACGGCAATTGTGTTGAGTGTTTGCAGCGAGTGTACCAACAATTTCAAGCATTTTGTTTATTCTTACGAATTTTGTCCTCGTAACTGGTCGTTATTTCCTTGACAAAACGATATGTTCTCGTCAAAATACGGAGCATAAAAATTTTGAGTTCGCCCCACGCATGGTAGCGGATACATTCCTTGTCGATTCAAAGCCTCTTTAATGTCAACGAAACAGTGCAAGCGACTACGAAAGCCTTCTGCCCTTAAATAAAAACCATAGCATAGTGGAAACAGTTCTTCTCGCTGCCTACCTGGCCGGATGCCAGCACCTCGGCCAAAGACGCAGTTGACCTATGAGAGCCGTCACTCTCCTTAAATGAAAACCGTAGCATATTGGATATGGATCTTCTCGATGCTTACCTGGCCGGAGGATGCCAACGCCGCGGTTGGCCTACGATGGGCCGCTGTTGGACGTTGACCGCACTAACAACTTCGCTGAGGCCGCGCATCGCAGAATTCGGTCGGAATTCCGTGGGGAAGGTGGTTCTAGGTCAGTGATGGGCAAAAGGGGCGATATCGTCCCCAAAGAGCGATTTTGAATTCCAGTGGGCGATAACCGCGAAAGGAGCGATTGGGGGCGGTGAAAGGGCTAAGAGGGCGATATCCCTCCCTGGGGGCGGTGAAGCCAAAAGGAGCGATATTGCCGGAGCGCCGGAGGAATTTATGGTAGGTGGGGTTCCCCGTGGAAGTTTTCCGTCGGATCCCAGCTTATCTTTTCACGTATCTCTTCAAGAAGAAGCGGAATCGCTTCGAAGTAGTCAATCGGGGCGATTTACGACTGCGGATCACGTCAGTGCGGCCCAATATTGAAAGGATAATTGGTTTGCACGCTTCCTGCCATTTAGAGTAATACTGTAATAAACGCGACGTCTAAACAAATGAAGTTGTACACATAACATTTTCTTTGTATGCGAAGATTTGCTGCACAGAAGCAAATGGTAGCAACGATGCTGTCGCTGGTCCCGCGAACAGTCCCTCGCGCAACAGTCAGTACGAGGAATTGGTGGCAAAAAGGACAGGGTCCTCAGTGGAGATTTCCCTCCAATTTTCGCGCAGTCTACCGATACGGTTCATCCCAGGGGGCGATGGGAACCTCGAAGCTGGAAAAGGGGCGCGATATTTGGCATGCCCTTGCGCATCACTGCTCTAGGTGGTATCTCATTCCACCTCTATTTATTTTTTCAGCTCGGCAATCCTGAAAGAGAGAACTTAGTTTATTGAGAACGTGCGTTGCTCTTTTGCCTCTGAAGACGGCTTGAATGCATCGGATGGATTAGTGGAAGCAGTCGCTCTCAACGACCACGAATGTGTGCTTCTGAAATTTTCGAAGTTGCGAACGAAACTGTGCCGATCAACGTTTTTCACTTACGTCACTGATCCATCCAAAAGTTGTGCGCAATCCCCCGGAGATATTCAACCATGTTTCGCTCATCATGGTAAAATTCTCTAAAGGCTATAAATATTCAGTGGTTTCAATCGGGTCAGCAATGAACGCGTAGTTATTAAATTATTGAAGCCCAAAATAAATCTTATTTCGTAACGGGGTACAATTTTCATTAGCAGGTATCGTCGCAGTTCCCCGTTCCATCGTAAAACTTTTTATTAAACTCTCGTAGGTGGTTTGGAGTTAGAAAACATCTTGCACGAGTACTTTAAACTCCACCGGGTTTAAAGAAGAGGAAACATCGACGATCAAGGGATTCGTTACTGCCTTCGTCATTTCTCGTTTGCTCACCGTCGCGGTCGGTCGGAGGGGATGCTGCTCCTTTGCATGACTGACCGGATGGGCGTCAAATTATGGACGGGACAAGGTTTGACCTGATAGCGGATGTCGCTCGTCTGCTTGGTTGAGAAGAGTAGCTTGCTGAACTGAACTGAACACTGGCTGCGCGGTGACCATTAAGCGCTGACGACGGACCAAGGGAGATTTGAAACCTCCGACCTTTTATGAGAGCCTAATAAAAGGTTTACGATGGAATGGGCAACTTTGACGATATCTGCTAATGATTGTTGAAGCCAAGACGAACAGCACGTATCAAGCGAAAAGTAAGCACAGTGAAAAGTCTTCGAGAAGGTGTGAACATTATGACCTTGTTGGACGTTGTTAAACTCAAGCACCCTGCTGTTCCCGCTATTGTATGTGACGATATTAGCAGCACCAACATGCGAGAATTTTGCCTTTGCCTCAGTTATGATGAAATTCTTTACTACCCGTTCTCGCTGTTGGAAACTTTGCACTTCTACCACTCCCACGGCATAATGCATCGGGGTGTGAAGCCGAACGATATTGTGGTTAATATGAAACAGAAAAGGATGCAGCTGATAGATTTTGGCTTATCTGATTATTATTTGCCTGGAAAAGCTTACCAAGTAAACGTGGGCACTAGGTATTACAAGGAACCTGAACTCCTAGTCGGCTATAAATATTCGAAGGTTTCAATGAGGTCAACAATGAACGCGTAGTGATTAAATTATTGAAGCCAACACGAACAGTACGTATCAAGCGAGAAGAAAGCATACTGGAAAGTCTTCGAGAAGATATGAACATTATGACCTTGTTGGACATTGTTAAACTCAAGCACCCTGCTGTTCCCGCTATTGTATGTGACGATATTAGCAGCACCAACATGCGAGAATTTTACTTTTGCCTCAGTTATGAAGAAATTCTTTACTACCCGTTCTCGCTGTTGGAAACTTTGCACTTCTACCACTCCCACGGCATAATGCACCGGAACGTGAAACCGAGCAATATTGTGGTTAATATGAAACAGAAGAGGGTACATTCCAAGACAATGTTATTGGAGTGATGCACGTGTTCCTGGTACGTCATCCAACCATGTATTCAGATGGTATCACTGGAATGTAATGATTATTGCCTACTGGCAATGCCACCAATGATCTGAAGCCTTTGAAAGATACCAACGGAAGGCGTCACTAATTCAACGGAAGTTGCCAAGGTTCACTACATTTCGCAACGGATTTAATGCGAGATGAACATGTTTGAATGGATGAGCAGAAAGTTACTCTGTCTTAGCGACTGCTTGCTTTGGCATATGCTGCTGCGCAGCTCATTGGCAACAGGCAGTCAGAACTTCTGATTGGATCTTTTCAATAACTTACATATTTTGATTTGAATAAATATGTGTAGAAAACGAATAAACCGTTGGCGTACTGCGTTTTGCTCTTGTTCTTACTAAAAGATGTAATGCATTGAATTTTCTGGACCAATAATGCACGTTGATCACAATGGTCGCAGTAATTGTGCAAACGGTTTATGAAATGAGTATGAGGCAAGTTTTTACTAATTTTGCATTTCTTCACGGTCGACGAACTGTTCAGTGAATAAGACAATTACGAGCAATGCTATTTGCTGACTATGTTTAAGTGACTATGCTAAACTATGTTGAATATGTGTGGTTACCTGCAAGTGCTGTCGGCTTTTATCATTCGAAATATGCGCTCAAAATATACGAAATGATTGCAATAGTAATTGTGATTGTTGGCGTCATGGTACTACGTAGAAAAACAGGGATTTTGCACTTGTTTTCATTGAAAACACTTTCAATATTCATTTTCGAAGGCACAAATGGTTTTTGAGAGCGTCATACGCACAGTGTTACTTGCTTCTTTCCAGCACATTATCCTCTCCTTGATTGCTACTGGTCTTTACTGCATAGTTTAAAAACACTGAGCAGGTAACGAACAGGATGAAAATCACCCTAGCTACACAAACAAAATAGAACATTTCATTCGGAAACAGGTCATCAGATATAGAGAGTATTCGATATAAATTAATGGGTTTACGCGTTGCACAAAGATCGAGTTACGACTCTGAAGAACACTGTGCAAGGTAAGCAGCTATTGCTACCATCTGTTTGCCACCAAGTGAGTCAACAACTTCTGAAAAATAAAAATGAATTTGTGTATTGCTCAAGTGCTGGTGGAAATTCATTTGGTTAGTTACTGTACCTACCTTATCGAAATTTATTTCATCATGGCAACGAAGCCAGTTTGCTTATGCAAAAGATGCCAAGCGAAGCAAAGAGCAAAATCCAAGGCACCTTTCCTTCCCATCGCTATGGAGATTTACTTATAGTGGAGGATGCCAGCCAGTTACCAAGCTCCTCGTGGCTTGCATTATAATGTACCTTTTGTTCGCAAACGTTGTTCATATCATATTGGATTGTACTGTAAGAAATTTGTATTGTCCTTGTGAAGCATCGTCAGGGTAGTATAAATACTATTAATAACAATTTCATGCAACAGAAAAATGAGCTCAATGGCTGAACTTTGCCGCTCATCATCAAGTTTACCGAGACTGAAGCGACAATTCTTGTAGTTGGTTTCTCTATCAGCTGGTCCACCGTACGGTAGACATGAGCGTTCCTGGTTTAATCACTTTAGTAGACGATGCTTATTGTCAATGTTTTCTGAATGCCTAGTAAGTTCACCTTAAGTAGGCATCAGGTGCGAGTTCTACGTTTTAGCTGTGCATAAAAGTGCGACGAAGAATGAAGCTACGATATGATAGGTAGCGTGCGCATCTCCACAGGGATTTTATGCAACGTTTGATTGGCGAAAGCAGTTGACGCAGCTTATCCATCGTATGACTACATGGAATTAAAAGCTTGTTCAATGTAACAACCCGAATACATGTGTACTCCTCCCCCTGTAAGCTGCTAGTTTTACGTATAGCTAAGGGCCGCAACTGCTATAGGGATTCATCTTTGTAAGTAAACACGACAATCACTTGTGACCGATAAACTTTATTTTCTAAGAGAACGTTCGAAAACAGAAGTTTTCGGAAGCTCCGTTAGAAAAAAAGCTTTCCCGTCATCGGTGATTGCCATGTTTACTTACAAAGATGAGAACCTACCCCTTGTGCAAGAACCCAATGTTTAATGATATAGGAATAAGCAATATAGTATGGAATCAAACAAACAGTGCATAAAACTGCTCGTTCGCATTTGTTGCCGGGTTCAAACTTGTTCATATCATTAGAGTTGGTCGCCTTCAGAAGTCAAAAAATCAATATCCCGAACGTTCAAAATCCTGAACGTTCAAATTCCCGAAAACGGTTTTTAATCAAAATAAAAAGAATTGTATGTAAGGTCTATTATTTACGATTGCAGAAGTGGAGTTATGGGCTTCGTGCCACTGCTACTGACTTCGTTCCAGCATCGTTATCCTGAGTAGGGTATTGGTGTTTTAACAATTAGATCAAAATGTCAAAGAAGGTACTCTTAGACCTAATACAAATAAATTTTTCTATGATTGGCAATTGTTTGCGCCCTCTTTATAACTGCACTCCTGTATAACAGCCGTTTTCATCGTAGGTCTATGCAGCTGAAAGTTCCTAGCACATCTCAGGGAATGGTGCAAAAGACCCGCAAATCTTGGCTCCCTGGTGATTAGTTGGTACGTAAGCAATCCTGTTACAACTACGTACGGAATCCTCATACACTAACTTAGAATTTACTCATCTCTGCATGTGTATGAATTGCTGCAATCTATGACAGCTCTTCAGCGTTCTAAACCTGCAGATGTGAAAGAGATATAGCTACATATAATAAAGCGATCATATACACGAATATTCACGTGACATGAGAAATTCGCAGTGGAACGTGTCAGCGATTACTAGTAGCCTACACGAACAGCTCTTCAGCATTCCTAGACCGTCTGGTATCACACTCTGGGTAAAATTATTATGCAAGCAAAGAAAAGGCAGGGTAGAAAATGAAAGAGTGCCATCTCATTGCGGGAACTCGATTTCTCACAATTCCGGCATTCAGGATTCATATCCGTCATGTTTTTCAAATTTCTGGACTTTAAACGTAGAACACTCTGATTTTCGGGATTGTGAACGTTCAGCATTCTGATTTTCTGGATTCTGGTTTTCAGAATTTGGAACGTTCAGGATTCTGGACGTTCAGGAGTTTAGTTGGGTATTTTGAAGGACGAACACGCGCCATGTTAGTGTTAGACGGAAGAACTACATTTCACCGGACGATGACCAAACTATCACCTTGTGTTTGCGCATTCCGTTCATTAATTCAAATGGCGTATCATTATAGAAGCTTCTTTTAAGTTAGGTAAATGGACATGTACTGCAAAGTGCGCGCACGAACCCAGGCGGTCCATTTTCATCGTACCCGTCCTATTTTATATGCATACAGCATCGTTGTCTTTCCACAAAATGAGTTCATCCTGTCCGTTCGTAACTGGAAACAGGATGACCGACTTGGGCCTTAGACGCATTTTCTGACAACAGCATAGTATTATATATAAGCATACCACGTGCTAGAGATTTCTTTTAGGAATGGATAACTAAGTTCTCAAGTGCACATGTCTTCCATTTTAAGACGCTGCGAGATAACGAATTTGCTGGTCAACTAGAATTGAATAGTATCTCCACTCATTGATGCGTTACAACATACATTCACTGACTCTTCTGTAGTGTCCAAATTGGGCATCGCATATTTGTTTCTGACGGCCAAGTTAAAAATTTCCTATAATAGTGTATTGTCCAAGTGCGAGATGCTGCGACAATCTTCGCAGATATGTCATCGTGAATTTAAGCTAATGAATCTCGCTTAGCTGAGTAAATAATGTTTGGACGAATCTAGAGACTTTTGTTACAGTTGGAACCGATTTGATCTTAATTGCATCTTTTTAACGGGAATGACGAAGTATGTTGAAATTGTTCTTCACGGACTTTTTCCCGTTGAAAACGCTTTATTCAAAAAAGAGAAAAAGCGAAGCTTTCGGGTTCAACTTGACGCGTCATCAGCGCAAATGAAAATAAAAAGAAAAAAGGGCAAAAATAGGTAAAATGAGTCCGGTCAGCACATACCGTGAATTCCTTTTTGGAGAAAGCGCTCTTCCACTAAACCGCAGGAGCGAGGACACTTTCAGTCAACCGAGACCGGGCAGTGTTGCCTCCGCCCCTTTGGTAAAGCTTCAGAGCGCAGTCTCTACAGACTATTCACGGCAGCGGTGCCGACACGGACTGAGGGAATTTTCGGTGATGGCGGAAAAGTAGGTAATGTTTGCACTAGCAAACCTTCAGGTTGCAGTGCAATAGTAGGGCAGGTCAGGTAGAATACGGATGCAGTTCAAAGGTACGTCCACAACGAAGCTTACAAAAAGGAAGAACAAGAAGGCAAAAGAAAGGAAATTGAAAGGAAAATGCTTGGTTCAAATCCTAAGATCAAATAGGTGCGTACACGGCAGCACTGGACAAACCGGGTATGGATGAAGCAAACTCGTACGAACACAACATGGAAGCATTTTCCTTTCAATTTCCTTTCTCTTGCGTTTTTGTTCTTCCTTTTTGTAAGTTTCGTTGTGGACGTACCTTTGAACTGCTTCCGTATTCTACCTGGTCTGCCCTACTATTGCACTGCAACCATAAGGTTTGCTAGTGCAAACATTACCTACTTTTCCGCCATCACCGAAAAATTTCCTCAGTCCGTGTCGGCACCGCTGCCGTGAATGGTCTGTAGAGAATGCGCTCTGAAGCTTTACCAAAGGGGCGGAGGCAACACTGCCCGGTCTCGGTTGACTGAAAGTGTCCCCGCTCCTGCGGTTTAGTGGAAGAGCGCTCTCTCCAAAAAGGAATTCACGGTATGTGCTGACCGGACTCATTTTACCTATTTTTGCCCCTTTTTCTAATATTTCTTTTTATTTGCGTTGATGACGGGTCAAGTTGGACCCGAAAGCTTCGCTTATTCTTTTTTTGAATAAAGCGTTTTCAACGGGAAAAGGTCCGTGAAGAACAATTTCAACAATTGGAACCGATTATGAAACATCCATTCCATGATTGCTTCCAAGCATCCTCTTGGAGAACAATGTCTCAAGTGTTATTGCTCATTCGTTCCTCCAAATATATCGCTGCTGGAGTTATCCGCACCACCCATTGCTAACGAGATAGTTTGTCAGTATGCCTGCCTATGCAGCCGTCAATCAGTCACAAACAGCTGCCACGATGCACTGTCTCGACGTTTCGCTTTAATTATACAGTCTGACTCCTCACGTACGTGCCAGTTCTATGTCGGCTATTAAATGCCAGACGAAATGTGTTGTCAGTTGCCGATATCTCATGCAGGCTTCGTTACCGTCTGCGTCTTCAGAATGACTGCGCACCGGCGAAGCGCGACCGAATCGCTGATGCCCACCGCGACAGAGCCGTTCTGACAATCGACGGATGCCATACGCCGGGCGGAAGATCCGCTCCGGCAACAGACAGCCAGCGACCGCACCGGACACGCTTCAAAGCATCAGCCCGACCGGTTTAGTCCTTAGAGCCAATCCTTATTCCGAAGGTACGGATCCGTTTTGCTGACTTCCCTTATCTGCATTGCTCAATTGGCCAAAGGCTGTTCTCCATGGAGACCTGCTGCGGATAAAACCTTATCGTGTAGCTTTCCGCTCAGCGCACTTGTTGTGAAAATGACAAACGTATGGATTTTAAACTATTCACAGTCAGCAACGCTCACGCAGTATCCTAAGCTGATTGCTGTTGCAAATGTTGTTATACTCCCGCGTAGAACCTTGTAAGCAGTAATGATCGACTGTATGAGGTTTATCCGTGTCGGCTTTGCTGTCATTGACCTGTTTTACCTGAGACCAACGACAACGGATGTACATGAAATCCAAGGTCCCATCTGCGGGCATAGCGCTAAGAAGGTGGCATTGCAAAATCGATATACAAAATAGGCAAAGTCGTATTAACTGGAAAATCCATTGTTCATCATAATAGCAAAATGTGAGCATTAATAGATGACAAATAAAGGCCAGTCCGCGCTTGCACATACCGGTCCAGCAAAATGCCACTTCTTCTCCCTTACAGGAATTACCCATCTAGTTGTGAGCACATGTAACGCAATAGTTGATTCAAATCGTGCACGACTGTGGACTGTCACATTTTGAACGTACTCATGTGGGAGCTGTTTGCACCTACTCGCATTAACGATGCGTAAAAACAAAAACAACAACAACAACAACAACAACAATAATAATAATAATAATAATAATAATAATAATAATAGTTGAAAACTGGATGCATCGTAACGGGTCGTTGAGATGACATTTGTGTGTTGCACACGGTTTTCCCGTTGGTATTGTTTCAGTGTATCTGCAATTAACCAAAGAACCTCACCAGTCAACGATGGGTTAGTTTATTGGTAAAGTTGCGAGAACACTGTAACGTACGAATCGAAGCTTTCGGGACGCTCTAGTCCCGTCGTCAGCGAAAAGGAGGCCTGTTGTTTTGGCCGAACGGTATATATAGACGAGGTTGGGGCTTGATGGAAGGGTGTCAAGTGGGGATCAAGCAGCAACCTGTCTGGTCAATGAGGCCTGTCCAAGCTTGGCTGATTTCAGTGCCTCGGTCCCGATTGATCGAAGCATTGTGCCTAATGTAGCACGCTTCTTTGATCTTTCGGTGATGAAACAGGCTCTCGCGACAAAGGATCCTTGGCTGGAGATCGTGCGAACATTGAGAGGAATGTTCGACGATGGCGGAAGCTTTGATGGTCTCTTCCATTATCTTCGTTGGTTCCTTTGTCTGCGGGCGGCCTCGTCGTCTGGGTTGCGCGCCACTGAGTCTGTCCCGCGCGTTCTTGTATCGTGTCACGCATGCTAAGTGTTCTTTGAACCTGTCAAACAAAGTGTTGCCCGTTTCTCCTATATAGGAGGCGTGGCAACCACACTTTATCTGATAAACTACACCCTTTGCTTCCTCTTTTGGGATCCTGATCTTGTCGGTCCTGAGGATTGCGCGCAAATTGGGTGAGCTTTTAAAGAACACACGAAAATCGAGAGACTTTGCTAAGCGCTTTATTGTGTCTCCAAGGATGCTGTGGTAGGGGAGAACAACCGTAGGGCCCCTGGGCTGTTGAGGTAACACATTAGGTGGTTTAGGACGCAGTCTACGGTTAATTATCGATGTTATTAGTTTGAACGGGTAACCGTTTTCCGTAAAAATGCGTTTAATGTGCTGCAGTTCCTCGCCTAGGAAGTTCTTGTCGCAAATAGCGATGGCCCTGTCCACCATCCCGGCTACTATACCTTTCTTCACCGAGAGCGGATGGTGAGAGGTGAAGTGCAGATAAGCGTCCGGGTTGGTCGGTTTTCTGTAGATCTTGGTGGTCAGCCTGTCATCTCCCCGGATAACCAAAGCGTCTAAGAACGGCAGTTTTTTATCTGTTTCTTTTTCGATAGTCAGGACGATGTTTTCAGGGTACAACCTGTTAAGATGTTCTAGAAATTGTTCTTCTGCACCCGTTGGTATTACAGCGAAAATATCGTCGACATATCGCTTGAAACAGATAGGTCTTATATCCATATTGATGTTATCGAACGCGATCTGCTCAAAATGTTCCATGAACACCTCCGCGAGGACGGGCGACAGAGGGCTGCCCATGGGTACTCCGTTTCGTTGCGTAAAGAACCGGTCTTGGAAACGGAAGTAATTGCCTTCATGCATGCAGAAAGAGGCTAGTTTGACCACATGGAACGGGTTGAGTTTCGTCCTCTGTACTAGTGTGATGTCGTTGTTAAGAAGCTCTTTCAAGACACTTAGCGTCTTGGGGATTGGGATGTTTGTAAATAAATCTTTTACATCATAACTTACGAGGACCTCATTTCCCTGTAGGCGTAGTGTCTTGATGTCATCGCAGAAATGTTTACTGTTCTTAACATACGACATCCTCAATCCCGTCAGTGGTCGTATTATCTCTTTAAGATAGGAGCACAATTTAGATGTCACACTGTTTATGCTCGCTACCACCGGTCTCATCGGTATTCCCAGCTTGTGTGTCTTTGGGAGTCCGTACATCTCTGGGCACTTGATGTTGCTCGTGAAGTACAGATGTTGTTTTATCTTCACCAATGCCTCGTCGTTCGTCTCCGAGATGAACATGTCCAACAAGTTGAGCAGATCCGTTCTAAGTTTGCTGGTTGGGTCCGCGCGAATTGGTTTATATACATTCCTCATTAGCATCTCTGACATTTTCTCCAGGTAAGCGGATCTGTCCAGGACGACCACGGTATTACCTTTGTCCGCTTTGGTGATCAGGATGCTGTTGTCTCTATTCAGATCTTTTAATGCTTTCTTCTCCATTGTCGTGAGATTAGGTTCGGCCACTTTGTTGTTGTTTATTAAAAGGAAACTCGCCAGCGCTTGCTTAATTGCTTCGGCCTGCTGCGGTTCCGTCTTGAAGAGGCTCTGTTCCACCGATGCTACAATGTCCAGGATGGGCGGGCATTTCGGAGCTGGGACAAAGTTGAGTCCCTTGGCTAATAGTAATTTTGTGTGGTCGTCCATTGCCTTGGAGCTAAGGTTGGTTAATTGCAGATACACTGAAACAATACCAACGGGAAAACCGTGTGCAACACACAAATGTCAATAATAATAATAATAATAATAATAATAATAATAATAATAATAATAATAATAATATGATAGTTGTTCCTCAAGCACGGCTTGTACCAGCTTTACCGTAATGTCTGAAAATTAACCGAAGCAACTCCCTAGCAGCGGATGGATGGGAAAGTTATTAGGAAAAGTCAGAGCTCTATGTTAACCTACGGAGCTTGTTTTTATTGTTGCATCATACCATGAAGTATGTGTAACCATACTTTTGTGTCATAGGAGAAGAGATAAAGAGACTAGGTCTCTCCCTCAAATTCCGTGTCAACGTAAATTCCTCTCCAAACCTTTGCGCACTTATCAGTAACGATAAGATCAAAATTCCTATTGATCTTACCCATGGGGTCGTATACGAGATACGTTGTGACCACGCCTGCTATATGGGAGAAATGGGCAACACTTTGTTTCAGAAGTTCCGAGAGCATATGGCAGCGGTGACACGCTACAATAATGCGGAGCAACGGCTCAATAGGACTCGGACGGCCACCAAAGCTAAGTCCGAAGAAATCAATGGACGAAGCCAAGAAAACATCGGCGGTTGCCGATCATACCTCTCAGTGTTCGCTCAACGTACATTCCAGAAGTATTTGCCGTGAGAGCCTGTTCAACGTTAGGCAAATAAAGGAGTCCCTCTTTATACGGCACAACGCTCACAACTATCAACCGTTACGAGTGGAGGGAGGTCAGCGAGGTATGGAAATCAATAATCAGTAAAAGCAAATATTGCACCGTACCACCTGGCCCACCGACCCAGCCTATAAGTAGTGACTCAGACCGATTAAGCCATCACAACCACACATCGCTGACGACTCGAGCACAACGTTTCGAAAGCTCTGAAGGTTCGCATAGTGTTCTAACTTTCCTAGTAACTTTCCCATCCATCCGCTGCTAGGGAGTTGCTACGTTAAATTTCAGGCATTACGTAACTACGCGTACAAGCCTTGCTTGACGAACACTATCATGAGAACAAGACCCGTTAAAAGAAACCCAGTGCTTAATAATAATAATAATAATAATAATAATAATAATAATAATAATAATAATAATAATAATAATAATAATAATAATAATAATAATAATTGTATCACAGCTTTCACGAACTGATTATTGTGGCCATTACCATTTGACTACCAGGGACAACTGACTGCTGCAGAACTTATTGGCCTTCATTCTGAACGTTCTACTCCTGTTTAATGGGATTAACTCCAGCGTCCGAGGGTCTATCGGTTCAACGCCCTGCATTAATGCGATACAGCTAAACTATAGGATGGTGGGGAAAAACACCTTGCGACTTTTTGGACCAAGACCCTTCAATCTGCGCCAAATACTTGCAAATGGAGAGCGAATCCCTAGAGTTAGACAGCATAGCCTCACAAATGGGACTTGTACCTCGTGAACACGATGAGGGACAACAAGTTCTGCGAAGGATAAATTTTCCTAGCGGCCAAATGAAGGTCGTCACACAGCAGCGCTCAAGTGCCCTGTACCTAACTTTTCTTTAGATGTTATTGCTTCAAACTCTCGTAATAATTAGAATACATGCGCACTTACACATTGTGTCTTCCGTACTTATACAAATGTTACTTGACAATCATTTACACATTGTATGATATTTTAAAGCATCGGTCGTGTTCGCTCAGTCACTTAGAGCAGTTGGCAGTTGATGTCAGTGCGTTCGTTGCGTGAGCGGCGCGATTATTGCCGACAGTACGCTGAGACTATATGGCTTAAAGCAGAGTAGCGGCCGAGGAGAACAGCAATGTTGGTTGGAATGCCGCACCAACGAAGTATCTCTGGACGAAGGTATGCCAGTTGGACACCCTTAAATACTATATGGGTAGCAATGGCAAAGGGCGGTTTGCCAATTCCTCACATCGCTGCTGCTCCCACATGTAACGATGGAACGACGGTTGCTCTGTGGTTGTCACTGCTGAATGGGTCCATTCCGGGCCATTGCTGATAAACTATTCTATATGTATCAAATCATAGTTGCAACGTCTGCCCGATGATATTGGCACCTATCAATTGTGAATGTGCATCGGGTCCAAACAATTATGGCTGCGCACCAAGAACGATATGTGCATTTGATTATTGCTTTCCCATTGAAGGAAATGGTTAGCCTTTGATATGCTTGAGCACCGTACAATTTCCTGAAGATATTCTTACTTGAATAGCAGTGCAACCACAGCGTAATAACTGCGTTAAAATATGAGTACACTGAATTGAATGCACAGAAGCTGCCTTTCCAAGTAAATGCTCAGCATGTACCTGTGCACTGAACGATACAGGTCCACATGGTAATGGGTGAACTACCGTTACGGAAGATATTTCAACGCTGTGATTGGGAGGAGTGCGCAAAAATACAGGACAATCCGGCTTGCAGTGTTTGCCTAAATCTACTTCCCGCTCGCATTCCTGGCAAACTTTCGCTTCAGATACTTCTTAACTCTCTTGTAGTTGAGAATGTGTTTGTTCTGATTGAATAAAACAGTCAATTGTTAAGTACAATTTGCCACATTGTTCAAAAAAGACGACAGCAAAAGTGGTACCTAATAAATTCTTGCGAACAGTTTATGACGGTTACGGCAGCTAAGACGTTTGGGTTGCTTCGCATATTCCTGTGCCATTGAGCTAAATAATCGCTTGTTCATCCTGCTCCACTGCACTGAGGTAAGTAACAGAAGGTTACTTGCTGCTGAATTAAAGCAAACGCATATTCGCAAACCCTTTAGTGTACTATCGTAAATCACTGAGCATTTTGTGCGAATGCTTAACGGACAATGAAAATAGTCAATCAACGAATGAATAGTTCAGCTATCCGCATAGACGACGAAAGGTTGAATGCCGCTGCGTAAATTTTTAATGTAAGTCGTAGTATTTCATAACGCTGAATGGATAGCGTCACTGGTCTCATGCTGGTGCGCATTCCAGGACCAATACGCTCCATATGAACGGTCGCACCGAATAGACGTGCAAGTGGAATCGCCAATTATGCGCTTCAAAGCTTCTAAATCAGACCGCTTTTAAGCCGTCTCTCTCATATCGTTAAGAGAACAGTTAGGCAAGAACAAAGATGAACCTTCATCGTCCTTCTCCGGATCGATATTTACTGTATTTACTTGCGATGACCAATAGAGCAGCACATTCATGGATTCTTCTTTTGCCACTTGACACATCAATGCTCTCGCAGGCCCCTTTCCTGAACGTTTGGTTCTACCGAATGGTATCTATCCATACAATGGTCAGGCACCAACAGAATGATGTGAAGTCCTCTTTCTAGCGTCGTTACAGACGAAGTCATAACTTTAGTCACCTGGAATGAGAAATGTCTGCATCTACAGGACCTGTCAGGTAATTGACAAAGGATGGAAAGCCATGAATGTTTCCACCTCCTGCTATGGAGTTTGTTATCCAGCAACGGAGCATATCCGTCGTAGGCAAGGCGCAGCTAACAAACTGCAGTTTTCTTCGTTGGCGACAACGTGAAAGCAAAATCCCACCTTCTAGGCTGGTTCTTGCCGAACTAATCTATTACTACCAAACGTGACTGTGGATATACGTTCATCAGCAACCGTCAATCGAAGAGCCTCAGCCAAATCTTTTCCTATGAAAGAGTGTTCAGAGTCAACATCCACAAGACAAGACACACCTGTTACTGCTGTATTACAATTTCCACTGAGCAATGGCTCGTTTGACGAAGTACCTTTGGTCTTCTGGCTTTTTACGAAACTCCGTCCTAGGTCTAATAATTGAAGCGCACATCTCTTTTTGGTGACAAGCCTTTCCATAAACGTTTGCTGTCGTTCGCCTAATGTAGCAGTTTATGATGTCAGTGACGGCTATATCATGTAACTTAGTCTTGGTCACGTGTGTCGCGTTTAACACTATTCTGTTCCTGCTGCGGGCATTTGAAGCACATACGATGCTGCCGTGCCATCTGCCATCTTTCTTTCACCGTTCATTGTATAAGCGCAGGACATTCTGCAATTCCATAATCATTTGCAGAATATGCTAAATGCAGGTGCTTATCTGACGAAATAGAGGCTTGCAACACTGTGGCTGCCAAAAGTCGTTCTATACGCAATCGTTTCTTGGAGTCGAACCGTGGGTTGCTCATAACAACGCTAACTTAACCTATTCCTATCTCTCCACTTGGATGTCAAGGAATTGAATGAATGAATCAAAGGTTATAGTTTCCTTGTTGGTCAGCACTTCACATTATTACTTCCTTCGAAGAAACTTAAGCTTCTTCAGGTTTAAGACAGGTAACAGTGCTTTCACAGTGGTTAGCATTTGTTCTGGGTCCTTATCCACAGCATAAAATGACTGAACGTGCCAACTGAGTTTATGGTGCTGTTGCCGCAATCTCTCAGCGCTCACTTAAACACAATGATGCAACTTGCACTGAGATTTTATGGCTCTGCATGATAGTGCTGAACCTCCCAAAGTGGTCCTTCAATATATCGACGCTGACGGCGTATCAAGGCTACTTACTACCAAGGAGTATACCAAGGCCACTATTGTCCAAGTGTATGGTAAAAATAGTTTTACGTCAATACAGACATCAGAGGCGATGGCATGCATGGCTGCCTGGGGATTTGTGGATAACAACGGTTACAGTTGACATCCTGTAAGCTTAGTTTATTTTGCGCATTATGTTCCTGTGAGAGGTAAATCCAGGAATGTCCTTTTCAGTAAGCAAGCATCCTGACGTGGCCAATGATTCTATGCCAATTAATGCATAAAGGATCAACCTCGATACCATTTGGTGGACTACTCCTTTGGCCAATTATGTTTGCAAGGTAGCATAGTATCATCGCGTAGAACCGCAGTACTGTTTGTTTCGCACATTCTGCAGTTTCGACACTGACTCAGTTATGCTTTGGTAAACGGATAGGAAGCTGCACCGTTCATCTCAGAAGTTCAGTGTTCCGTGTCGATTGGTGTAATAAGCATAAAATATGTGACCAGTGTGATCGATAGCATTGTTACGTAATATAGCTCAAGCATAGAGACAGATTGCTGCATGTACACGAAGTAAACTATTGTACCACATGGAGCTGAGTCTCCATTGGCAGAATAAAACTCTTCATTTATACATTCCGTTATCGTCTTGAATAAAAACCTTCTGACAACGATGTACTTGATCACTGTGTTCTTAGATGACTGAACAACGTTGTCTGTTTATCCTCATATTATTAGCGTTTTGCTGTTGTGCATATGCCGCGAGAGCATTTGCACAAGGGTATTTGTAAAAGGCTTACTGGAGCGGAACAAATACGTGACAACCAAGACGAATGTTAAGAAAAATCCTCTTATGAAGATTAATGCTTTTAAGAAACGTTTTTCAGTAGAATAATGTCAAACAGGGAAGCATCATGCAGCTGATTATTAAATACATGGATTGAGAAGGGACTTCGACACCTAATGGTATTTGCATAGAAAATGCACATATAAGCGCATTGGTGTCCTGTAAACTTATAGCTCATAAGTTAGAATATCTTTCTTCAGCTTTTTAGAATCAGTTCTGCAGAGTAAGCTTGTAAATACCCAACAAATGCACTGACCGCCTGTGGGCAAGTGATTTCAGGAAAACATGACCAGTACGAAACCAACTGGCGTTTGAAACTGTCGAAACTATCATGTCCCACTGTCAACGTTTGTCAATAGGGCAATCAAATAAAAATGGTTTATCATCGATTAAGCGTAGGTCAAAGTTATGCGCCGTTCAAAATGGACAAAAATTCATGGCAACGTGTTTTATCACATACACTGAAAAATTAAAATATGAGGAAGCTTGAGCATCGAAATTTAATTCCACGCAAAATGCAAACCTGAAACTGAAACCTACGTTAACGCCTTCTCCAAAGCAGGCAAGAATGACTCAGTGCGTATTGCATGGGAAATGAATGAATTGTAATCTTCAAATTAATTCACCGAGCAGAAGGCGATATAAAATGGACCTGGATGATTCGCCAGGCTAAGAGCACGCACGTCTTAGATGAACAGTAGGCATGGAATGATTGCGCACAACCTCCAATGGGATACGTGTTACTCTTACAAGAATCTTCTGCGTAAATCGCTTAATATTTGTGATGTATAATTTTCATAAGTCCACCAAAATCACTTGGAAAGGAACTAATATTCACTGTAATTGAATCACTTTCTGAGGCAGAAGACGTCCAACTGTCGACGACTGCAAAGCGTTCTCACATTAAATGCAATTGAAAATCGGGTGTTTTGTAACGGGTTTCATGTTTTTCAATGTAATGGTATTGCGGCTTTCAATTTTTAATGTGATGGTATTCCCTTTCAACATCGCTGACGACGGAACCAGGGCGTTCCGAAAGCTACGATACGACAAGCGTTCTTACCTGTGCTATTTCTAATAATCGCCCACCCATCCGCTGGTAGGGCATTTGCAGTTTTATTACAGGTACCATCCAAAAAACGGGAAAGCCAGAATACCATCACATTGAAATTAAATGCAATTTCCATATATAGAAAGTATACGTTTCCTGAAAATTCATAAAGAGCATACCACTTAAAACCGTTACTTCGATCATTTGCATTTTCATTTTTGAACCTAGGCACTATGCAAACAACATTATCCGTTATGTGACACGATCACAGCACTATAACGCAGCAATTAGAAATACACCTGCAATGAAATCAGCAATCTACCAATACAGACCGTTAGCGTCTTAATTGGATCACATATAGAACTTGCATCCTCACTGAATGCACTCGATAGATATTAGAACATTTACTACTAAGCAAAGAAGAAATACTGAATCAGGGAAGGAAGCAGAAACTATTGGGTAATAGAAAATTGCATTTCCCCATCGCAAAAATCACTTACGTCCGCGTATATGGAAATTTCTGTCGGAACAAACTTGGCACCTATGAGAACTAGTCTATACCAAAACGACAGCAGACATCGTCATGGAAAACAAAAACAAATACATTTTCTCCATAACCGACAGTTTCCTTGCCTTCTGAACAACTACAAGCTACACGGTCATTGCTAATGCAGAAACCAATATGGAGCACGCTTCCTATGATTCACAGGTTATCCATATTACAAGGAAACAGATAGAGAAAAGGTTCCATTTTTAAATACTTCAGCCGCACTGTATTTACATCATTTTAACTTTTGATTTACTTCGTTACAAGAAACAATTTATGATTACTTCGTAATTACCATTTCTCATCGCACCAACTTCAGTTGATTGTGCAAAATTTACGAACCGCATACGAAATCTAAAACTTTTGCACTCATGGATAAGTCACGTAAACAGAACTTTGTCTCACAATGGTTATCCCATATTACCTATTTCTTCCGTCATTAACTCTATGATAACCGTACCAGAAACGCTGAAGAAAAATGACGAGAGAAGCATTTAGAGTATATTAATAGGATAACTAATGTTCTTCTTTATTAATAGGATTGATCAAGAGACGAAACTAGACATTCTACTAGAAGACAAGATGTAAAATTACTGAACAAAAAATTCCATATCTCTCGTTAGGAAAGATAATGACAAAATACTAATCAATGAAAAACAAGGACATGCTTGTAAAATTTTCATGAAATTAGACGTAATAGCTCTGCATCAAAAATAGGCTAATCACGCAACACGCAAAACCGCGTTTTCAAAGAATGCCTGGACAAAGTTATACATCAGAGCAATCCAAAAACTAAAACAGCAAAGTGACAAGACATACGGAACGATACCAATCGCATATCCCAACAACTAGTAAGCATGAAATAATTACAGACTCTACGTTCACCGCGAATATATCACAATGTTTGAAATTTCTTACAGTTCAAAATTTCGAGTACACCTCATCTTGACGGGGCCGACTTGACGGGAGCCATCTTGACGGAGGCCATCTTGACGGAGCCGACTTGACGGTGAGATTCTCCTTAGCAAAAGACGCTTGCACCTAGGAAAGTACCCTCTTAAATAGGCCATCTGATTGCAAATTTGCAGTGCGTAACGTTTAGACCGCTTTCCAGGGTTAATCGCCATTTTGCTATGATAAATGTATTAATGATTTGCACGACATATGTTTGTAAATCACTGATGTTTAGTAAGCGAGCAACGAATTGCTGATACAGATGATCATAAAGGGTTTCTATGTTGCCCTTTTGACAAGCAAACATGTAAACTTTATTGTGACAGTACAATATCAATGAATGCTGAAGTTATACACAATAGCACGCAAATAATCTACATGAGAATGCCTGTCGAACTGCTGCACTACTTGTTGAAGTCGTTCGGCGCATCGAATCATGCGCCGTCGCCTTCTCGGCGGCTCTTCACCCCTGAAGTACAGGTCTGCATGATGATCTCTCCCAGCCTGCACAGTTCGTGTGGCCTCTATGAATCTCCACAGTGTGGGGTGATCGACACCGAATTCCGCTTCCATTTGTCGATGGGCCGCCTCGACGAAGTTGTTCGATCGATCATGACCCATCAGCGCCCTACTGTGAACGGACCACATATGTGGAGGAAACATAGGTTCCCGACGGCTGCCTCGTCTGGTCGGTTGCCCAATGTACGTGTCTTCAAACCAGTCTAAGACTGGAACCAAATCTGCCGGCGATTGAACCGACAGGTCACCAAAAATGTCCTCAATGGCGTCTGTAGGAACGAATGCCATTGCAACGATCATCCGGGCGGCCACGGCGAACTCGGTGTTGCTTCTATATTTTCTGAGCAGATTTCGCTGCGCCAATTTTCTTTTAAAATTGTTCATTAAATGAAAGAAGCAACCCCAGACCTGCACGCCAGGGAATGTCGCTCTGAAAACGTTCATGGCCGCCTGCTCGAAGAATATGGCCACGGAGTCGGGAGACAGTTGAGGCCACATCTCTTTAACTGCTTCAAACATACGGTGGTATGTCGTCTCCCGTTTGTCTGGCAGTACTGCGTACAGCAATGGAAGCACAAAGCCATCGCGTTCTGCCATATATATTTATACCTGTGCGAATAACGGAGGTGTAATTTTGAATGTCCCATCAGCGTACAAATGCTTCATATGGAAGCTCTACGCCATGTTCGACTGTCGTCCAAAATTAACAAGCGGTCACCGTCTCCCAGACCTGAGTCATAGAGCAGGTACTGTTCCTGACCACCGTACGTCTGATACGCTTCAGGGATGACAATTGACGCCCGACTGGCAGGCTGTGACGTCGCCGCGCTAACATCACACTTTCTCCGTTGAATGGTCTTCCTCATCGCCTTTGTCGATGGCATTTGTGCCTTCACGTCACTTGAAACGCTCAGGTAGGTATCATTCAAAATCACAGGCGGTGTCTCCAAAGCATTTTCTGCTCGACTTTTTACGGCTGTGCAAACCGCAGCGATATCAACACGAGCTGCATCTCCTCCATGGCAGTGGAAGTTCACTGTCTTCATCACTTCGTTCGTTTCCACAGAGATGTATATCCTCACCTTGCAGCCATATTCATAGCGTTTGTCACATAGCCAAAACTTAATCATTCCTGTAAAGTCTAGCGCATTGAACGTATACATGTGTCCCTCGTGGACAAACTTTGGGCGCTGGCGTTGAGATAGTACGTCTGCCATGGAAGCGATTGCAATGTAGAATGATGCGCACAATCAGACCGAAAACCCAAAACGAACTGCCGAGGCATAAGTCGGGCATCCATGTTTCCTCCACAGATGTGGTCCGTTCACAACAGGACGTTGATGGGTCATGATCGAACGAACAACTTCGTCGAGGCGGCCCATCGACAAATGCGAGCGGAATCCCCACACTGTGGAGATTCATGGAGGCCATGCGAACTGTGCAAGCTTGGAGAGATAATCATGCAGACCTGTACTTCAGGGGTGAAGAGCTGCCGAGAAGGCGACGGCATATGATTCGATGCGCCGAGCGACTTCAACGAATAGTACAGCAGTTCGAAAGGCGCTCTCATGTAGATTATTTGCGTGCTATTGCGTCTAACTACAGCATTCATTGATATTTTACTGTCACGATAAAGCTTACATGTTTGCTTGTCAAAAGGGCAACATATAAACGCTTTATGATCATCTGAATCATCAATTCTTTGCTCGCTTACTAAACATCAGTGGTTTAAAAACATATGTCGTGCAAATCATTAATACATTTGCCATGAAAATTGTATGTCTTGTAACTGGTCTTCTACTTGTCGTGATGGAATGTACGGCTTGATCCCTTTGGAAGTCGAGAGTATGTCTGAAAGTACTCCAGGGTTAGTCGTCATTTTGCTACACATTTTCCATAGCAACATGGCTACTAACATTGGAAAGCAGCCTAAACGTTACGCACTGCAAACTAACAGTCAATGAGCCTATTTAAGAGGGAACTTTCCTAGATGCAAGCGTCTTTTGCTAAGGAGAATCTCACCGTCTAGTCGGCTCCGTCAAGATGGCTCCCATCAAGTTGGCCCCCGTCAAGATGGCCCTGTCAAGTCGGTCCCGTCAAGATGGGGCGCTTCGCAAAATTTTATGGAACTAAAGAGTTAAATTTTATTCTCACTCTCTCTCTCTCTCATTGTAATAGGTTATGGCGCAACTAACCAAAATAAACTACACTGATCAATGGACTGCAATAAAGTAACTAGATCCATCATCAAACAAAATGGATCAAGCGATGAACACTGTCGCATGTCGCAACGAGTACGGCCAGATCAACATCAGCGGGCGGTCTTTCCTCGCCCGCAAAGCGGCAGATTGCAAACGAACGCTGTTAACTGTTTAAGGCCGGTAAAATGACAAAGCGTATGTCAGTGAACGACACTGCTGACGTTAACGGCAAAAAACGAGAAGAGCGAAATATTACAGTAACGTCGTGGTCGCCCAATGCCTGAAAGAATGTCGTAAATAACATGAAACTGCTTGCACAGCGTAAGAAAGCAAGGTGTTATCATTGTTCAGAAGATGAAAGTCAGCTGTTTTGGCCATTCCGTAATTGGATAAAACAAAGTTATTTTAAAGAATCATTGACTGCGCAACAACACCCGTGAAAGACAAATTTTGCACAGCTGAATTTCATCAGAATTGCACAAGTAAGAGTGCAATCCATCAGCCAATATAACGTTTAACAACCGCTCCAGCAGGCATGTTTCAAGCACTTTCAACTGCCATCATCGCAGCATATAAATGTGGTATGACGTCACTTCTGAACCACTATGGTGTGATTCCTGGACGATAATCATCCTTGAACAAGCAGCACGCCGAACGAAAAGTCGTTCAACGCTTCGATCACTACTGAAAACAACAGGAAATCTTACTCCAAGAACAACTCTACAACATTTTTCCGATAACTCATAATCACTCGCCTACCATCTGTCACTGCCATTGTGAAATATCATTCGACCACGTCTTTCAGCACTCGATTTCGAAAAGCCCTTTATCCGTCCGCGAAACTGAGCCTACATACAGTGTACCGACTGGCGCCCATTCGGTTGTTAACAAACCGACGACGTGTATAATG
Source organism: Trichuris muris (assembly GCA_000612645.2). Classification (NCBI taxonomy): domain Eukaryota; kingdom Metazoa; phylum Nematoda; class Enoplea; order Trichinellida; family Trichuridae; genus Trichuris; species Trichuris muris. Next base: position 7,170,111 of record CBXJ02000282.1, read on the forward strand.
AGCAAGGAAAATTTAGATTCTCAACACCACATCCAACTGACGGCGAAACTGTATCACCAGCCTAAGGATGAGCGATATCAATGCTGAACTCTAAGCTTGTCTTGTCCATCAACTGATCCTTCACGGTCCTATCTACAACAAATCACGTGTTGATGACATCCATTTTTACCTTTACATCTGAAGCTAGATTTGCTGCTCTCATAACAGAATGATTCATTATAACGTCGCTTAGCGCACTGTATACGAAATGTTGAGTCACCACACCAAATTTCTTACCAGTTATAAGTGACTGTTATACTCGGGTGATACGCTGAGTCCTAAATTTGCGCTGAAGACGGGACCAAGAGAGGTCCTGAAAGCTACGCTATTAAAAGTAAAGCATTGTTGAACGGGTATTCTGCCGTTTTCACACAATACAAATTTCTTACCATCATATAGCTTGATGTCGTTCAGTGCGACGATGTCACTCACTGGACGCGTTCCGTAGCCCATTACGTATCTATTTACAAGGACGATTGCAGGTGCGCTCGCTTTTTCGTAAGGCATTGACAAAGCATCATGGTCATTTGAATGCCGTCAGTATTTCCGTTGTGCAATGATTCACGTTGGTTACCTGACAATCCTCAGTTACCATATAGGTACTCATTTTTCTTGTTACTAACCTGCAATTCACGCAAAGAGGATAGCGAAGCAGATAACACGTTTCCTTAATACAGTCGACCACACTGATCTCGCACCCGTCGCGCAACGTTTGCCACCTTGCGTCGCTACATATAGCGATGAAGTTCTGTTAGACTTCATTGTTAAGATATGCCACCATCACTTGAAATCCCTTAATTGCTCGAATAACCATATGCAACTCACCTTCACACAAATGGTCTCTGAATGAATTGAGCTGTTGACATAATTTTGAGACATCTGATCATTCGTCAAACACCTCGCATGCGTACTGGAGTACTGATGGTAGCCGACAGAACGCAGCGCGGTAAACGGTAATGTTAGCAATTGGGCTAAAGCCCTAGCCAACGGTGGCATGCAGGAATAGACCTTGGCGCAGTTCCCTAACAAAGCGTACCACATTTCGACTGAACTTCAAATTCACTATTGCAAACAATACAAAACTCTTCTCATTCGCAGAAAGTGTCTAAGCTGACCTTGCACAAAGCCCATGTCACCCTTCTAAATTGGTGTCCGCTCGATATTCAATCCTCAGCCCGTGGAACATATCTCGTTGAACATCAATCAATCCCACCTGCCCAAAGGTTTTCATAGCACCTTGAACGCACACTGCACAATCTGCATTCACCAATTGAGCCCTTACCTTTTCTTTGATCAGTAGGCGATCCTTCGTGAGCACAATGAATTGGTCACCGCAGGCGTCCCTACATGGGTTGTCGAAGAACCCCGCTGCCATTTTTGTAACTTCCAAAAACGTGCCGTTTGTCGTCACTTGACAAATACACTTCGTCGAGCGCAACAGCTACACAGTATCGAGTAGTGGACAATTCACTGCTCACCAGCTTCTTCGGTTCCATGAATATGGACATCGCTAACTTCCAGAAGACTTTTGCCGCTCGTCGCCACTTTATTACATGCAACTTTCAGGGACAGAAAAACCTTGAAAGCTGCGGATAATAAAGTGGAAGCGGACGACAGAAGTTGTCAAGACACTAAGAACGTCTTGCAGTCGTACATCTGCTAGAAATCTTGCTTTCAAGACAGATATATAACCTATTCGGCTGACTTGCTTACAGAAATGCGGACGATCATTCAAATCAATCAAATTCGAGATCCTGATGGAGAGAGTGGTCAGTCGACGTGGAAGACAGTGCTGAGACGAGAAAGTATCCGCGAACCAAGCCAAAGGTCAACTATTCCAAATGTGTCTGAAAACGCTATTCACTGTCACAGATATAAAACAGCGTTAGGTTCATTTCTTCAATGCATGTCCACCAGAAACGAATGCGCATCTTTTCTTGTGGAATCATCGTCATAGGCTTTATTCTCTTTGCTTGTTGTCCCATCGGAAGCAATTTCATTTTCGTTATTCCCAGGGCAACTATGACTTAGCATTTTCAAACTCTACTTTAGAAAAAATTGCCCACACTGAGCCGCTGAAATGACGCTTAGCTTTTTATTCACATGTCCATAAGCTCATGAACAAACTTCATCAGCGAATTGTTGATTAATTATGATAAAAAAATAACTGCTGATAAGTGCGTGTAAAAAACTTGTCCCTGAAAGTTTCCAGAAGTTCACAGTTTAGTTATCAACGAAAGGAAGGCGCGACGATTTCAGAAAGCGAGAATGCGTTGAACTAAAGGAATGGGAATGGCAAACAAAAGTAATAGGTTAAAGCGTAGATTTTATAACAACAGACTTATTGGAGCTCTCAGAAGAGCTTGTTTGTACGCGGAAAATCAGTCAATGTTGGAGCTTCCTCATGTCAGTTCGTCTATTACGAACGATTAGACGTGTGCATTAGTTGGGACTGCCATACCATACGGGTGATCCATCAATTTTGCTATATGAATATTTAAACGATGGACGTGTTGGTTAGGCGCTAACATATACAATAAATGCACGCTGGAAGGGAGGACGCATAGGCTAAAGCATGGAAGATAAAACAACAGAATACTTCGCAACTCCCAAAAACAATTGGTCATATGCAGGAAATTCAGTCAATTGAGCATTATCAATTGGGAATTATTCTCACCGCAGACGTCTATCACTAAGGAGTAGGCGGATGAATTCTTAAATTCCCACTGCCACGCAATGCAGGTTACCCGTATATCTTGTTATATGAGTATATGGACAACGAGCTTCTTGGTTATCACGTAGGACAAACGCATCTTGGGACAGGGAGTGCACTGGCAATTGTTTGGCAACTGTAAGGCCTTCTGAAGACAAGAAATGTCCTCAAACATAACTTCAAAGAATAATTGCTCTGAAGAGTATTCCAGCAGGTCCTATTCACTAGCAAAATAAAAACAGCTATTGGAGGAAGGAATTACTAACCCTTTCCAGTTGAGCAAACTGCCATAGGCTTTGACAGTCCATGACACAATCGGTTGAAAAAGAATTCAATGCAAGTGCACGCTTGGCAGTTCAACTGCATCAGTGCATGAGCTATTAATTTGGAACTCCACACGAACGAATGCATAGATATTTTCATTTTTAGCATTACGATAGTTTATCTTTCCTATGATCTCAGACAAGGTCATCCGTGTAGCACAATGATAACTGTGTTAAGAATAGAGGGGCAGACAGTGAATTTCAGCAGTGATGCGGAAAGTAAAACACGTACAAGACATGACAGAAACACCTCGTGAGAAGGGTGCACTTAAAAGTTGATTACTGAAAAGTCATCTAACAGGAAATATTTTTTAGCGTCGATGTTTCATGCAAACAGGCAGAACAAAGTTATCTGTTTCTTTTGCTAATATAATGCTATGTTCTCTTAATTTCAGACGTAAAAGAACTATGCAATGCTACATAAAAATCACTAGCATCTTCTTGGAACATCACATATAGCACGAACGGTTTGCGCTGTAATTTTTTTCTGGAAGGGGCGTGCGATTAATCAGTACCTAAATACATACCGCTTGTCTACTCGACCACAGGCAACAAGCAAAAGAGAAAGCAGGGTGATTCCTTCCGGATAGGTCGTCAAGAATATGATTATTGCCATGTGGCAAAGAACCAAAGCATAGGAGTAAAGATGGGTTGTGGACTGAGTCAGCTTCTGTGTGGAAAATAAATCAGTTTAGGCAACCGAGCACACCACCGCTGGATCATTACAGGACGAGCTAAATGGCGCCTTCATCTACGGCAAACGTAATCCTCAACACACTGGGGATGCGACACGCGACTACAGTTCGTTTGTTATACACAACGAAGCACAGAATTTGCAATCCTACGCTGCTGCCACCATGAAATCGATTGCCTTAAATTCGGTCGGTTTAAAATCTGTTCTCCAATCGATGCAGAAAAAGCAAGAACAATCCAGCTGAGGTGCCATTAGCAATGACAAAGGTGCAGAAAAGGCTATAGAGTTGTTCGATAAAGTGAGAAAAGAAAATTGAGCATCCATCTTTCAGGAAATTGGGGACATTTTAGAAAGTACTGCCAAAAGGGCCAGCTTAACTACTGATGGAATGCACGAAACGTTTAACAATTAAATAATGGAAATCTCGCACAGTGAAGCTGAGACATGAGAGCTAAAAGAGCAAGTTATGGCAAAAGTAGTCGACAGAAAACTACCAATGGATGAAATTCACTATATTCTTAGAGTTCTCCACGATGAAAGGCCCTACTTGAACATTATCATAATATTATAACTTTTCATATTAAAATTCCCTGTCCTAGACTGATATTGCTGCTTCCTACCACGTCCATGCTAAAGAAGGATACTGCTTTAGAAACAACAACAATAATGTTTGGCAACCTGTCTTATCCTTGGGCGATGAACTATACTCAAGATTAATATTGAAAATAGACTGTCTCACAAAGGGAGGATGTCATTGTGAGAACCTATGGTTGAGCACCCGATAGCTCGGCTTACATTTCTTACCTGTAGATAAATGTCTGAATACAATCTAGCAAGTGACTGGTTCGTGAAAGTTTTAGCGGATTGCTGGATGAACGAGCGTCATTGTTTGATTTTATACATTCTGGAAGGAACAGCAACGATGCCGTCAAGATACGTTTACCACGATGGATTTCTCTTAGCATAAAAGCGGCGTGAAATGGTTCCGGTTTTACGTTTAGGTGCTGACAGTTACTTACCTGCATGATTTACTGTACTTATTGCAGGGCTACCCTGCAATTTAGTCTACGTAGTCCTGGATAAAAAGGTGCAATTACCATTGGGCATTGCATGAAGGCGTGTGGAACAGCCGGACAACTTTCAGTTTTTTACAATGCTTGCAATGGTTGCAGCTATTTAAAAGGTCATAATACGAGGTGCTCACAGTAAACGTTGAACTTGAGAACCATACATACCTTATTGTCATTCGTGGAAATCCGCTGCTTATTGACCACTCGCGTTGACATCATGAGTGAACGACGAAAAGTGGAAAGGTGAAAGGAAAGTCGAAGAGCCGCAGCAGCAGGTCTGGGCTGGAATTCCCAGCTGGGCGAATCCACCGACTTCATCAAAAGGGCAACTACGCGGAAAGGATTGGAGCCGGAACGCCTGTTTACGTAGGTGCAGTAATAGAGTAGCTGACGACCGAAGTCCTGGAGTTGGCTCGCAACGCAGCTCTTGCCAGCAAGAAGACTCGCATTAGTCCGCGCTACCTCCAGCTGGTCACGCAAAAATATGAAGAAATGAACGAATTCTTGCGGTATGTGACCATCGCCGAAGGCGACGTCCTCCCAAACATCCAAGCCAGCCTTCTGCCGAAGATGACAGAGATGAAGGTGCCTAAAAAACATTGAAAACACTTTACTTATCTTGCGCAGTGCTGATCCCGGATTTAAGAATTGCCTATACTTCACAAACGTTCTCCTAAGTGGCTGCATTTTTCTTCCCACCATCCCATTGCAGCTAAACGTTGTATAGTAATCGGCATGGTAAACCGCGCACTTGACGTATGCGACCCGGCGTATCTACATTCCGAACATCTACATCGAAATTAATGTTGCGTAAATACATTTGCGCAACATTAACGTCGAATGGCTATCCAAAACACGTTGTTGACTCTATTATACAGCGTACGTTACTTAAAACATCCATAAACCCACCGGTGTCCGCCTCTTTTCCTAACCCGGTGTTATACGTTGCCTACTATAACGGCTTGGGGGAGCGCCTTAAACGTTTGGGCCACGCTTTAAACTTTAATGTTCAATTTAAAAGCTCCAACAATCTCCGTTCCCTGTTGCGAAGTCATAAGATCAAAGTTCCATTGGACAAGAGGCCGGGCGTCGTTTATGAAATCAAGTGTGGTTGTCACGCCTCCTATATAGGAGAAACGGGCAAACCTTTACTTGATAGATTTCATGAACACACGGCTGCGCTGACCTGATACAAGACGGCGAAACGAAGACTGAATGGGTTACTATCTCAACGCCGTGGACGACCCCAAACCCGCGATCCAGCCAAGATCATGGATGAGGCAATAAAGGCTTCCGCGGTTGTTGAGCATGGTTCCAAATGCTCATTCGACCTGCAACCGCGTAATCTCTGCCACGATGAGCATTTCCACGTGAGGCAGATCAAAGAAGCCTTTTACGTAAGACACAATCGTTGCATTACCCGCGATAAGGGTGTACAGGTCAGCGAAGTTTGGTATGCTATTATTAATAAAACCAGATTTTGCATCTTACCGACCTGACCTGTATTACCCTCCCCCCTTTGTCTCTGGCTCGAATTTAACCCGACAACAGAGTAAAAAGTTTCTCTTGTTCGCTGAAGACGGAACTCGAGCGTTTCGAAATATCTGAGAGAAAACCTGTGCGTTTTCTGACCGAGTCCTCTTATAACCACTCTCATCCATCCGTTGGTAGGGAGACCGTGTCAGTTTACTTATAGATCTTTCAACGTACAGGAAACAAAACGGGAGAAATCCGTGAAAAGACAACTTCATGAAAGTCTACGCCCCCGTTAATAGATATCCTGTCTTTCGATAAACAGATAGTTGTCCAAGCGCAGTTGAGCGCCTAATTAGACGTCTTACTCTCCTTCTTGTGTTATGTGCATAATACAAGTACGAAACCACTTTACATTGTTCAGATTCAACTGAAGTTCGTATACCTGTTGTATTTCATTATGCAACATGACCAATCTACAAAATAGCATGGCATGCTATGGCAGCTCCACTGCATTTATGTTAAGCAAAAAGGTACGCATGAAAAATACAAGCAGCAGCATTAAAATGGCCAATATGCGTTGCCCACCTGAAGGGACCTTCAAATAACAGAAATTCACTTCTGATGTGAAACACGATCTCCTAGAGTGCTTTTCCTCAAGCATTCTCAGGAAAACGGTAAAGTTCATTAAACTGTAAGTAAACCTACGCCAAATCTGAGGCCTAGTAATTAACATAGTACATTTGCAGGGTTCACCTTAATGTAGAGAACGCATAAAGCAGACAGCTTATCCCCCGCCTTCTTGAGAAAATGATGAACATCATACGTACATGCTCAAGCTTAAGTATAAGGCTAATCCCAAGTCCAGCGATGAACACAGCCATAGTACTCAAAATACGGTCCAAAAGAGATTCAGTAGCTATAGGTATTAAATGAATTCAGGAAGAATTACTACTGAATATAAAGTCAAGCGAAAACTGACAGTTGGTAGTCAGACAAGTATGGAAGGACATCTTGGGATATGCGAACATCATATCATATTTACCTGTCGGGATTTTGTCCCTTCGGTATTTTGAAATATCACAAATTTGGTTGCTGAACTTCTGAACAGCTCAGATTAATTAACAATGGTCTCTTGAAGCATAACGCGAAGGATGCGCTGGTGAGAAGCCCCCGATTGAGCAAGGGAAGTAAACGTAGAGAACCGGGACTGCACGACGTAAACCGGAAGCATAGCAAGATCTCAAATGCATGCGATATGCTAACTTTTCAATAAATATTACAAAGAACAGCAAAATCACCTTGTTGTTGACACGATAGTGTCGCCCGTTGTTGTAAGTTTGAAGTACCTGTGCAAACGAAAGTCTAGCGGCAACTGGTGGTTGGGAAGTTTTAATATGCAAAAATGCGGGTACAACAAACGTACGGAGAATGGTATTTTACCCGGAACTACCAAAGCAATCTAGTTCCGTCGTCAGCGGATCACAAAGGCTACGCTGCGCTGGTACTTCAAACTTACAACAACGGGCGACACAACCGTGTCAAAACAACATAATACTTTCTCAACCAGTTACAAAACATCCAATTTTCAAGAAAATGCACGGGAAAATGGAACTGACTTTCAAACTAGTGACAACTATTTTTCATTTAACATTCCTTCGGACAAATCGAAGCAAACGTGCATGTCTACCTTTTCCGCTCTTCATCGCTGCTATTTAGAAATACAAGCGCATTCCTTTCCTTCTGCTACCGTTTCGTCCATATGCAATAGATTTCCTGGATTTTCGTGCACTATGGATTCATATTTCCAAATTATTCACCTTTCTGGCTTCTAAACTATTACTCCTTTGATGTCTATTCAACTTCCATCTTCTTACCTTGCCAGAAGCAATTACAGCAGTTTCGCCCCTTCCAGACGTCTTCGCTCAGAATCTTGGTTGTCGATTTCGTCTTTGACATGCACTCTTTTAACATTCATCTCCCCAAGAAGGGTTTCGGCGGTCCAGTGACTTAATTGTAATGACATTGTTGGTCACTACAGCATCAGAGAAGAGCGGCTAAAGTGGAGAAGAGAAAATGCAATTATCAAAACAGAGGTATCGTCAGTCATGCTAAGAAAGCGGAAAACGTATTGAACAAATACAAAGCTCAATATTAATACATTATTGACCCATTATACAGCAGTGGAACAGTCATTTTCAATGCAGTGGTCCATCGTTAAAGCGAAGTTACCATCGTTGTGTAACATGAGCATAGTTATACTGTCTAAAAGAGATCCATTGCTTATGTATAATGTTATTCCGTTGCGCAGGAGTTGAGTTTTATAACTTCATGCATGCAATAGCAAAATTGCTTCATCAGCTGGAAGTCCATGGAAACCCGGGAAATGGTCGCTTAAGTCTGCGCTGCTCACCTTCCAATTGGATAGACAATGACAGGCGCTATTCGGCGGTTAACTGATTGCTATTAAAACAACGGTTTACGGAAGTCATTCCTTCGATCTCGCCTTGTATTCGAAAATCCTGCATCGGGACTTACCATGCGTTTATTGGAGGCACCTTGGTTTGAACGCACGATTCTTATTAAACCTTTTGTGAACGTTGACGAAGCACTACGAAGATCAGAGGGTGCTTCGGTGTCCGAAATCATTGTGCTGAAAATGTTAGAACTATCAACTGGTGATAAATTATAGGAGAAAGCTCCTGTACTATGGTTAGATGATAAGATACACTGCAGGCACAACGTTCGCTTTGACCGCGCGAGTAGTCGTTTCATTGACTTTTATGGCCTTGGAGTCCCTTGACAGCGCTCCATACGAACTGTCAGACGACGTTGATTCATGATGTTGGCAAGAAGAAATGTTTTCGTATTATGGACTGATATCCTTCATGCAACGTCTGCTTGCTAGTTACTTGCACATGGTTGTTTATGCCTTTCTGTATTGCTCTAGATTCCTCCGGTTCTTCGCAACCTTTCTGTAGCCTAAAACGTGATTATTCTTCCCTCTGTTAAACCATATCCCTCGGTTATCTTACTTCGATGTCTCCAGTGCAAACTCCAACATTTCCCTATGAGTAAGATTCGTTCCACGTATATAGAAATGTCAGCTGTAAACCCAATCGATAAGGAAATTACGTTTACCTGAACGAAGTTGCTTCTTTGTAACGGGAGCGATTAACAATGGTGGTAACGATTAACAAAATTTTTGTGACGTTTGCCTGTGAAAAACTTTCTCCTGCGCGATTCCATACTCAAATGTCCTATCACGCAGTCGACCGTCATAAAAACTTTCGCTTGATATATCAAGCGAAAGTTTTTGTGAAAGCACAGTCCTGGGTCGGGAACGAAAGATTTTCTCGAATGGATGCTCCGCCGTCAGAATGCTTCCTGATCGCATGCGCACAAAGGACGGCACAGCCTTCACTTCAGTCAAAAGTTCTTTTGTCTAACTTCCCGCGCAACGGTGACCGAACAAGGTCCTGTCAATCATAAGAGACGTTTCCTTTAGCCCACCGCGTTTGCGACCACCTACCGATCATATGTGCACGAAGAACACCAACGCTGTCTCAGCATGTGCAAGATATTTTCCCTAACATTACGCGTGAAGCAAGACAACCACTGTCCCATCAGTGACAAGACGTTTTCTTTGAAAGAGCCCAGCACTGACCTCCCATAGGCCTGAGATATCTGGTTTAATTTAGGGGTGCACACACAGACCGTGGAATCCCTCTGGGCACAAGTGTAGCGGTCAAACAAGCTCCGGTGCGGGACGCCTCGGTGCTTTCTGGACCTGTACTTGTGCGAGTTCATGTGGCGCCGTAGGTTACGCCCCCGTCAAGATCCATTCGATTGCATTGTCAATGACATTGCAACCTACTGGCCGCCACAGTGATCTTTGTACACTTATTGTATTTTGGTCGTTGTACAGTTGCTGTTGTATGTGTGTTTTTTTTCGTCGTATATTAACCATTGTGAATCAAATCATTCATTGTTGTTAAACATGCGCACTTACCAAAGGAATGAACGTGTGATGAAACAGTAGCGGAGACAGAAACAGGCAATATCAGTGCGTGCGCATCCAAATGGCAACTACAACCGTTTCGGTGTACGTTTGCCTTCCAGGAGCATACGATGGCCACGGCAAAATAGCTATGGTCAACCGAACAGAGCCAAATGATGCCATCAGGTATCCTGTGCCATGTAAGCGAATGCATTTAAATTATCTACAAGTTCCTCATAAGGAAACGCCGCACCCTTCCTTTCCATTGCTGCTTAAGAATCTCAGACCTCCCCACTTAAGGAGCATAAAATTTACGCTTACGTTAGCGTTAGCAGTTAACAGTGAACGATGCCTGACAAGGTTGAGACAAAAACAGAACAGTGTTGCCTCGCTTAAGCTTTCCTACGTATATTGGGGCCGTCGGAACATGGAAACATGCTTATTTCCCGAAGTTCAGTGTCAGCAACAACCCGTAAACAAAGACATCGACTACGTCATCTGCTGTTGTTTTGCCTTGTGAAGATACCTGCATTCATTTGCTTACGATTGTTGGATTACTCTAGAACCCGGGGTAACGCGCAATAAGACCCGATTTACTTATATTGAACAATACGAGCAGTTCGAACACCGCTGTTTGGATACTGTTAGATTCAACCTTCGTCAAGAAAACTAAATGACCACGGAGCTCCATGCCTTAGCAGCACGTCTGCTTAGAGTGTGCAATATGAGAAGTGCGAGCTATTTTGTCTGCTCAGTTAACTAAAATCTCGTCTTGTCCATTCCATAGTAAGAAGCCTTTGTGATTAATTCCTTTGCAGGCAAAATCGCTTCAGGCAAACCCAGCAAAAATTTATCAAGAAACAACGCAAGCTGCACAAATAGAAAAGTGATTGCCAAGTTGCGCGACAGCACTATAGCCTTTCATAAACATTGTATATTATACAAAAACTTGGAAAGTCGCTGTACTTGACAGTGATTCGTCAGTCACAGCTCATAAATGACGTCACTGCCTTCTCAGTCAAACCGCGTTGGCTCAAATCCGCGTATACGGAGGGCCTACTGTATATATATATATATATATATATATATATATATATATATATATATGATTTATTCTTTCTGAATAAATATAAAGAAGAAAGCACGAACACATACACACACGTTACCGGTCCGTGCCTTCTCCATTATATTTAACGGATAACAAGAAAATGGATGCCGTTTTCATTTCCTAATTTGTCAATGGCGTGATTGGTCGGAGGAGACATCTGCATTTCTGCATGACTTACTTTGTAGGAATAGATGGTTGAGGGATCAGTGTTATCCGTGAAAGCTGATGTCGCTAGCACGGACGGTCAAGCGTAGCAGCTTGCGTGCCTAACGGCCTGACTGGACAAGTGACAGAAAATGTACCAATGACGTGAAGGGACCCACCCGAAAGATGTTCATTTGTCTACACCACTAAAGATGTAGCTATGAGCAAGCAACGTAACCATGAAAGGTCAATGGAAAAGGGCCTTATTTCGAAATTCCAAACGATCTATCTCTGATGAGGAAATCCCCAGTGGTCGGATCCCGAACAGTCGGGATCCCTAATGGCTGAAATTTTAAATGCTGATAACCTTGCAAGCCGGTAATCCCGATCAGACGAATCTTGAAATGCTGAAATCCTGGAAATAAGAGTCTGGAATGACCGAAATGTCAAAAGTTAAATTACTTAAATAGCTATTTCGGAAACGGCATAAATTTACGTTTTCTATGTTCGTGGAAAGAATCATGCTTGTGAAACATTTATGAAAATTGGAGACGACACTGCACGATGAATAAGGAAATAATTTCATCCCGGCTGACGAACGAGCGCATGCATGGTCTGCTTGTTTGCCTTGCTATGCGCAGTAAACCATTGCATTTGCTCCGCCGTTGGCGTGCAACTAACTTCGAATTATCAGCATTACATGTAAGCACAAAGTGGAGTTTACAATTCCTAAACCTATGTATATTTTTCTGGAAATGCGATGTTCGCAGAACTTTATGGCCTGCCTAAGTTCCATAAACCTGGAGTCCCTGGGAGACCGGTTGTCTGCACGGTTAAACGTATTACTTCAAGACTGTGTAATTACTTAAGGAACTTAATCGTCCCTTTGACTGGGAAGCGGAATTCCCACGTCAAAAACTGAAGACATTTCTGTAATGAGCTGAAAAGCATCAGGCTCGGTCCTGATGATCTGCTAGTCATCTATGACGCAAAAGACTTATTCAGCAACATTTCCATTCCCCGTGCCATATCCATTCTCAGAAGCTTTTGGATGAAGACATGGAATTACCGCAAAGAACTGGACCTAATCCGATCTAATTTGGCATCTTTATGTCTACTTGAAGACGATTACTTTAAATTCGATGATGGTTTCTTCACACAAAAGGATGGCGGTCCAATGGGGACTTCTGTCTTTCCGGTCACAGCTGACATATTTATGGGGCATTTTGAACAAGTGGTCCTTCGGAACTTAGATAACACAATCACCCCGAAGTCTTGTAAATGATACGTTGATGATATCTTTGCCATCATCCACGAGGGCAAAAAACGGCCACCTAAATAGCATCTTCCCCAACAAGATCAAACTTACAAAGGAAACAGGGATAGATGAAAAGCTTCCATTCTTTAATGTGCTAGTAATTAGAACAGACGGCATCCCAAAAGAGCAACAGTTTATAGAAAACCGACAAATTCTGATGGATACTTACATTTTACTTCCCACCACCAGGTGTGAACCGTGAATCAAGCGTGGGTTAGTGAAAAGGATGGTAATTTCTGTTTATGACAGAGTTGCTTTCTTATGAGATCCAGCTTATAAAAACTATGGTACAGGATAACGGCTAGCAATTTTCGTATCTTCGATCAGAAAGAACGGCTTGAACCAAACAAAACCCATCCCATCTACGACGGAGGGGGTTCTGCCGCCTTAAGGTCACGGTTTCCTATGTTCGAGGAATAGGAGAAAAGGCCAAACGGCTAGGACGAAAACTGAATTTTCAAGTCTTCTTTAAAAGCTCCGTGAACCTCAGGCTCCTCCTCAGTAGAGATAATACAAGAACCCCAAGGGAAAATGTTCCGGGTGTGGTATAATAAACAAAGTGTGCTTGCGCCGAACGCTACATTGGAGAAACGGGCAACAGTTTACTTGACAGGTACGGATAACATTCGGCGGCGATTGAAAGGTAAAGGACAGTGGTTGAAAGAAGGTAAGAAAGACAACTGAGGAGAAGAGGACGACCGCAGATGTTTGATCCTGAGAAGATTATTGAAGAAATGATAAAAGCTTCAGTGGTCGTTGAACACTACTCCAAATGCCCCAACGACCTCAAAACACGTATACTTAGTCGCGAGAGCATTTTTCCCTTTGAAAAATAAAAGAAGCCCTGTTAATCAAAAATAACAGATGCCTCACACGCGACAAGGATGTAGAGGTCATATTTACTGGGCCTACGTAATCACAAAAACGTGTTGCTGTAACCTGCTGACTTGATTCCGCACTCGATCCCTTTCCCAACTTTTACTGTTGCCCCATTTCGCCCAATCGCTGACGACGGAGCATTCTGCTCTGAAAGCTTGGATATCTTCGTTAAAAGCACGTTGTGAATTGCTCGTTTGTTTATATTTTACTTTCTTCGGATCAATAAACGACTTTCTCGTCCAGTTGAAAATAACCTAAGTAAGTCATATTAATAAAATCTATGTTGTGACTTTCTGTACGACGCTGCTTCGTTGTCACTGAGAATGAGTTGTCAAGAAAAACGTGGCGTGTGCAGTTCTCCAGAGTTTACGGGGGATATAGCGCTTCTTCATCCAGTTTGTCCGGAGGTATAAATGATGAACCCTAGTGCACTATGATATTCATTCATATGATTGTGTCGTGCTAAAAGACGACAGAATACCCCTTCAAGAATTCTTTTTATTTGACAGCGCAGCCATCGGGACCTGTCTTGGCCCCTTCTTCAGCGCAGGAATCTGACAACACCCTTCATATGAGTGTACCTGCGATATCACATTTATACTCATATGAAGGGTGTTGTCAGAGTACTGCGCTGAACACGGGTCCAAGAAAGGTCCCGAAAGCTACGTTCTCCAATGAAAAGCACTCGTGAACGGGTACTCTGCCGTCCTTTAACATGAATCACAGAAAATGCATTTCTATGAGGTCTAAGAATACGTTCTTGGAAAGTTTCATCAAATTTCTTAAAACACCATAGCTCTACTCAGGATCACGATGCTTGAACGAAATCAGCAGCGACGGCACGAAGGCCATAACTCCTTTCGTGCAACTGTAAATAATAAAATCTACATACGATTTTCTAATGCTTTGATTGAAAACAGTATTCGGATTTTGAACGCTCGGGATTTTAATATTCAGGCTGCTGAGGGCGACCAAGAGAGAACTACAAACTCATTTCTATACTTGTATTACAGTTCCCACGATCCTAGATCATTTCCAACAGGTGTTGCTAACGGCATGGTCGAAGAACCTATAAACGTATGCGATGACTATTAATGGAAAATGAACTAAACAATATGAGAAAGAGCGTACATTACAATGGCTACCCAAAACAACCGGTTCCTTCTGTCATAAGAAGGCAGCTCGTTGAAAAGACAAAAGGAGCCAATCAGTCCTGACATGCAGTGAGCGTGTCTTTCCCCATCATCACAATACTATACTACCACGAGCTAGGTGACAAGATCACGGGATCAACGAAAAACTTAGCCTTCCGGGAGTTTTTCAAAACCTCACCAAATCGCAGGATCGATAGTAAGAAATCACAAGCAAAGCGCCCCTGAACAAATGTCTCATGGGTGCGTTTACAGGCTAAGGTTTGGTTGTTCTGCCAACAATATGGGAGAAACTGAACGCACACTGGTAGACACGTTCAACGAAAACCCCTCGGACACCAACGGATACGAAAGCACAGACGGAAGAACGCAAAATAACGGTAATGTTCGAAGAGGAAAGCATCCAAAACTACGTGCGCGCGGAGTAATGGAGAAGATCATTCATAATTCGGTAGTAGCAGAACACGCCACCGAATACAGACAAGATTTCAATGTAACCAGGTTATGCAAAGAGAACCATCACACACGCAGGAAAACCAAAGCAGCACTATACATGAAGCATAATATTAATACTTACTTAAACAAAGAACAAAGGAATAGTTGCAAGCGATATATGGACGAGTTTAACCCAAAGAATAAAGTGTTGTAAACTGGAAACCCCTGAATGAGTCCACAACGGAAGCAGGAGGGTACACCAAGACGCTGTACCCAGAGCAGGATACCTCTGAAAGCTCCGTCTTAACTATTCGAGTAGTTCGAATAAAAGTGAACACGCTACATACGCCGTACACATGAACAAGAAAACGAGAGTAAATCCTGTCACAAAGCCTGTACGCAGGATCGCACGCATGCACGCACACACACACACACACACACACACACACACACACACACACACACACATATATATATATATATATATATATATATATATATATATATATATATATACGTTCTGCTGAGTATTTACGAAGAAAGAAATGAGACGCAGAAAGAACATCTAGTTTGCGCACAACGCATTAACTCTGTGAAACAGGTCACCTTCAGTAGCCCGAAAATCAAAATCCGCAACGTTTAACATCCCGAACGCTCAAAATCCTGAAAACTGTATTCGATCAAAATAAAGAAAAATCGTACGTAAGGTCTATTACACAACCGCAGAAGTGGAGTTACGGTGTTCGTCACGCTGCTGCTGGTTTAGTTCAAGCATTGTTATCCTGAGCAGTTTCGATGTTTAAAGAAATTTGAACAAACTCTCTAAGAACGTACTCTTAGACCAAAGACAAATACATTTTTCTATGATTGGCAAGTGTTTGCACCCTTCTTTATAACTGCACTCATGCATAACAGCCGTTCTCATCGTAGGGACCGGCTGCTCAAACAGTCTAGCACGCATCAGGGAAGTGTGCCAAACAACCGCAAATGTTCTAGACTGGTGATTAGTAGGTACATAAGCTATCCTGTTACAACTACGTACATAATCTCCATGCACTAACTTAGAATATAATCATCTCTGGATATGTATTACTTTCTACAGTCTATGACAGCTCTTCAGTGTTCTAAACCTGCAGCAATGAGTGATATACCTATACATAAGAAAGCGATCATAGATATGAATACTGAAGTGACAACAGAAGTTCGTCGTGAAAAGTGTCAGCGATTACTACTAGCCTACAAGAACAGCTCTTCGGCATCCTAAAACCGTTCGGTAACGGAATAGAACTCAGGGTGAAATCATTATAAAAGCGAAGAAAGCAAAGCAAAGAAGGAAATGAAAGAGCAACATCTCGTTGCCCGAATTCGGTCTCTCACAATTCCGGCATCCAGCATTCATATGCGTGAGGGATTTCAAATTTCTGGATTTTCAACGTTCAGGATTTTAAACGTAGAGAATTCTGATTTTCGGGATTTTGAAAGTTCGCGTTATGAACATTCCAGATTTTGAACGTTCATCATATTGAACACTCGGTATTTCGACGTTCGGTATATCGAACGTTCGGGAGCTTGATTTTCGCTATTCTGATAATGTCACCCTGTTGAGCTGCACGACACTGAATCTAGATTGTTTAAGCAAGATTGCTCGCTGAGTACAAAAGACTTCATAAATGCTTCCCTACGAGTTGCATTAATAGTGTTTGCCGCCAAAATGAACTTACGGACAAACGCGCATCCAAAGCAACTAGCAATGCTACGAAAGGAATCAGAAACAGAAATATTCATTTGGGAGCGGAGTTAGGCGGTACCTAAATGTAGGTGCATGCGAACGATTCAAAAGTGAAAACACCGCGAATACCAACAACCAGGACAGAATACACCCCAAGTCAATGCTAGAGCGGGCAACTGTCGTTCAAAAACTATTCAACGAGGAGAGCGTTTGATTCACTGAGCATTCACGTAACTTTTCAATAGGACAAGGGCCAACAGTTCGAAGAACAACATTCCCTCAATCGCAACAACTACGAGACATCCAACACCTTAAATGATGCTCAACTAAATCGTACTTCCGCCCCTGTTCGGTTGCTTTAAATTGCGCCAAGGAGCCGGTGCACAATGCTCCCAACATATCGCAAGCAGAGAATGCTTTCGCTAAGAGCCCAGTACCAGTTTAGAAGTCACACAGTAACCAATGGGACCCGTAACTACCAACCTGCGCATCATTAACGCATTCGAACTTTAAACTCGCAAACACGTTACACTGATAGTCACTGCGCAGTTCAGTTGACAGTCATACGCTTGTAGTAGCAGCGATACATGCAAGTGGGTTCCATAATGCTCGTCCAGGAACGTAACCAACAGCATAAACACGTGGAAGCCCGAGCAAGGCAGGATGGACAGTCGGAACCAACACTTAGCAAAGGAAAGCTGCTAGGAGACCATTGGAGAGTGTTGAAAATGATCGGAAAAGGTGGATTTGGTGAAGTATATCGGGTATGGGACAACAGGACGAAAGAACTGTTCGCCGCTAAGGTTGTACTGGAAAATACTAGACAGGCAGCGTCGCTGAAAAGAGAGATGGCCATTTTGCAGCGTTTGAAAGGGTGCCAACACATGTGCACCGTGTATGGGTCGGGCGTTGAGGGATCGAAACGATTCCTCATAATGACGCTGGCAGGCCCAAGTTTGGATACTTTGATATTGAACAGACCAATGAGAAAGTTTAGTCTGCCAACAACATTAATGTTGTTCGAAAAGTGCTACTTCGCAGTTAAGGAATTGCATTACGCTGGTTATGTCCACAGAGACATAAAACCAGCCAATTTTGCCATCGGCCGTGAGCAAAGCAGTCGAGAAATTCTGTTGCTCGACTTTGGATTGACTAAACGCTACCGCGACCTTGAAGGGAACGTCCGACCCCCAAGGGAAAGGGCCCCATTCAGCGGTACGCCAAGATATGCTTCGCCCAATGCTCACGCGAACAAGGAAGTTGGGCCGCAAGATGACTTGATCTCGCTACTGTACTCAACCGTCGAAATGGCTAATGGTAGTTTGCCATGGGGAAAGCTGAAGGACAAGGAGGAACTTCGTGTGGCGAAGAGCAGCATAAGCATGAAATTGCTGCTCAAAGGCTTGCCGAAAGAACTGATCGAAATATCCGGCCACCTTTTCAGTCTCACATACGCTGATCCTGTAGATTACGAATGGATATCTGACAAGGTGGATGCAATGTTGGCCTGCCGGGGAGTTCATTACAATAGTCCATTCGACTGGGAAGACACCCAGACATTTTCCAAACGAAGCAAGGTGTCACGAACGACTGCCACCGACATAAGGAAAACAGATACAGCAACTTATAGTCGTAGTCGACGAAGAAAATCAACCGAAGGATGGTTCGTCCAGCCATTGAATGCCAACATATGCTCGATTAACTATTAATATTAATAATATATGCGCAGCGGTAACAGACATTGATTATTTACTAATTTTCACGGCAACGTGATGGCTATCGTGAGATTTAGTAAACATGAAATAAAATGCCGTCACCAATAAACATTTGTACTAATGGTTGCGTGAAATGAATCGTAAGAAAAGGAGGGCTATCAATTGCGTCGGTCGGCAACGACAGCGACCGCTCGGTTTACAGTGAACCCTTGTCAAGGGCAAAACTATATGAACGCAACCAAAGGTGCAGCGTGGAAAGTGAATGGGAAATTGGAATGTTCCCTGGCAATTCTCGTAACCACTGAATACTTATGGAATATTTTTCATCCTGTTAACGGAAAAAGATGACCTTATTAGCGGAGCTTTCCGGAATGACTTTTTCGCGTCTTCAGCGCACTGGGAAAAGGTGATTCACGAAAGCTCCGCTAATAAAGTCATCTTTTTCCGTTAACGGGTTGAAAAATGTTCCGTAAGTATTAAGTAGTTATGAGAATTGACGCGCTCGTTCACAGAAACAGCATTTCCCTGGCAATGTCGGAATGATGGTCCATGCAGCGGTACACCGGCGCGGCTTCAGGCGTTTCGCGCGAAGAACGGAGTAAAGCACGGTGTGGACTAATCTTACTACTAATTGTACATGTTGTTACACGCGAAGATAGGTTTTAGGTTGCCCGGTGATCATTCACCCCAGCGTGGCGTGGACAGGACAGGCTAGACGACACACTATGTGAACGCTAGAGCGGCCAACGTTCAATACCTGGAACCCTGACTGTTACTGTAAGTTCTTCAAAAGATACGTGGATGACAATCTTGTTGTGTAGAAACGGGAAAGAAAACGGCCTTCGAATACCAACTGAATAGCCTGCTTCCAAGCGTCATTATGATCACCGCAGAAATGGAACATAATGAAATCCCCTTCACGGACATGAGAATCATTAGAGAAAACAACCTATTGAAAACTACTATATATATAGAAAACGGGTGAATTTCAGAAGCCATAAAATCAGAATCCCGAATGTTCAAATTGCCGAACGTTCGGAATCCGAACAACGAAATTCTGAACGCTGGAAATCTCGAATATCAGAACGCTCTGCGTTCAAAACCCTGAACATTCAAAGCATAGAAATTTGAAAAACCTGACGCATATGAATCCTGAATGCCGGAATTGCGTGAAATCGAATTCCGGCAACGAGATGGTGCTCCTTCGTTCTCTTTGCTGCCTTTCTTTCTTCGCTTTTATAATAATTTCACCCTGAGTTCTTTTCCACCACCAGACGGTCTTGGAATGATTGAAAAGGTGTTCATGTAGACTGGTGGTAATCGCTAACACGTTTCACGGCGAATTTCTGATGTCACGTCAATATTCGTGTCTATGATCATTTTGCCATATGCAGCAGAAAGAGAGACAGCTACAGCTGCCTATCTTTCTGCTGCTATGGCAAAGCGGTTATAAATACAGCTAGCTATAGCTGTCTCTCTTTCTCACGGTCACACACACACATCAGCAGGTTTAGAATGGTGAAGAGCTGTGACAGATTGCAGAATGTAATAAATACATATGCAGAGATGATTACATTGTAAGTTAGTGTTTGAGGATTAAGTAGTTGTAACAGGACACCTTGCGTACCAACTAATCACCGAGGCCCCAAGGTTTGGGGGTCTTTGGCTCACCTCCATGACGCGTGCTGGGCTCTTTGAGCAGCCTAATCCCTGGGATGAGAACGACTGTTACACAGGACCGAACTTATAAAGAGGGGTGCAAATAGAAAATAACGGATATCTAACGGGCTCCGGTTTCATCGTGATAATGGACGGCAGAATATACCATCGCGAATGCTTTTAATTGGACAGCGTAGATTGCGGGACCTGTCTTGGTCCAGTCTTCAGCGCAGGAATCTGACAACACCCTTAATATGAGTGTAACTGTGATATCACATTTATACTCACATGAAGGGTGTTGTCAGAGTTCTGCGCTGAAGACGGGACCAAGACAGGTCCCGAAAGGTACGTTCTCCAAAAATAAGCATTCGTGAACGGGTATTCTGGCGTCCTTCATCACAATGAAACCGAAACCCGTTAGAAATCCATTATTCAACTACATAAAAAGTGCACACGAAGCTCAAGCCTTACAGTGTTCAAGGGAACTAGAAATTGCTGTAACTGAGCTTGAATGGAATACAAAAAAGCTTCACTTTTTGTTAAACTGTCGACATTTGAGCATCCTACCTCAATCGTTCCGACTGAAAACTGCCCAAAGGAGAAACTGGAGAACGGATAAAATCTTGAGGGAAGCTGGTTTCTCCCTACTGAGGAATACCATCAGGCAAAGACGGAAACAACTGGCGGATCTTAAAGAAAGTATTAGACAGCTTAAAGAGCGTTTGGGAACAATTTTGGAAGAAAATCTGCTTAAACTTCTTGAAAGACAAGTTGAGTCCTCTGCCATCCATCGAACCCAGAGGGAAGATGACCGTTCGGAAAGTAAATTCAACCGGTTGGTCTGCTCGCAATCATGGGAATTCGGTAGGAAGGTCCGTCAAAAAAGCAAGTTGGATTCACCAGATCTTGAGAAGATGGTGGTAAACCTAAGTTGCAGACCTCTGAATATGGAAGAAAAAGGAGTTCTTACCAAAGGGTTAAATTTCGTGCCTACTCCTGCAAAAAATTGAATATCTGGATCTGATTAGCAGAGCGGAAAATGGGATTAGGAGTGATGAAAGGCTAAGGTCTGATACAATCAGGCGCTTGTTAGCAAACTGCATTACTAACCACAAATATTGCCCAGCTATAAATCTCACACGGATAGTAAACCGCGTCATTAAAGGTTTAAAAGGAGATAAGGCTATTATGATCACAAAAGCAGACAAGGGCAATGTCCTAGTCATATTAGACAGAGAAACATATAACAACAAAGTGACAGACATTTTGAATACCGAAACGTACAAACCGATAAAAAAAGACCTATCGGAAGAAGTTAGAAAACACCTCAGCATGGTTTTGTCAGGGATATATGATGAGACTAGAGAAGAAAAAATTACTGTAATCATCAAAAGACTTAAATACACCACGAATTTTTCATGCCCGGAATTATTCTGCTTGCGAAAATACACAAAGATGGTGTCCCTCTAGACCAGCCGTTCTCAACGTGGGGCCCGGGGTCCCCAGCGGGTGGGGGGGGGGAGGGGGCGGGAGAGTGTCAGGGGGGTCTGGAATTAAAAATTTCCTGGGAGGGGGCGGGGCAGGAGGGACCCAGGGGGAGGGGGCGAGGCCAAACGTAATTAGGTAGACTGGAACGGAGAAACAATTTACTTCAATCCCTGCCCATGCGTATTTGCTTTCCGAATCGCATTTTCTCTACGTGCGAAATTCAGACTTACCCATCCAGTAACGGTATATTCACTGTACCTTTTTTCTCGGTTCACGTATTTTGTTAGCATCCCCGTTTCGATATCACTCATGAGTTTCTTGGAAAAGAAGAAGTGCCGGCGTTATTCGGTAGAGTACTTGGCATTCGGTTTCCTCCCGGCACCTCGTGACCACCTATTGCCCATGCGTTTACTGTGCATGTGTTCATTTTCAAATGAGAGCATGAAACCTTGCAAATTGAAGAAACATTTGATTAACGCACATACAGAGAACAAAGACAAGCCTTTGGAATATTTTTTGAGTCTGAGAGATAGCTTCAAAAAAAGGGGGACACTGCCTCAAATTATAGGCCAATGTTCACAGGAACTGGACAAGGGCACTGTTGCGTCTTACAAAATTAGTAAACTTATCGCACAAACTGGGAATGCCCACAATGTCGGTGAGTCGCTCATCTTGCCTTCAGTGTCCATAATAATGTCCGACGTCATGAATTTGAGCGCCAAGGATACCGTTCAGGCAATTCCATTGAGCAACTCCACCGTTTGGAGGAGATTAGAGAAAATGGCACACGACGCTGTAGGTCAGTTGGTTTCCTTACTTCAGTCGAAAAAGTTTTCTTTGCAAATTGATGAAACTACTTTGCAAGACAATGACGCTCTTCTCATGGCTTACGTTAGGTTGTGGAATGCAAATACGCTGATGGAGGAAATGTTCTTTGCCAGAAGAATTAGGTCTGACACTAAGGGACTGACGATGTTTGAAGAAATTCGAAACTATTTTAATGAGAAGAACATTCCATTTCAGAATTTAATTGCTTGCGCGACTGATGGCGCTGCTTCCGTGATAGGGCGGTACAGGGGATTCACAGGCCATCTGAAAGCAGTCTTACTTTCCGTTTTCACTATTCATTGCGTCATCCATAGAGAGCATTTAGGTGTCAAAGAAGCTGGATCACATTTAAACCCTTCCCTCTCGGTTGTCGTTCAAGTTGTGAATTACATCAAATCCCAAGCACTCCAGAATCGTCTTTTCCATCAACTTTGTGAGGAAAATAACGAAGACTTTGACACTCTGCTGTTGCATACCGAAGTTAGGTGGCTCTCAAGGGGAAATTGTCTTCAGCATTTTGGTGCACTATCGAAAACGATAGTTGCCTTCATGTCTGATAAGGAATGCGGAGACAAACTCATTGAAGCTAAAGCGGACGTATTCTATCTCGCAGACATTTTCGAGAAGTTTAATTTCTTAAACAGAACACTACAGGGCAGAGATAATAATTTCATGGACAGCAAGATGGCAGTCGTCTCTTTCCTCAAAAACCTCGAGGTCTATTGGCATAATATAGGTCGTCGAGAATTTTTGGAGTTCTCAAACCTTAAGACCATCGCAGAAGAAGTGAAAGATGATGACCTACTGGTTTATGTGAATCACCTGAAGCAAATTCAAAAGGACATGGAAGAAAGATTCCATGACCTCTTGAATTTGCATATCCCAGATTGGATTGCAGATCCATTTGAGGTTTCAGCCCTTGAAGTCGAGACAGAAATTCAAGAGAGCTTGATTAACCCTCAAAATGACACATCTGCAGGTCGCCAATTTAATCACTCTGGAAAAGAATTTTGGGTAAAGAATGATTTGCCAAACAAATTTCCAACATTGTGGGAAAAGGTACAAACCTTTTTCATAGCGTTTCCCTCAACGTACTTAGTTGAGTGCGGATTTAGTAAGGTAGTTGCCTTAACAAAATCTAGGAACCGAATGGATGTCGCGGCCAGAGCCAACCTGCGACTGTCATTGTCTAACATGGAGCCAGACATAGTGAAACTTGCAAAGAAGTGTCAACCACAAGGGTCTCATTAGTTTAGTAGTTCTTTCTGTGTACCCTTTTTAAGGTTCTATCACTTTGTCGAAAAGCTTACTTCCTTGGCTTTCATCAGTAAATAGTTTTACGACTGCATATTCGCATTGTATCAGTGCACTAATTTGTTCCTAGCAGTTTGCCTTTGATTGGCTGCTACACAAAGAAAGCGAAAATTGACCAATAGGAAACGGGAAGGGGGGCTGGCACCCGAGGACAGCTTCCAAGTGGGGCCCAGCGCAGAAAAGTTTGAGAATGGCTGCTCTAGACTCATCACAGTTACACTCATATGAAGGGTGTTGTCAGATTCCTGCGCTAAAGACGGGACCAAGACAGGTCCCGAAAGTTACGCTGTCAAATAAAAAGCATTCGTGAACGGGTATTCTGCTGTCCTTTAACACGGTGAAACCGTAACCCATTAGAAATCTATTATTCAACTACATATGATTGTGTACCCAAAGATTACTACAACTTTGCGCTTTCAGAACCAGAAAGGCACATTCTGAGGCCCTTTTTGTCGTTGTTTAGCCAAACATTCTTCTCATACCTATTTTACTGTTTGCTCAACATGAAACAGCGGTATTGACAATGAAATATATTGTATCATTCGGTCACGTTCAAAAAATACCTTAACGCAATGGAGTGAGTAGACACCAACGCGAACTAACAATGAATTCCCAAATGCATGAGTTGAATAACACATCTACTGGTGAATTCGCTAAAACCAATTACGTTCATTCGTGTTAAGAATGGGTTCAGTTTAACTATGAATGCTCTCTTTATAGTATTGTTCAAAATGATGAAAACCTATAAACAAAAAGAGCACTTCCTGTATGAAAGTTAATACTGAATCCTTTAATAATAAAATGTCTAGCCCTGTTGTAGCATAATATTGATTAATAATTAATCAAAAATCCGTGCTGCTAGGAACCCGAACGGTTTCGACAGCAGAACCATGCATCTTGTCATTGTCGCCAACGTGGTCGCTCAACAGCTTCAAAGACGACGCGTCCTAACACTCTATACTCTCACACACTCAATTTTGGTGGTAATTTACGTAAGTAGACTTTATGCTAGCGAATGAGCGATCACACTTTGTGCTACGGCTCAGAGAGCTTTCATTGTGCCCATTTCCACCAGTTCATTCATGCAGACTTCACCACCTGCGTCCATTAGCAGGGCATTACGACGTACGAAATCCATCAAGCAACAGAACGACAAATAAATCGCAGTTGCTGACCTAAGTAAAGTTTCTTCTGTTAAAGCGATGCTTAATACATCATATCAGTTACTAATAAACGGTGAGTAGGGTTACGCGGCCACTCAAAGAAAAGGGCAATGGAAATGGCAGTTCAATATCTATTTACAACAGCCACTTGGTCGTAGCTTGCACAGCGCACTTCCTGGGTGCTAGGTACCCATTGAAGGCCTTATGTTTCACCAATATGGAAGAAGAGAAAAGGGCAGAGTACACTATCCGCGTGACTAATGGAATATAGCAGACGCGCTAATTTACAACTTAGCAACTTTATTAATAATCGTCATTGGAAAGTTAACCGTTATTTCAGCGAAACTGCCATACACCAAAGATGTGATGAGCAATGCTAATGCATTTCTGCGTTTGCTAAATCCAGTGCTTAAGAATCGGTAGCATAGCGAGGTTCAATCGAGACTGAACAAACTCTTTTGCTCTTTTCTCAGGTCGAAATATTGACGCTACTAGAGGTGATCACCAAAATTGCAGGAAATTCAGAACACCTCCAAATGAACGATCGTAAGCTGTGCTTCGTTCCATTGTAGCAGAAGTACTGGAAATACTAAGTCAGACTTCCAGTACTTCACTGCTTTATGTGGAGATGACTTACCACATACGACGCAACGTTCCTCTTTCGCACTGCATTGAATTCACTATAGGAAAAACTGTTTGACAAAATCACATATCGAATGAGAATATAGTACGGTAAAATTTAGTCGCGCTTATTTATTGGTCAATGATTCAACCAGCCACTCGTTCATGTTGCGCATTGGAAATTACTTAGACGTGCAAAATCCAACTGAAGACGTTGGTACCTGTTTGGTACTACTGAAGCAAAGACAAAGGAAAGAAAGGATAAGCTATTTGTCTGAACATGACACCAAGTTACACGGTACTTCAACTTTGCACACACCGCATCAATATGCACCAAGGGAAGATTACAATATGAGCTTCATGAAAGCTATAACAGACAACCCTTTCCACAAGCAAACAGTGCCATGAACGTGACAACCATTTTGCGGTTGTCCATTCTGTTTATATGGCGTAAGCATGGTGAAATTCACGAACCGTTCAGACCCTGGTATGCACATCATTTTACCCGCAGGACTCTATACCTATTGCTTGCTTGCGTTGCAGGCAACATGATGTCTCAGCAATTTCAACTACCACTACCATCCATTCAGCAAATCTAATCTGATCCAAGATCTTATCACACTGAATCAGCTCATCCCACCTTACATGCACCTTTCCATCCGCTTCCGCGTTACTGGCCTGTACACTAGTGCTCAAATCTCAGGCATCGGCCACTCTCAACGGCGGACAAGAAGCGGCTTGGGCAGGTTACGCCCTCAGGCTTCCCATTAGGAGAATGACGCTCATTCCAGGCAACCATTCCATTCCCAAATGCCAAGAATAGATTGAACAGCTTTAAAGTGAGGCAAAAAGGCGGGCCGCAGCCACTCAATCCCCTGCCATAATGGACCAGGCGTAGGTGCATCCGCCGTCGCTGAACATGGCTCGCACTGCAATGGAGCACCTGATCAAAACAGGTTATGCAGAAAGTGATTTCCTCATCGATAAGATCAAAGAGGATACATATAAAACATATATCATCCCTACATATAAAACAATGTCAGGATAAGCCGAGACAAAGGAAATGGAATAAGCTAAACTTCGCGGAGCGAACATGGTGCTGCTCATTCATCAGGACGCCACAACTGCTTAAGGTATTCCATAAAATTTGGATGGGCAGTCTTTAATTGACGTGAATTGGTCAACAGGCAAATATACTGTGGATAAAATCAAGACATGGCACATACACGTTTTCCGGCAGAAAACCTAATCATCATTATTGAAAATTTCTGTAAACTATGGCCACTGTATTTTAAAACAATCGACGGAAGGCACGTTCACAGCTACTCCTCGCCTGTTTCCGTTTGACGCTGTCGACGGAAGGTGGGAATCCCCGAAATACTTCATCCTAACGAGCTTACCCGTCAAGAAAATGACGAGAACCCAAACGGCCATTACGGAGTCGTATGCTTTCAACACTACGAAAACCCAAGAACAAACAGAGAAAGAATATGGTAAAGGGACAGCGACGAAAGAAGCATTAGCCAATTCAAAATAATCGCTTCTATCTTTGAAACCTCCTCAAAAGCATAACACTGATATCACTCTAAGCATTGTGCACGCTAACGATCTTTGAAGGCAATAGAGCTATTCTACCTTTGCGCTGAAGATGATGCCCCAAAAGTATCGGCTTTGAAATTATCAAAAAACCGCGCAAATCGTCTGAATAATACCATCGTAAACTTTGCTTCGACATAATCCACTCAATTCCCCCCACAGAGCCACTCCCCTGCCTCCAATGCAGCTGCTTGCGGAATGCGGACGCGATTGACTCAGCAATAGGATAAAGAGCAAACATGAATCGCCAGGACGGATTGTCAATGATACATGAATCATTTGCCATTGCTAATCTGCAGGTTTGTAATTGATTACGCTTCTCAACGGAAGGTTACGCAAGGAAAAGTCATTCTCCTGCGTAATCGACGTTGGCGTTACGCGTTCGTGTTCTCCCGAGCACGTCAAACCGTGCATAGGTTGACTCCGCTGAAGCAGAACGATGTTCGACTGCGAGGATTTGGAAAACTACCTTGAAGGTTATGCAATGCATACCTATTGGGAAAATATTAAGAAGGGAATGTAAGGAAAGGCAGCGGATGCACAAACTTCCTCGGATATTTCACAAAGTACCAAATGAACGTGCCCTGTTCAAATCTATTATCTCCTGCCAAGCATTTGCAAGACTTTCAATTATAGTGTTTTCTGGTTGAAACACGGCAATTCCCCGTTTTTTCTTTTCTATTGTGCAACAAAGATTGCGAAGCTTTCGGATGTTACTTCTGTCGTCATCAGCGCTAATGCCGAATCATATGGTTGGGTGGTGTTAGACAGCTCAGTCTTGTTTAAAATAACATGAGTATAAGTTTAAAGTAACTTGGATTCGGGGGTGGGGGAGGGGCTTAGGCATAAAACTGGTACGTTAGAAGGGTACCTCTACAAATCAAAAGAAACATAAAATTAAAAATAAGGAGATAAAGTAACGCAAACAAGATAGGATATAAGGATATAATCGAAAAATAGATGGGGAAAAAGGAAATTAGAATTGAAATTGTGGATCTAAATTCAGGAACATCTGGGTGGAGAAAAGAAATCGCTGGTATCAACATGATGGAGAAATAAAACAACGTTGTGTTATGACAAAATGGACGTTAACATAAAAGGGGGGGGGGGAGGATCGCGAGCTGGACAGAGTATAGGCTGTATATTTGTCTTGCGGAAGTGTTATTCAACCGTTCCCACATTTAATTGGCAGCAGTTTGTCCGACCTGCTACCGTGAACCATATGTCACTAACTTCTTCCCCTTGGTCTCGATTTATGCATTGGTTCTGCCGTATAAATAGTGCTTCCTTGATCTTTCTTACTTTGTAATCGGTTTCAAGGGTCAGGTTTGACACCATGATTCGGTCGTCTGGTCGAGGACAGGTCACTACATGTTGCGCACAAAGGTTAAGGAAACGGAGAAATGGGGAGGAAACCAGAAGGGAAGACATGGACAGAAGCGTGGCATTGGTCTTACCCTATTACCCTGGCATCAGTGACCTTATACACCGAATTACTAGACAGGTCGGTGTCAAGACAGTTTTCAAATGTCAACTCAACCTTCGTTCTATACTCATATCTGAAAGAAAACCAGAATCCCCATAAATAAGAGACCAGGTTCGGTGTAACACATCCAATGTGGTTGCGGAGTTAAATATATTGGAGGAACTAGTCACTCAACCGAATATCGGGTGCAACAGCATTTGGCGGGCATTAAAAGTTAATGAAACGCCCATGGACGACAAAGAGGTGAGACTTTCACCACCAGAGGAACACCACAGGTCAGAGAACCACGGCTAATCATGGAGGAGTGTAAGAGAGCCTTTGCATTTGTTGACCATGTGATTGAATACCCTGTGCTGAACGAGCAGTTCAGCTTTAGCACGTAAACACAGCAAGACAACTTCAGACTAAGAAAAATCAAAGAAACTTTATTTATCCGCAACAATGAATGCATAAACAGAGACGAAGGATCCCAGATTACCGATATCTGGTCCACAGTGGCACTGACAACTAAGCGTTGTCAGCTACCAACTTCAGACATAGAACTCTGACGAATACAATTAAACCACCAAGGAATAGCTACAGAAAGACAACCAGAGGAGCGACCCTCAAAAATAGAGTTACAAAGGTTTGGCAAGAAGCGGATTTCCTTCTTGTAGCTCTACCTTACACTTCAAAGAACTTAAAGATTTTTCATTTCAAACCGCAAACACCTTCATTCCATCTTGAGACACGCAACACCAACAGAGACACGCGGAGATGGGACAAGGTCAGTTCCAAAAGCTCCGTGTGATTTTGCTTGTGATTTAACGGGATTGAAGCCATGGTTTGGAATAAACAAATGAGATCATATCCCGTGTTTAGAAATCATATATATATATATATATATATATATATATATATATATATACGGGGCCCTTACGAATCGCTGAGGACGGAACTAGGCTGTTCCGAAAGCTACGGTAGAAATTGCATTGCTCGCAGTTCTTTGACACCGTCTGTTTTTTTTACTAATAAACTCGCCCATCTGCCACAGGTGAGACCTGCTCACGTGATTACAGACACCGCGAGCAAGACCGAACGGGTAGTCAACCGTCCTACGTTGAAAAGTATATATATATATATATATATATATATATATATATATATATATATATATATATATATATATATATGTGCTAACAAAGTACACTCGAATACTGTTTGGCCCTCTAATTTACGACGTTTCGAACTATCCTTGCAATGAGTTAAGACTTACTTCCTACCAAACGAAGTTAAGGTTTATTTCCTTACCCAAAGCCGAACAGACTCTGGAAAACACAGCTAAGCAACAGCGAATGGAAGCTAGGGCCCTCCGACTAAAGATCAAGCCAAAGAAAACTTACAAAGTAAACGCGAGACCTCGCAGGGCGCCACATTGTCAATCGCACAGCTTTCAGGAAGCGCCGTATTCGCTCATCCATCTGTGGTACCTTTCCAAATCGCTTTCCGACACTGACTTGCCGCTTTTCTCGATTGCCTCCAAGAAATCGCGTCTCGTTATCGGCAGATCGTACTCTTCAACGGGAACGGCCTTAATTTCGTCCGTCCCTATTTCGGCAATGCGCCTTCGCATCGACATCATTGAAGCGTCTCTGAATAACAATTGGCTTTGCGAACACACAAGTGAGAACCGAAAACACTTGCGAACTTCGCCTCCTTACCGACAAACGTTTGCCACGTCGGCGCCTGAATAGCCGTGCAGCAGTTGGGCAATTTCGTCCAAATCCAAGTCGGTGGACAACTTAAGGTCCTGAAGGTTTATTTCCAACATCCGCCGTCGGCAGTCGCCTGCAAATGCTCAAAGTCAGCGTGCCTGCGCACACTTCATGCGTAGGCCAAGCTATACTGTCTGGTAAGTCTATGAGAACTCTTTTCTCCAAACGCCTGCGCAACGCTTCGTCCAAATCCCAGGGAAAATTGGTGGCGGCAAGCACAAGCACTCCTTTGGTTGGGTCGGCCGCGCTTCCGGCTATGCCTTAAATGACCAAACCCAATGTCCATTGCGCGGACGACGACAAAGCGCGCGTTGCCCACCGTCCATTTGGATTAACAGTTCCGACTTGACGCGACGAGACGCCTCGTGCTCCGACTCGGTGCCACGGCGACTGCATATACTGTCAATTTCGTCAATGAATATAATGCTTGGAGCGAATTCTCTAGCCTGAAAAAGAGACTGACAGGGCAGAAGCATTTTCCAAAAAAAGGACACCATTGCGAACAAGAGCCGCACCAACTTTTCCGAATCGCCCCTGTACTTGGACGTCAGCGTCGAGGAGGTAATGTTGAAAAAGGTTGTCTTGCATTCGGTAGCCACCGCCTTTGCCAGCAACGTTTTGCCCGTGCCCGGCGGTCCGACCATGCAGACACCGCGCCAAGGCCGTCTTATGCCCTGCAGTGATGATTGAACAAAAAGCACGAAACGAAATATCGCCTGCTAGTCACTTTGAAATAACCAGGCAACAGGTGGGGCAGCACGACAGCCTCCTTAAGCAGGTCCTTCGCATCCTTCAAACCGGCTATGTCGGACCTGAAATGGTTACGGTATGAATGTACCTGTGCATCAATAAAAGGCGCCAAAAGTACCATCGTACGTTCGGGTTGCGAACCAGGATGTCACGTTCGAGCGTTTCAATCAATTCCCTGTCGTAACCAGCCGACCAATCCGCCCTCTCCTCAACCGGCTGAACGGCGAAAATTCATTGACCAACAAGAAACAACGGAACTTACGCGTACCTCTTCGCTGGACGGATTTGGCTCTTGAGGCTTCGCGGTAGGACGGGCCGGCGCACCGCACGACTTGCGCACCGCCCTGCGCGCTCGATCAGGGCCAGGATGTTGGGAGGAAACCCGCAATAGGTTTTCTGTCG
The DNA here is from genome assembly GCA_000612645.2 of Trichuris muris. NCBI lineage: Eukaryota > Metazoa > Nematoda > Enoplea > Trichinellida > Trichuridae > Trichuris > Trichuris muris. The sequence goes on from CBXJ02000282.1 coordinate 7,201,963, forward strand.
ACCTGGTTCCACCGACCGACTTTGACCGATCGCGTTGCTCGCCTCTGGCGCGTTTTCCCTGGGCATTGTGGCTTGCAGGCGGAGCAAACGACCTTAGACAGTCGAAATGCAAAATGAATGGAACGTAAAACGAAAGCAAGAAAATACCGATGGTCAACCGTGGTCGGCGAGGGAAAGTCAGACTCGGTGGGCGATTGGAATACGAGGCCGCCAACGCTGGCATCCGTGCCCAAGCCGCTGTCCGTTATGTCGTTCAAAAGGCGTACTATCGAATTTACGCGTTCAACTTCATTTCCCAGCGTTTGCAAAGCCTAAGAAACGTCGCGTTCATACAGAATCGAACAAGCGGGAATTTTCGTTTAGTCAGCAACCATATTGGCGTGCATATGCATTAGAAATATGTAAGCAATAGTCGATCGTGCGTACTCCCAAACCAATCGCTTTGAGGTGCGCAAATCTTTCGCGACACGTAATTTCCTCGACATTACTCCAGGGACGCTAACTGACGGCTGAGAAAAGACGTAAAGTCTTGAATGACCATGTACAATTCCAAAATGGCAACTCCGCCGAATAAGCCGCTGAAATTGACCACCACTATGGAAACTTTGGCAGCGTGGTTTTCGATTCATGTACCTCGAACAGTGCGCGTTAAGCTGCGCGTCGGGTCAAGAGACCGTTTCGGCTCCCCACCCTTTAGAGGCGTTCAACACGAAACGTCAAGAATGGACATGCCACGGCAACTATGAAAGCAACCGAAACTGAAAACATACCGACGACCAGCTGTTTCGCGATTCGACGCTTAGGCCAGCATTCATGTGCGCACGAATGGAATCCATAGCGCTATTGTAGCAGCTAAGCGCTTCAGGGTACAACCCCAGCAAGGCATTTTCGCGCGCGGTTTGCACGGCTTCCTTCACGACCAAGAAGTCCAACGTCATCGACTTGCAACTGCCACTTTGCGGTGCTTTCCACTTGCCGATCAACATTGCAGTAACATTAAAAGTACTCAGGTTCAATGACAAAGATAATCGGTGCTTAGTTCTGTGGAAGACCAAATGTGCGGTTAAAGAATGCAGTCGTCTTAAAACGCAGGTCGTAAAAATTAATACAAAGGCGCTGAAGGAAAGGACTGGCCGTGTGGGCGAATTATGATGCGCATGCGCGGAGATTTGTCGTTTTGCTATGCCTCCGGGCAAGTGGATTGTTTCCACTATTTCTTACCATTCCAACTGCACAAAATAGCGACGTCAAACCAAAGTACTCGCCAATGATTTCGCTTGACGCGATAACTTGGCTAACTGCACGCGCGGGCGCAAGTTGCACTATTGCGGTGTTCGGAAAGGGATCAACTGAATTGACCGCCCTGCAGATTCTAAGCTCGTCAGCCGTCCGCACGTTTAACTCTCTCCTTCGAAACAGAGTTTTGTGATATTCAGGATCATATGCCTACTTTATTTTATGAATGAGTTGTCACTTTAATGGAACGGGTTACCGTAAAGCTGTTGCGTTTTAAGTAACTGCGGTGCCTATTCACGAACAATAACGTGGCTTATTTGCAGCATGCTTACTTTCGGCCACATTTCTATTTGTATTCGTGCATAAGCCACTAATAAGTGGCATTAATTCTGCTCTGACTCAACACTTTTGTCCACTTCACGCCCTTGAAATGATATACACGAGCAATTTCAATTCAATGTTGCCGCCAAAACGTTAGATTAGCGCTTAAGCACCCTGTTCAATTGCAGCAATGGCAAAAGTTTCAAAAAGCGCAAATCAGATTAATCACGCTGCGAAATGCTCCTTGTCGGTTGTGCCATTCGTTTAAGTTGTATTCTTCGGCAAACCTTTATGATTCTCAGGTTAGAGCAGATTTGAATTTTTGAAATTACCGAATGGATGGAAGCAAGAACCTTAAAACTATCCGTGCATTGGTTAGAACCGACCAACCGCTCACGTTGCAGGCGTACTTTAAAGGATTCGATAAGCAGGTTTTTAAATTTCATTGTTCACGTATAAAGCCAAAAAGAGAACGCCCTTTGGCGGAAGTGACTCCACAATGTCTGTCAGCAAACAATGAATTGGTGACTGAACAAGGCTTGCGGGAAACGAAGAAATGGGGAGGAAAGGGACAGGACGAACCGTCGAAGCATTTGAAGAAAGGGGCGAAAGAGAATCGGAGGACCTCCGACCCAAGCATCATTGAAGTGAATTCAACGGAGCTGTTCATCGCCGGAGCGTATTACTATCAACGGCTCAAGTACTTAACAGTTACCAATTGGTGCAACCAACGTGTAGCCTATAAGATAAAGATTACTCATCCGGAAAATTACGTAGTCAACCCGTCGATGGGATATATAAACCCAAAGGACAGCGTGCTGATACGCCTTTTGCTGTTCAGATATACGCGCAGGACATTTACGGAGAAGCACTACTTGCGACTGCTCGCTTTGCCCATCGGTTTGGAGAAGCCGGCCTCGAATGAGAAGTTTTGGAAGGATGCCGAGCAGCGTAGAATGTCCATCTCCTTCATTGATTTGCCTATTCGCTTTCAACCGAAATCCAAGCGAACGGCTGACGATAATACATTGTGAAGACATTGCAAAGCATATGCGATAAAAAGCAAAAGGGCAGACAGCGCAAAGAGCCGTGTGATCATCGTCCGCCCGTCGCTTCCTCATCTTCTTCGGCAAACGTCAAAAGGGAGTTCAAAGATGTACAGCCGTCTGAACAACCGTTCCTTCTGCACGACTTCTTTCGCTACGTCGACGTTCATCCGGAATTCCTAATTTACATTCTCTGCCTTCTTCTGCTGCTAGTTATCATATGCAAATTAAATGATCTGCAAGACATATTGCTACCGTAATCACACATTAATTTGACAAGAAACCAGCACTATGCAACGTCGATAGCAGTCATTTCCTGCGCACTTCAAGTTGGGCTTGTTGACTTTCATGCCTTACAACCGGCGCCAAGTCATTGCTGCCATGCACTTTCCCAGCGGCGAATTGGTCGAAACGAATTTGGCGCCGCGGAAAATGAACCAACCGCGCTACGGCGACCATTCTCCATTGATCACTCCGAAGTCGAAGAATGGAGAGAGAGGAACAGTTGACGGCGCGAGTGCGATGGGATTTTGCAAACTGCGCAATTGTCTGTTCAAGTTCGAACGATTGGACGCGATTCGGACGCAAACGCGACGCGTGAGCGTTTGTAACTAAATCTGCGTACAAATTCGTTCAGGCCGCGCGCAACAACAGGGTAATTCAATGCTTGAAATTTGCACTACATACGCGAACACGCGCCGCCGGAACCTGAATGCAAAGCACATCGCCGAATGGCTAGTCGTGAGAGCAGCCTTAGCCAACGTGCGCGCGAACTATTGGCCTTTCACAAATTTAATCGCCCAAATGGTGTCCACCTAAGGTCGCTTATTCGCCAATGGCTCGAACAGAGATGATCGACTTCGCCTCGCCGTTGGCCAACCAAAAATTTAGGCCACGCTGCTCATTACGAATATGCAAATTTTTGAATCCCTACAGTAATTCAAATTCAAACAGGCCGCTTGAGGCGCCATTGGCCAATCAAAGCTCGAGATGGCGCTGCGTCTTGTCCATATGCAAATTTTCGAACTCTGTTACAGTGTTTCAAATGTGAACGAGACAACCTGCGCATCGGACGGAAAAAAGAGCAAATTCTTTAAAAACGTTCATTCACTGGCGCGCTACAAATATTGAACGGAAAAGCAAGGCAACTGAGCGAGACGGGGCAATGATTAACCACGCTCGGCGGCAGCGTACCCATTTTGCTCCTCCTTCTTTCTCATGGCGCTTCTCACTGGAAGAAGTTCTCCCACGTCAACGTTGTCAAGCAGAACTTCTCCTTTATGCACGCTATCTTTCGCCAACGTTCCACGAAGTTCGACACGAACGGCCGACCGCCGGTACTGCCCGCCTTTTGCCCATTCCAAATGCGGGCGGACAGATCGGCTCGAACTGCCATTTGACGACAAATGACCGGCGCCAAATTGTCCGTCACTTGGACCTCCTTCAGAGCTAACCACTTTGCCACCTAAAAACAACAGAAAGGTGAGAAAGGCAACGCGACGAGGAAAGAATCCATTTTCCTTTCTTCCGCAAGAAAGCCTACCTCGTCTTTCGCCTTCAGCGATACAAGCAACGTTGTCGAGTCGATGGGGCGCACCACAATGGCGACCGACGAAAATTGACCGGATATCGTGCCAATCGTGTAGTCCAGGTTACCCTCGTTGAACACGATGGTCACGTAGTTGTTGCCGATGTGCAACTTCTTCTGCGAGCAGGACGGATCGCCGACGCGGTTAGGCATCATAGTGGCAACGTGAAAGACGATCTGCTCGAACGGCTCCTTCCACGAGTAGGTGTGGGTGCCGTCCCGACCGGTCGTGTCCAAGCCGCCCAAATAGCGACCGCTCCATTCGCCCTCACCGTCTTGGTCGTCCAAAGGGATCAGGTGCCCCAGTGAGCTCAAAAAGCGCCTGTACCGCTCGCTGCCGTCCGCGTTGGCCAAAATTTCAACCTCGGACAGCTGGTTGGGTGCCACGTAGACAACGCTCACTTTGTGCGTGTCGAATTCGGGGATCAGATCCAAGTTCTTCAACGCCCGACCAAGATCCTCGCTGTCGACCAACGGAAAGAACGGTCGCTTGTCGCACGGAGACATCAAATGGCCAAGTATGCAATCGCCGAACAGTTCAAACAACGCCGACCTTGCGCCCGCACGGCATTCACCGCCCTTTGAGGTATACTTCAAATTCGACGAGGTACTCCAAATCCCACTGCCGTCGTTGTCGTCTTCGTCGCAGTCACTGTTGGGCGACCGTATGGCCGCCGAGCACTCGCCACCCTTCGCGTACGTTTCCGTGGGCAAGTCGAACATTCCATCGGCGCCGCTGTTCCAAAGTATCTTTGCAAGGGCGTGCCGATGGTCGGCCTCCGTCGACGACAGCAGCCAAACCTTCTTTTCAAAGCAGTTTCTCACCACGATTTCGTAGTGGCCAACGTACGATCCCACGAGGGTGGACGCTGACGACCATTCATCGCCGGCACTTTGTCCATTCAACAATGGCTTATGGGCTTCGAGTCCCTTTATGGTCAAAGGAACGCTGTCCCACATCCAAGCGTCGTCCTTTGACGTCACCGTGCTGTCGACTAATTTCTCCGTTTTCGGGCATCCAACGGAGAGGAACCGGCGCCGTCGTCGTCGTTGTCGCGCAGCAACTACAGACGACGGTTCGCCGTTACCCACAGTGGTCGCCGCGCTGTCCGGACAAAGCAACGACACGGACACTATGCGATTTTCAATGCACCAATGGACGGTGCCCACTCGGCTGGCGCGTTCGGTCGCCGTTGTCGGCAAGCCTAAGGCGGACGCCTCCTGACTGTACGAGCAATAGAGAAGCAACGAGCCGACGATCACCAGCAGCTCGAAGAACAAAGTGCGTAGGTCTGAGGTAGACGATTGGCAACTGCGCTCGGTACATTCCGGCACGGTCATTGAGCGCAACTTAGCCATCACAACTTTGGCTAGCGGTGGCCTCATAGACGCCGGAGCGCTGCTGAACCAACTGAGCAACGCCTGAACGAAAAAGGAAAGACAAGTTACAATTCTGAAGGAATGAACGAATTAAAATGGAATGAACGTTACCACGTGCGCCCGTATGAATGAATGACGTCCGTCTGCAATTCTACGAACAAAACGAAGCTTTCGGAGAAGGTTAACTACGAAAGCTTTGTGCTGCTAGTTGACAATTACAGGCCGATGGACTTTCAAGAAAACAGACGAGATTAATACGGCGAAGACTGAGCAAAAGATGCAACTGGATGGTTCCGTGACTCAACTCGACCTTCGCATGAATGACGCCGCAAACAAATGAGTTAGCGGCGGGCAAAGAGGTTACGCATAAGCCCGGACAACATTTGTTCTCCTAGCGTTAGATAGGAGGAAACCAACCTCGAGGTTGCCATCACCCCCTGGGATGAACCGTATCGGCTGACGGAGCGAAAATTGCCGGGAAGTCTCCATCGACGACCCTGTCCTTTTTGCCGCCAATTCCTCTTACTGAGTGTTGGGCGAGGGGCTGTTCGCGGAACTAACGACAGCATCGTTGCTTCAGCACAGCAGATGTGCGCATGCAAAGAAAACGTTATGTGTGCAACTTCATTTGTTCAGACGTCGCGTTTATTACAGTATTACTCTGAAGGGGAGGAAGCGTGCAAACCAATTATCCTTTCAATATTGGGACACACTGACGTGATTCGCAGTCGTAAATCGCCCCGATTGACTACTTCGAGGCGATTCCGCTTCTTCTTGACGAGATCCGCGAAAAGATAAGCGGAGATCCGACGGAAAACTTCCACGGGAAACCCCACCTCCCATAAATTGCTCCGGCACTCCTTTTAGCTTCACCGCCCCCCCCCGGGGGCGATATAGCCCCCCTTAGCCCTTCACCGCCCCCAATCGCCCCTTTCGCGCTTATAGCACCCCTGGACTTCAAACTCGCCCCCACCCCCACGGGCGATGTCTCCTCCCTTTGCCCATCACTGGATAAGATGGTCAACGGGCTTACCCATATCCTGAAAGATGAGAATGAATGAACATGCTCACGCCTTTTGAAACAGCGGATGCAGCGCAATGAGGGCCCGCGGTGGCTTCAACCAAAATTAAGGCTGCACTGGACCCACTGGCAAAGGATGAATACAACGGAGCTTACGGAAGGATTGGAGCTTTCGGAACAGCCTACCGTCGACGATGGAAGGAGGCCGCTCCGGAAGTTATCGTCCTTCCGTACGTTCTACGGATTAATTGGCGAACAACTAAGAATGGACGTACGTACCCGAAACGCTCGGGCAACAATAAAGCTGGTGAAGCGGAATGGATCCAGGCAAATGCAAGCGATGATCAGAACGCGCTTGAACTGCTTGAAAGTGAACCGTTGAACCACCGTTGGTGTGATGCGCAGCTGACAAAGCAGCTCGAGCACGCAAATGGCCATCGTTGGCGAATAGGGCAGTTCATAGAGCTGCGAGATCAGCTTGGGCGCCATTGGGCGAACGATTTGCGGTATGCGTACGAAGCAGTGCGTAATGGCGATCATCGCTTGAATCGACTTGGGGCTCTTCAGGCCGCCGTGGACCGCCACAGCCATTCTGCGCAAAGTGTCAATGGACAACAGGTCGGCGTAGGCGAGCAGTTCGCCGAATATCGGGTAGATCAGCTCGTTCAGCTCCAGTGACGTGTTGTAGGTGTCCACTCCGCCGGCCGGCACGTGCATCTCGGCCGCTCGGGTTGCATCGTCGACCAACGGCAGCAGTTGGGCACATAACTGTTCGGCGCCCTGCGGGAAGGTGAGCATCAATGGTCTGTTGCGTACGAGCAAAGGCAAACTGCAAAGCATTCGCTTCAGTGCCGGCCAATAGAGCTCCTTGCGCAGACAATCAAGCAGAACGGGCCAAATGCATTGGACGGAAAACCGCTGGCACACGTCCGTGGTCATCAATGACTCTTTACGCGCAGCCACGTCTGCTTCCCAATTGTACTCAGTCAATTCGCGGGATGTCAACTCTTCGCATACGATGTTCCCGCTGACGACCATCTTCTCCGAACCGCTTTGCACGTAGGACAAACGGTGGCTGGTCGGATGAGCGCGCAGGCTGAGCAAGAATTCAATTACCAAAAAACGACATTCGCCGAACGGCAGCTCCGTGAGGCCCCTAAAATTGATCAATCACAACTCGTTTCCTCAATGAACATTTTGAAAACTCATTAAGCATTCACAATTGAAAGGTGCTCCACTGAGCGGCGTTTAGGCTATTCAAAGAAAACAGCAAAAACCATCCGTCGGACGTGTGGGCAAAAGCTGTTCGAACGCTGTCACTTGCGCAATCAACCTGTTTGCTTTGAAAATTTAAAAAGCAACAAAACTCAAACGACTAACCGACGATGCGGAGGAACGGAGTTGGGAAAGAAATGCAACGCGTTGCGCCACCGACCTATTATTTCGAGGCAGGCGAAACGAAGGCGGGCACAGCGCAACGTTAAAAGACCAAAGAGCAAACCATTGGGATACCATGACTTCATGGAAGTCCGCGCCAGCGAAAGGGACAAACCGTAACAATGAAAAAATTAACGAGGCGTTTATCCGCCGAGGCGTCATTTTACGGAGACGGCAAACGCCAACCTACGGATGCGGGGACCCAATTCGAAAAGGACGAAACGAAAAGCAGTGAATGGAACTTCGCCTTTTTGAAACACCAGGCGGGAACAAGAAGACGCTTGCCGGACGCGGCATTGAAGCTGACCGACCGGTCGCTCTGTCAATGAACTTGCATAAAGCCACAACTCATTGACGACAGGCGCGGCAGCAAGTATGAATGACATGCGCAGTTGGCCGGGCATCGAAGCACTAAAAAGTCGACAGGTCGCGACAATTCATATTAGGCAAGTCCTTGTTGACGCTTTTCCAAACAACCCAAGATTGCACGGTGTATCCCCGTTTGGAACCTCGAAGACCAACCACTAAGCCCAACCACGCGTTTGGGGAACCCTGAAAGATGAGCCGTACGAGTTGAGGCGCCAAATTTGGTCCCATTCACGCTACTTGTCAAATATGTCGCCAAAGATTGCCACTTCTTCAAGAATATACAACTGCTTACTATTGAAGGCGCTTTCCAGCTCGGATTAAAGTTTATTATGATTTATTCCACCACTCATGCATGAATTGCTAGTAACGAGGCGTTTCATTATGATGAAAAGATACGGATAGCCGCCTGGACCCTTTGCAACAAAGCTACACAACATGCACCAACCCCTTATGAACTGCGCGGACGGCGAAACACGTTGGTTCCGACAGCTTCGCTGAATACAGCTCACGGAACAACAGGAGCCCGAACCCCTGCCCCATTATTCCGCTATTACGATTATTCCACAACGCCGACTTTTACCCTGAATTGAGGAGTATCCCCAAGCTTCTGCCACACCGGCGAAGAGGCATCCTGACGGAGTCGCGCCTACTTGGACTAATAAATTTGCCCTTCGGCAAAGCCGTCAACTTTCAACGTTGCAACCAAAAGGTCGAACGCTCAACGTTGGACAACCTAACCAAACAAGCGACCACCGGGTCGTCAATCTTCGCGCCAAACGAAACCTTCGTCGCCATTCAACTTCCAACGGCCCACGTGACCGCCGCAGTTGGCCATAGTTGGACGTCAACGAGGTCAACGCCAAAACGTTGGTTAAAAAAGCAAAAACAAAAAAAAAGAAACGCCGCTTCGACTTGCGCCAGCGACGTCGGCAGGCGCGCGCAAAGCTGACGCCTTTTCGCTTGCCGCCTGAATGAAGGACAAAAAAATGAACGTATGCAAATTTTTCTACGCCCTGCCACCGCCGCCATTGACGGCGCGCGGCTCAATTGGCGCGTAACGAAGGAGCACGAAAGCGAAAACAAAGGCGCGCCAGCGTGAATGGGGACTCACTTACCCGTCGTACTGAATGGCGAGGCTTTCTATCAAAATGGCCAGCATCCTGATGACCGCTGACGCTTCGCCGCCGGTCCATTTCGCCTTGAGCACGTCAAGAAGGCCCAGCAGAATGTAGCGGACGTTGGCCGCGGCGTTGCACGCCTCGTCCGCGTCATTCAACTTACGATATCCGTACGTTCGCAGGCAGTCGCAAATGAACCTCTCCTCGACGTCCATCACTTCGGCCAAGTAGTTGTCGTCCGCGTCGTTGGCCACCACCGAGTTCATCAAGTCGACCGTCGCCAGCAGCACTTCGTGGTCGGGTTCGCTCAATATGCTCCCTATCAGTGACGACACGATCGGGTGAACAATGACGTCCGGATAAAGCTTGGTGTAGTAGCGCAGAATTTCCTGGAAAGCGCGCAGGGCGCTGTTGCGGATCTTTCCCCGCAGTTCGCCAAAGAAGAACACCTCAATCAGGCGACTGACCGCCGTCGGCCAGTCGGTGGTCAACGAAAGCAACATTTGCTGACGATAGGCCAGCAGGCGAATCAAAGACTTTTCCGACCGAATGGGGGCGCATCGTTCGATCAAAGCGAAGTACGGCTCCATAGGACCGTTGTATACTTTGCTGTCCATCAGTTGTTCTATGAAATTGAGCGTCGATTGGAAGCACGAACGGACGCTGCTCTTTTTGGGGCCCAACTTGGATGGCACAATCACGTTTTGTTCGGTGACCGCAAAACTCTCGTTGTACGACTCCAGCCATTGATAGACTTGCCATAGGAGGTCGATTATTGAACTCCACGTCAGCATTTCCAAATTGCGACCATACTTTCTCACCAAACGCTGCATCGATACGGCAACCTCGAATACAACGTACGGACTGTTGATCTCCATGGCGCAACGCATTGACGGCAGAACGGCCGTTGGGGTGACGCTCAGGGTCTCGACCCGTTGCGAACCCCACAAAGCCATGCCAACGCTGAAGATCGCACCGCGCACCAGCATCTCGTCGTTGGAGTTGAACGCATCCTGCATCACTTTGCACATGTAACATACGATCGCGTTCCCATGGTCGCTGCAGAGCAAGTTTCGCGTAACCGTCCACGCCTTTTGGCAACAATTCTTGCGATTGACCAACGAGCAGAGCAGAACGACCACGGGCTCAAGAGCACCCTTTGGCCAGAAGCTGTAGCAAAGGATCACCTCGAAGACGTCCAAGCACAGGTGGACGCAGTGTACGGTCGATTTGGGATCGCCGGCGGCCAAGCATACGTGGTCAATTAGGGATTTGAGCTTTGCATCGCCGAGATGGGCCGCCTGGAACTTGACCGCCACCTCGACCAAATTCAGGAACTTCTCCTGACAGGAGCGAATGGCGGGCAGCAATTTGACGAAAGCAACGAGCACGTCGCCCACCTTGTCTTCGAAATTTTCGGCGCCACGACCGCCGTCCGTCGCCGCGTACAGTAAGGCGAGCAGTCTGCCGATGTCGCAGGCCAAAGCTTCGGGATAGATCAGCATGGCCAGAATGGCGACCCGGCAAACGCCCAATCGGGAATACTGACTCGAGCAGAGCACCGTCAGGAAGTCGACCAAAAATGGGTGATGGTCGCGCGTCGAATCGTCGCCGAGCAAATCGCGAACGCAGAACCACAGCGCCTCGACGGCGCCGCTTTCCAACTTGAAGTCGCCCAGCACCGGCATCAAATTCCTCAACATGGACAAACGATCGGCCGGCTCGGAGGCTGCAGCCAAATTCTTCATGACGAACTGCTGCACGAACGCCTTCTGCATCGACGGTAACGTCGGCAACGTCGACTGCTGGCCAGCCGAGTTTTTCAAGTGAAAAAAGCGCAAAAAGCGCGTACGCAGACTTTCCCTGCCGTTTCCGTCCGAGTTTACCGGCATTGCCGCTGAACAAAGGAGCAACCGGACCGCTGGAACTACCCGTTTAAGGCGAAAAGCGCTAAAAATGCAAAGCGTAATTCCAAGTCGAATCTGCGCGCGCAAAATTGGGACTCCAACGCGCTTTCGGTGCCCGACGCGGCCGTCAAGGGCGTAGGACCGCGCGGCAATGGGGGGCAAACCTTTACGAGCGGAGCCGAGCGACGGGGACGTCCAAACGCGGCCTGCGGACGAACGGAACTCCAGGGAGCATTCAAAATAATTTCAATACAGTGTTCACTGCTTACCGTAACCCAGCATGCAGGTTTTAATTATTAAAAGTGACGTTAGCTGCCCGGCGCAGCGTCGACGGAGGCCGTTGGAGCCCAGGAGCGGCCTACCAAGGCCGCTAGATTCTTCCTGCGCCGCTGCGCCGCGACGGCCAACTGCCTTCGGAGTTCGTACCAAGAATACCTGCATTCCGCACAGTATTCCGATGCGTAAGCGAACGGCGCATTTCCCCCGGGATTTTTCGCTGACCGCCAGGGCTCCAAATTCCGCCGGCCGAGCTGCCTGCGCTTGCCGGCGCCAGCGGGATTTGCACTTCTTTTGCGACGGCCACGACGAATCGGCCAAGCGACCGACCGTTCAGCTTGGCGATAGCTCGGCGCTCCGAGGGCGGTATGCTCGCTTGAATAGTCACGGTATTGAAACATTCATCGTTGAGGCGTTCGCGGTTTGAAACTTGCCGGCCAGTCAACAAGGGCAATTCGGCGTCAAAGCGGAGCTCGACCATCGACGGGGATCGTCTGCTTCGAAGCGGAGGATGCATCGGCCAGAAACTTGGGCACCCTTCCATCGTCGGCTGCGCGGTCAAAGACGACGCTGCGTCGGCACTTGAAGTTCCCAAGCGACGAAGGCTACCGGCGAAATTGCTTTGCTCGCCGCAGACAGGTGGGTACTTGCTTTCCCAAGATTACCGGCTGGCCGGTTGCACGCTCTTTTGGCCTCCTTTGGATTGCGCGTGGCTACGCCAAGCCAGGACGAACACAACGCGCGCAGTGGGTTCGAGGGTGCGTACCGTATGGTTAAATGGAGTGCAGGTTCACTACGCGAACAAAACGTCGTGCATCGCCTTGTTGGCTTGCTGCCTTGCCGGGAATCTCCTTGAAGGTACGGGCGGGGCAGCGAGTCGTCTGAAGGAATGTATGACGTGGTGGAGTTTTTGCGCTAAACCAGTGTTTCCCAAAGTGGGCGATATCGGCCCCTAGGGGGCGATAATGGGCTCAAAGAGGGCGTTGTGCTCTAAACGAGTTGTGAAAATTTAGGGGTCAGTGAAGGCTTTTGGGAAGTGCAGCTACTACGTTTCGTGTGTCATTTTCGTCGTCGCCTGCCACTCAGTCTTCCCAATGGTGGGATAGCACGATGGAACTTGTGAAAAGTGAACAGAATCACCGATTGAAAACTGGATGTCATGTAACGGGTCTTCTATGTGTCATGATGGCACGTACGGCTTGATCCCGTTGGAAGTCTAGAGTATGTCTGAAAGTGCTCCGAAAACAACGCACTACCAGCGAATGGATGGGCAATTATTAGGAAACACGTTTCAAAACAACCTTTCGTAGCTTTCGAAACAATTTTATTCCGTCTTCAGCGAAATTTGTGATTATGATCACATGATTATTTCGAAAGACAGGGTGTCTTTTAACGGGAGCGTAGATCTTCATGAGGTCTTTTTCACGGATTTTGTCCCGTTCTTGTTGAGAAACACGGCATATAACCCGTTGGTAATGCTTTATTTAAGCTATCGGAGCTTTCGGTGTCATACCTCATACCAGAGGTCGACCACAGCGTAATGACCCGGAAGTGGTTATGGAACAATGTGTGAAAGCATCGGCAGTAGTAGAGCATGTTATTTCTTGCTCGTACCCGGAAGAAAGTTTAGAAACAATCAAGTTAGAACAAGAAAGGGATTTCAGGATTAGAAAATTGAAGGAAGCGATTTACATCAAACATTGTTCGTGCATGAATAGAGATGAAGGCATCGGGATCAGTGACATTTGGTCGACATTGTTCACCCGGACTTTAAACTAGAATGGACTTTAAAACTCATTGACACATACGAGGTTAAAACGAGATTTCGGTTGTGACAGCTGTTAATTTATAGACTGTTTTCGCTGATGACGGTTGTCAAGGTATGACACCGAAAGCTCCGATAGCTTAAATAAAGCATTACCAACGGGTTATATGCCGTGTTTCTCAACAAGAATATGAGATCTCACCCCGTTATCTTGAACCCTATTTTCAATATTTTGTCCCGTTGGTTGTTGTACGTTAGCAGATCTATAAGTAATCTGACACTTTCTCCCTACCACCGGATGGATGAGAGTAGTTATGAGAGAAACGCGTTCAGAAAACAACGTACAATTTTCCTCGAATATTTCGGAACGCTCGAGTTCCGTCTTCAGCGAGCGAGAGTTCCGAAATATTCGAGGAAAATTGTACGTTGTTTTCTGAACGCGTTTCTCTCATAACTGTTCTCATCCATCCGGTGGTAGGGAGAAAGTGTTAGATCTGCTAACTTACAACAACCAACGGGACAAAATCCGTGAAAAAGACCTCACATGATTATTTGTGATATCACAAATTTCGTTGAAGACGGAACAAGATTGTTCCGAAAGCTACGTAAGGTTGTTTTGAAACGTGTTTCCTAATAATTGCCCATCCATTCGCTGGTAGGGCGTTGTTTTCGAAGTACTTTCAGACATACTCTCGACTTCCAACGGGATCAATCCGTACTTGCCATCATGACAGAATCACTGATATAATTTATCACACTTTCATGTTAGTGTGGATCATCAAGGAAGGAATCCATCATTTCCGGTTAGCTACCATAACAGCATCTGCGTTAATTGGCTGAAACCGGTGACTATTAATATTAATAAATGAGCGAGGGATTTGAGCGACGGTCGTTAACGAGAAAAGACTCCACTTCTCTGTCCAGACATCGCCGGATGTAATATTTCGATGCTTATTACCGAAGCTTTAGAAGTCGCTGTAATGAGCTCTTGAAAGAAAAGGAAACCTGAAGTGAATGAGTAAAAGAACGATTTAGCAAACGCTCAAAGTTTTGCATTTTGTCACCTCCCAGAGCGAGCTTTATAAATACAGTAATACGACTTTCTATTATATCTTTAACTCTGTTGCTATATCAGCCACACTGCCAAGCTTAGGAGATAATGGTTTCTTCAGAACAAACGGAATGAATGGAAGAACGAAATGTGAGGAGAGTCACAAAATTGTCATCTGCTTAAAGCCCTCAATAACAATTCGCTATTACTCTTTCTTTATAGAGTCTATTTTTGTGGTAAATCTCTTATATATCTCTTTCGCAAGGGTAAACTTCTTTTTTCAATGGAACATTGTAAGTTGCGGCGTTATCAGATGTTTGGTGGCACTCACCCTGCAATATCTTCTTTTCCCCTCTTCGTGTAAGCTTGCAGTCATACACTCTATTATTCACCAAGCTGAACTCTTCCTTACTTGAACCGTTTCACGTCTACTTAATTTTAAAAAATTTTCCAATTCTTTTTTCCATTGTAAGGCTAATTTTGCTGTTTTAAATTAGGGGATTTATTTTAGGTTTTTAAATTTTCTAGTCAACTTTCCTTTAGCTATATAGTGTTTGAATTTTCATTTTAAAATCAGCTCTGCAGTGACTTGAGCGCCTCGTGAAGATTTCATTACTCAATTTCAAAGTACAGAACGATGGTTATGGTATCGGTTGCGAATACCTTTAAAGCCGCTTCAGCTGGATATTGTAGTATCGCAGCAGTGATCTATTAATCGCGTAAACCTTCGGTAAACTTTTGTTTGTGCTACGGAAGACCGGATACCTTAATTATGGATTTCACTCTATTTTATTTATTATGCAATTTATTAACGGACTATCCCGGATTTGAACAAAGTCTAAATGGATACATGCCAGAGACAAGCCGTGTTCAGCGGGTGAAGCACAGTACTCCTTTATTATTGTTTGTTAGAAAGTCCTTATTCAATTTATTTTATCTTATTTTCAGTTTATCGTGTTGTATTTTATTTTATTATCTTCTGTCTTCGTTTCCTTAATGCTGGTACTGCCTTTGCGGAGCAAGGGTGCGCGTGAGCGTCCGTTCCCGATAGGCGATACAAAACCAAAGTGCTTTTACTGGAATGTTGGGCACGTTTTATACTCGAGGAACAAAAACTAGAATTTGACATATCTAGGTTGGTTAAATGAAATAATCAATCAGCAATTACTCATAATCGGAGGAACTGTCTTAATTCGTGGCAAGTTCGCTCCCTTTTACTTCCTGGAGTTCGCGTGATTGATAGGCTACCGTCCACGTCGCTACAGCCTTATCATTTCACGCTGATGATGGAATACGGTGAGCCCTGGAAGGTTAGCAGATAGGTGCAATTAAATGGCCAATGAACGGCTTACTTTCCGTAAAATTTTGTATATATCTCCCGGAAACTTAGGGGACGAACTTTTCATGGATTATGACACTTCACCCGCCAAGAGATTGATCGTTGATTGATTCCTTGATTAGCGAACGTGGATATGTCAAATTCCAGTTTGTTCCTCAAGTTCGGATATGTTTTTTCGGTTGTCGACCGGTTTGGTGGTATCCGCAATAGATCTGAAAGATTATTGCAGATACCAGATCTATTACAAATACCATCAAACGGGTCGACAACCGAAAGAAGATATCCGAACATGAACAAGCCCGTTACCACACACCCAATTGTTCCTCAAGTATATAATTTGTGCACAGCGGTATATCAAATGAATTGGTTTGTGCCGCCTATATTGGACTTCACGTTCCCGCTTGGTCCACAGATATTGTCATTCTTATCTGACTACACTCGCTTTGTAAGTGCTTTTCAGAATTACTACTACTGACTGACCATTAATACTGAACTATTAAATAGAATTGTTGGGATTAAGGGCGTAGGATTTCGTAACGGTGCGTGTCTTCATATTTTGTTTATTACTGTTAATATTTTACCTGTCTGTCATTTAAGAACAGCATGAGGAGTTGTTCGAAAGTAAAAGGCGTTACAGAAAAAGATTGTTTAGTTTCAAATTTACTATAAGGTCCTGTTTAGGCGCTGATTACGCATGCAAATATCAGTTTACTCTTACCGAGATTTTGAGTGCATGCTGACAGCTATTCTGCCACTCCGTTGTACTCAATTTTGCACAGCAAGATATTCCTTATTGAACAGCGACTAATGTTTAGCCTTTTTCGCTATGGCGGAAGCGAAAAAATGAACGCTATACAAATTGGCGTATTTCAAATATGGGTTTATCCTTTCATCGCCTAATAAGTATTCACCTATGTGCTTTATCTGCGAGAAAGCGTTTTCAAACGAATCAGTGAAGCCATCAAGATTACAAGAACACTTGAAAAGAGTACATGCTGATAAGTCTAATAAGTGCTTGGTCTATTTTCAGTCACTAAATTCCGCAAAAACCCAACAGTGCGAAGTATGCTATCTTCTACTTCGCAAGAGGAAAATCATGGGCCACTAGCCTCCTACAATATTTAATTACTAATTGCGAAATTTGAAAGCAGCATAGCATCGGGGAAGAGTTATTGCTTCCTGTTATCAGTGAAGTTCTACGTACGTTCCTGCACATGTCACCGACTGAAATAATCAGAAAGATCCCGTTGAGCAATAATAATACCGTACAGAGGAGAATGAAAATAGGGTTTCTGATAATGGGGTGTGATCTCACATTCTTTGTCAGAAAACAAGGCTTTTAGACGTTACCCAAGCTTTTATAATAATTTCATCGGACCTATCGATGTCATGCCTTGACTAACGTCATCAGCGAATGTCCAACTTGTAACGCATACAGTCAACGGTATCTTCTTTAAAACGCGCATGCGTCTACACTTTCATAAAGCCGCGGGTTAAGTTTGTAGTCCCCTGCTGATTGGAATAGTTCGAGTGAACAATGTCGACCAAATGTCACTGATTCCAGTGCCATCATCTCTGTTTATGCACAAGCAGTGTTGGATATAAATAGCCTCTTTCAATTTCCTAACCCGGAAATCTCTTTCCTGTTCTCACTTGGTTACTTCCAAACTTTCATACGGGTGCGTGAATGAAACAACATGCCCCACCACCTCACATGCTTTCTTACATTGTTCCATAACCAATTCCGGGTTATTATTTTGCAGCCTTCCTCTTCTAGGGTTGTTCTCACCCATACTCCTTCTTTGTGCCACCCGGTACCTCTTCATCAAGGCCATATGCTGCTAGAAACGGTGTTCTATTGTATTTCCCGTTTCACCTATATAGACACTTCCACAACCACATTCGATCTTGTAAACCGCTCCTGTTGTCATCTTACTTGGGATCTTGTGTTTGTCTGAACGGCGAATGTTTGTTAAGCTATTGTGGGTATTAAAAACCACTTTAACCCCAATTGGCTTTGCAGTCTCTTGAACTTTTTCACCCACTTGAGGGTAGTACGGTAAAATCAATGTAGTGTCATTCCTTTCATTCTGTGTAACGTTCCGTTCATTTGTAACCACTTTTTTATCCTGTTCTTTATACATAATGATGTAAATTTTAAAGGATAATTGTTCTCTACAAGAATCCTCTGAACGTTGTCCAATTCTTTCTCTAAACATTTTTGACTGCATATTCTGAGAGCTCTGTCTACCATCCCTATAATGATAGCTCTCTTTACCTTAATGGAATGGCAAGAAGTGAAATCCAGAAATCTATCCGAATGTGTCGGTATCCTGTAAATCTTCGTTCTTAAACAGTCTTTCTTCCTTACTACAAGCTCGTCTAAGAAAGGTAGTTGCCCTTGTGCTTCTTTCTCCATGGTGATCGTGATAGTATCCGGGAGAAGACTATTTAAGTGTGCAAGTACGTTCTCTTCTGTGCCCTTCCTAACTATGGCAAAAATATCATCTGCGTATCTTTTAAAAACCTTAGGATTTCTACCTGAGGCCCTTGAGGTAAAGGACTTTTCCTCTAAATGTTCCACGAATATATCCACAATCGCCGGGGATAGAGGACTCCCCATAGGTCCTCCCATTGTTTCTGAGTACTAAAACCGTTCCATAGAAACTGGTTGCCCTTCTCCATTCAGTATTTAACCAATTCAGTGATGTGGTGTGGATTCAGTTTTGTTCTTTCATTCAATGTAGGGGTTGATGATAACAATTCCATTATAATGTTGTATGTGTAGTCAAGTGGTATGCTGCTGAAGACATCTCTCACGTCATAGCTTACCAGAACACCTTCTTCGTCCATTTTTTTGGCTCTGATTTCATGTACGAAAGATAGTGAATTTTTTGTATGGGAGATTTTCTTCACAATCAACGGTTTCAAGATTTTCTGCCAGATATCTGCGTAACTGCCTCGTCACACTTCTGTTGCTTGAAATCACCGGTCGTAACGGAACATTTTCTATATGTATCTTTGGTAAGCAGGAGATTTGTGGGCATTCAAAGTTGGATTTAAACGTGAGCCATTTAATAATGGTGTGTAATTTCTCCTCCTTTGTTTCCTCCCATATTCTCAATAGCGTTCGTGTTAATCCTATCCTGACATTCTCTGTTGGGTCTTCATCAAGTTTAGCATAGGTTCTAGATTGTCACAATTCTTCCACCTTGTTGTTGTAAGTTTCTCTATCCGTGAAAACGACCACATTACCTTTGTCGGCTTTCGTAATTACCAACGACCCCTCTTTGTGAAGGTCCCTAATAGCTTTGATTTGGGCTTTTTGTTAAATTCATCTGCGGTTTGTATTTTTGGTTTGCAAGACCAGCTGTGACTAAACTCCTAATCTGATCAGCTTTTGATCGATCTTCTTTTTTGATACCCAGTTCTATTCTACTGACATGGTTTACATAATTGACTTCCTTCCATGTGGGGCGAAGTTCAAATCTTTGGACAGGACATTCTTCTCAACCTCCGTAAATGGTTTGGAGCTCAGATTAATGACAAGTTTGTCCAAAGTCATTTCTTTTTTCAGTACTGCTCTTTTTTGTTTAGAGAATTCCCAAGACCTAGAGCACATAATTCTGTTGAACTTGTCTTCCAACTTCTTCTTTTCTTTATGCACTATATCCTCTGTTTAATGCTTAATCATTTGCTGGAAAATAAAAACATGGTTGAGGCCAATTTGGCTTATTAACTATTTTTCATGGTAGTTTAAAAAGGTCTGTAACTTTGCCAGTTCTTTGTGCCTTTGCTTCATCCTGTTTCTTAGTAGGAAAATCCTGCTTGTCTTAGTATGTTTCCACCTTACTGTTCTTCATTTGTCCTATCCGTAATTAAAAGGAGACCGAAAGAACGCTATAATCTCGACTTTTCTTGAGGAATCAAAGCTTGCGCCTCGTCACTTCCATTTTCATGACAATACATTCTGTAGTTCTTAAACATTCCACAGCCTGTCCGCCGTGAGCACGCTTTAAAACATTGAAATTCAATGCTCTTAAACTAATATGAAAACTGGTTAATAAGCCTAATTGGACACAACCGTGCTTGTATTTTCAAGCAAATGGTTAAGCATTCAAAAGTGGATATAGTGCTCAAAGAGAAGAAGAAGTTGGAAGAAAAGTTTAACAGACTTATGTGCTCTAGGTCTTGGGAATTCTCTAAACAAGGAAGAGCAGTACTGAAAAAAGAAATGACTTTGGACAAACTTGTCATTAATCTGAGCTCCAAACCATTTACGGAGGTTGAGAAGAATGTCCTGTCCAAAGATTTGAACTTCGCCCCACATGGAAGGAAGTCAATTATGTAAACCTTGTCAGTAGAATAGAACTGGGTATCAAAAAAGAAGATCGATCAAAAGCTGATCAGATTAGGAATTTAGTCACAGCTAGTCCTTGCAAACCAAAAATACAAACCGCAGATGAATTTAACATAAAAGCCGACATGAAGGCTATTAGGGACCTTAAGAAAGAGCAGTCGTGGGTAATTACGAAAGCGGACAAAGGTAATGTGATCGTTTTGATGGATAGAGAAACTTACAACAACAAGGTGGAAGAATTGTTACAATCTAGAACCTATGCTAAACTTCATAAGGACCCAACGGAGAATGTCAGGATAGGTTTAACAAGAAAGCTATTGAATATATGGGAGGAAACAAAGGAGGAGAAATTGCTCACCCTTATTAAGTGGCTCTAGTTTTAATCCAACTTTGAATGCCGACAAATGTTCTCCTTACCAAAGATACATAAAGAAAATGTTCCGTTACGACCGGTGATTTCAAGCAACAGAAGTGTGATGAGGCAGTTGTGTAGATGTCTGGCAGAAATTTTGAAACCGTTCACTGGGAAGAAAACCTCCAAAAAAAAAATTCACTATCTTTCGTACATTAAATCAGAGCCAAAAAATGGATGAAGAAGATGTTCTGGTAAGCTATGACATGAGAGATCCCTTTAGCAGCATACCACTTGACTACACATACAACATTATAATGGAATTGTTATCATCAGACCATACAATGAATGAAAGCAAAAAACTGAATCCACAACGCATCACTGAATTGGCTAAATACTGTATCGAGAAGGGCAACCAGTTTCCGTGGAACGGTTTTTAATACTCACAAACAAAGGGAGCACCTATGGGGAGTCCTCAATCCCCAGTGATTGTGGATATATTCGTGGAACATATAGAGAAAAAGGCCTTTACATCAAGTGTCTCAGGTCGAAATCCTAAGGTTTTTAAAAGATACGTAGATGATATTTTTGCCATAGTTACGAAGGGCACAGAAGAGAATGTACTTGCACACTTAAATAGTCTTCTCCCGGATACTATCAGATTCATCATGGAGAAAGAAGCACAAGGGCAACTACCTTTCTTATGCGTGCTTGTAGTAATGAAGAAAGACTGTTTAAGAACGAAGATTTACAGGAAACCGACACATTCAGGTCGACTTTCTGATTTCACTACTTGCCATCTCACTAAGGTAAAGAGAGCTATCATTGTAGGGATCGCAGACAGAGCTCTCAGAATATGCAGTGAGGAACTTTTAGAGGAAGAATTGGGCTACATTCAGAGGATTCTTGTAGAGAACAATTGTCCTCCAAAATTTGCGTCGATATGTACTAAGAGCAGGATAAAAAAGTGGTTAAAAATGAATGGAACGTTTCATCGCGTGAAAGGAATGACACTGCAGTGATTTTACCGTACTCACGTGGGTGAAAAAATACAAGAGACTGCAAAGTCAATTGGCGTAAAGTGGTTTATAATACCCACAATAGCTTAAGGAACATTCTTCGTTCTGACGAACAAAAGATCCCAAGTGACATGATACCAGAAGCGGTTTACGAGATCAAACGTGGTTGTGGAAGTGTCTATATAGGTGAAACGGGACATACAATAGAACACCGTTTCATGCAGCATATGGCCTTGATGAAGAGGTACCGGGTGGCACAAAGAAGGAGTATGGGTGAAGACAACCCTAGAAGAGGAAGGCCGCAAAGTAATAACCCGGAATTGGTTATGGAACAATGTAAGAAAGCATGTGCGGTGGTAGAGCATGTTGTTTCATGCTCGCACCCCGATGAAAGCTTGGAAGTACCCAAGTTAGAACAAGAAAGAGATTTGCGGGTTAGGAAATTGAAAGTGGTTATTTATATCCAATGCTGCTCGTGCATAAACAGGGATGAAGGCACGGGAATCAGTGACATTTGGCTGACATTGTTCACTCGAACTATTCCCATCACCAGGGGCTTGAAACTTAACCTGCGGCTTTTCGAAAGTGTAGGCGGATGCGCGTTTATGCTAGATACCGTTGATTGTAAGCGTTACAAGTTAGACATTTCCTGATGACGGTAGTCAAGGTATGACACAAAAAGCTCCGATGAAATTAAAAGCTTTACTAGCAGGTATAAACCTTGTTTTCTGACAAAGAATGTGCAGAGGATAATCGACGAAATGAGCAGTGACATAGAAGAAACTTTGCGTGGTTTTTTGAGGACTACATCATTTGCCTTGCATCTTGATGAATCCACTTTACCTGGCAATGAGATATTTGTGCTAGCTGACGTTCGCTTTATAAATGAGGAGCGTTTAACAGAGGAATTATTGTTTGCCAAGAAACTTGTAACCGACACTAAAGAAGAGTCAATAGTTCGCCCTGTAGAAGAATTTTTCAAAGAAAAGAATACCCCTGTGACGAGCATAATGACTGTGGCAAGTGACGGAGCGCCATACATGAGTGGGTTTATTGCGCGTTTGAAGATGGTTCCGAGTGTGTTAATGGTTCACTGCGTGATTCATCGGCAGCATTTGTTTTCAAAACACTTCAGCGACCGTTTGAGTTGGTCACTGCGGTTTGTCGTTGCAGCAGTGAACAAAATCAAGGGTAAATCGTTGAATGGGAGATTATTCAGTCAGTTGTGTGAGGCGACTGATGAAGATTTTAACCGTTTGTTACTTCATACTGAAGTTCGTTGGTTATCGAAAGGCACTTGCTTGAGCCGCTTTTATAGCCTTTTTGATACAGTTTTCGAATTCTTATGGGACGAGAATGCTACACATTGAAGAAGTTCAAAAGCGACATCGCATACCTAACGGAATTATACTCAAAAGTTCAATAAAATGAATTTGCAGTTGCAGGGCGGCAACCTTAACTTAATCGAAACGAAGGCTATTATGTCTGCATTTGTCTCAGAGCTAGTTATTTTCAAACAAAATTTAGGACGCGACGAGCTCTGTTAGTTCCCACTCCTCGCCGCACTTAAGAAAAATGCAGAAGTCGCTGATGACGATATTTTGGTGTATTGCAATCACTTTGAAATGCTGCATGCAGATTTCATGAAACGATTCAGTGACATTCTATCCATGAAAATTCCAGACTGGGTTGTGGGTCCATTCTGCAATGTGTAAGAGGCAGAAACGGAACCATAGGAAGAGTTATTAGAACTTCAAAACAATGATGAGTTAATACCGAAGTTTACGGGCTGATGTCACCGGCTTTGGTTGCAGCGACAAATAGCACAACTTCATCCTCTGTTATGGGCTGTTGTGGGAAAGTTTCTTATCGCTATTCCATCGTCGTACTTAGCTGAACATGGATTCAGTGCAATTACTGACCTGCTGAGTAAGAAAAGGAATCGGCTGCAAATAGTGAAACGAGGCGACCTATGAATAATCCTCACAAATATTAATTCCGAAGTAAATGAATTAACTTCACTTCATCAGGCACATCCTTCGCATTGAGAAATAATTTGTTATGTTATACTAAGGTTAATAAAGGATTACTGACATGAACTTTCATTGTAATCTCTTTTCCCACTTGTCAAAAAGCTTTTGCTACGCATCTTAAGTTTCCTTCTATTACATTGCACACGGAACGTCTTGTAATCCGAAGACAGTCAAAATCCCGAAGGTGGAAATCCTGAAGTCGCAATCGCGAACGGTCAAAACACTGAAAGTACAAAATCCGGATGGTCGAAATATCGAAATGAAAAACTACCATTATCTTGCCTCTCGGTCTCTTAATTAAGTATTAATAATATCATTTACACGATATTGATCGTTCAGGGTTTCGACCTCCTAGATTTTGACCATTCGTGATTTCGTCACTCAGGATTTCGACATACATCCCTTGTAGTGATCCGCAAGGCTTCACAATTTTATTGTTACGGAAGGCAACCTGTTTAATATGCAGAGAAAGTCATTGAACCGATAACGGAGGAATATCTTGAAACGCCTTGACCTATCTTCACCATCGACTCAACTGAAGTCTGTGTAGTGGACGACAGAGATCGATGCGGGGGCGATGACAAAATATTTGTCTCAAAAGGGGGCGATGGCACCATAAAGTTTGGGAACCACTGCGCTGTACTTTTCTTTACGCTTTTTCTTAGAAAGGAGAACGTTATACTTCCGGTCGTCGTCAGTGCAGCGGGGCTCCAACATACTCGCTACGCCTGTTCAAATTGGTTGGCCTGAGAACTGCTGTACAAGGTATTATCCGGGTTTGCCCAGCTGTTTCTCTGATCGACGGAGGAGAAACGAAAGCCCGCTGTACCGCATTCGATTTACGCATCCCCATTCCAGGTTGACGTATTACCGTATCATTTCCCTTCCGTTACGTACAATGCTTCTTAATCTGTCGTTGTCCTTCTTTTTCTGCACACTTCCAAGGATGCAACTTTCCCTGACGAAGTTTGTTCAGGTCGACCAAGCGCTTTTGTGCACTTGCGACCAAGTGTGAGGTTTTGATCGTTTGGAGCATGATCCCTTCCACGTAACTCGTCTGCTGAAGACATTTGCTCCTGTGCAAAGTTTCGAATTCCATCCGCAGCTGAACTGCCCTTGCCTAAGTCGTTACTCGTTTTGCCAATATAGCGAAAATGTTAATAGAATAAGAAAACTAAATTGCGAAAACAGTACCAGACTATTTCCTAGGCCGATCGTTCGCTTTCCCATTCCTATGAGCCATTTTGCCGATTGAGCTGCATTTGAAAAATATCCATGGTTCACTGCCTTATGTTATCCATTGTACTTTCGCTTGTTCTCGCGCAGTAGTCCGACGACTAAACATCCATACTGTTGCTGCCATGGACCCTTTTCTTTTAGTAAATTAACTGTAAACCGTATGATTAGCTTAGCGGGCTCTTCATTCTTGTGTGAAGTATTTACAATGTACAGAGCGGTATATAACTTGCCATGCGAACTTCGTAGGGGCGTGTTCCCTCAAGTCATCGTTCCTTCTTGTCTACAAAGAATTCTCCTGTAGGCCGCGAACGGGTAGTACGTTATGTTACTTTCAAGTTAGAATGTCCTCTTTGTGGTCGGCTGACTTCAGTGGGCTTCTTGAGCCTTTTGAACACGCACGCATATATGTATATACATACATTGCGGGAAAAATCTTTGTTTAAAATCTAATAATCGTTCTGCACTGATCACCATGTCTACACTCACTGTGCTCTGTTGCTGTGCCATTGGATGACTGAATTATTTGACCATGGGACGGACGGGACACGAGATGGGTTGAAAGATTCTATATGTAATAAGCAAGTAAAATTTGAGAAAGCAATTGATTACGCAATGGTCAAGCCACTGCTCATTTCTAGCGTTATGGAGAAGCCTATTTTTTGTGGGCTATTTTGCTTTCGCATCTTTTAGCATCCTCCTTGTACTCTCGTCAGCATATTGAGGAAACAGAAGGACGAAAAAACCACTATACTTGTTTCGTGAGATGGTAATTATCGTTCGAAACAAAGAGACAGCTCGTTTGTGCGTTTCCAATTTGCTGCTGATGACTGGATGAGGCAGGTTCCGATAGCCGCGAAAGTAAAATTATCCGTGAAAGTAGGGCAAATCCTCGGATGGGGTAAGTAACAAATACGAAATGTAAGTAAAGGTTGCTGAAATGCTGCGAAGTAGTCGAAAAGTAATGCGTAACTAAATCGTAATCGGAATGATCAGGTATTGAAGAGTAGCCGAATGCGTTACCATCGAATGGTATATACCATTAGAAACCAAACGGCGCTGGTATGCTTTGAAGATAAGGTCCCAGGAATCGTTCAATTGTGCGATTGACAGCAACTTTTGCTGCCGAGGCTTTAGCTGAGGCTGGCGGAACGTTGATGGATATTCATAGTAACGAACGTTTGGAGAGAAAGCGAGAATACTTGCTCTCATTGATGCAATCCTTTGCATAACGGCGGACTGGTTCATTTGTAATTGGAAAAGTTGCACTCATGTGATCGGAAGCTTTTCATTCCTTCGTGTGTCGAATAGTTGGTTCGACGTAGTGCTCCTAGTGACTCTGCATTCTCAGTGCTTCTTAACTTTATGTACGCGGTGAGAAGGATGGAATTTCTACCTAGCGGAGTTGAATGTGGCTTTCTAACAACCGTAATCTCGTAATGTGAAAATGGCCAAGTGTGGTGTATTAACAGGTCCCTTTTTCAATAAGTCATACTTCAATTTGTTTTACCGTTAGCGTTAAGTTCGATTCGTCGCCTCTTTGCTGTCAGCCCATTTTCATTAGCGGAACGTTTCAGTTTCCACCAGCAAGGACCTTATCATCTGCGCATTGTCTGTTTCGAATTGAGAAACGCTGGGAAATTATTTTTTCTGCCACAGTAGAAACTCAGTTGGACACAGCTCCACCCGTTCGTTATTATGAATAACCGTCAACGTTCCGCCAGCCTCAGCTAAAGCCACGGCAACAAACGTTACTGTCAGTCACACGATTGAACGATTACTGGGACGTTTTCCTCAAATCATACTAGCAGCGGTCACTTTCTAATGGTATATACCATTCGATGATAACGCCTTTGACTACTGCTCTTCAATACCTGATCATTCCGCTTACGATTTAGTCACGCATTACTTTTCAACTACTTCGCAGCGTTTCACCAACCGTTACTAACATTTCTTATTTGTTACTTACCCCATCCGAGGATTTGCCCTGCTTTCATGGATAATTTTACTTTCGCAGCTACCGGAACCTGCCTCATACAGTCATCATCAGCAAATTGGAAACGCACGAACGAGAAGCCTCTTTCTTTCAAGCATTAATTATCATCTCACGAAGCAAATATGTTGGCCTTTTCGTCCTTCTGTTTCCACAATAAGCTGATGACAGTACAAGGACGATACTGAAAGATGCGAAAATGAAGTAGTCCACAAAAAATAAACTCATCCATAACATTAGAAATAAGCAGTCGCTTGCCAATTACGTAGTCAGTTGCTTCCTCAAATTTTACTTACTTATTACACATTGGACCTTTCAATCCATCTCGTGTCCCCTCTGTTCAATGGTCAAATAAGTCAACCATCCAGTACAGCTGCACAGTGCACAATGACCATGGGCATGGCGATCAGTACATAACGACTATTGAATTTAAAGCATACACTTTAAAAATGAATTAAGGTATCTTAAACTGTTCTTTAAGTTCTATGCCTTTGGGCATTATCTTCTGTTCTTCCTAGGCTTACTAATATTTTTCATTTGCTTCCGTATATTATGTTCATAGAATGTGGCATTGTTCTTGACTTAGCATGTTGTCCAAATCTCCGCCGTTAGTTCACTGTTTCGACTGAAGAATTGCTTCTGAATTTTCCCTTGGGCAAGGTGAACTCTGCATAGAATTCTATAGGATGGGCCTACCCTGCGAATAGTTTTTATGGTAATTTCCATACCGTGCGATCTTTGTCGTCTCGGATGTCTTATAACCGAACATGTCGACATAGCTTACACATTGTTGCCAGTCGTAAGATTTGATAAGCCTGCTTTAAACGTATGAAACAGTCGCATTCAGTTTCGTAGATAAGTTCAATTTGATCAACAAGCACTAGCTGAGCCATGTCTTTGCTGACTAATGACCGTGTGCCTATTGTGCTTTTGGAAAGAATATTGGAATGTTGCGGCTGAAGTGCTCGTTGACTTCTATTTACTGATACCCGTGAGAACACCAAAACAACGTAACCAATGGTTAGTTGCTTAGTTATGCTAGTGAAAAACGAACGAACAGTGAACGTGCGGTCATTTATTTCCGAGCTTTCGGAATAAACGATCGTACGTTCACTGTTCGCCTGTTTTTCACTATCATAACTAAACAACTAGCCATTGGTTGGGTTGTTTTGGTGTTCTCACTAGTATCAGTGAACAGAACTCAACGGGCGATTCAGCTGTAGCATTCCAATATGATCCAAAGCCCCGTTACGAAAAAAGCAGCCTTCAAAGACATTTAAGTAGCACACCGTTCCCACAGCCTTGATTTAGCCAGGCGACACGAACGACTTTTGAAAAGAATTTTGGAATTGTGTGAAAACGGCAGAATACCCGTTCGTCAATGCTTTACTTCAAAAGCGTAGCTTTCGGGACCTCTCTTGGTCCCGTCTTCAGCGCAAATTTTCAGACGCAACATATCGTGCGAGTATCACAGTCACGAGTCCTAGTCATTGATACTCGCACGATACGTTGCATTTGAAAATTTGCGCTGAAGACGGGACCAAGAGAGGTCCCGAAAGCTACGCTTTTGAAGTAAAGCATTGACGAACGGGTATTCTGCCGTTTTCACACAATATGAAACTGAAACCGGTGAGAAATCCAATATTCAAGAAGAATTTTGGGATTCAAAAATCGGGTATTTTTCCATATCACCCCGACCTATTGTAGCACAGTTGATCCAAATGAATACTAAGCAGAAATGATGAGATGGGAATTGAGAATATCGTTGCAAGTGACTTTTGGTTCAGTAATCTGTGGTTTTCTGATGATCCTCAGATCTACTTGCATGAGCACCTAACAATGGGAATTTTATTTGCTTTCCAGTTCTATGAATATGATTTTTTTAAAATGTCGTTGAGATGTAAGGGAAATTTCCGTCCCGTTCTTTGTTATAACGAAGACATCCTCGGGTACATAAGCTCAGAAGCATGTGGAGGGATAAAATCGCGAACTCTGGGCATCTCTATTTCTTGCTAATTTTCGACGAAGATTTTCACTTTGACAGGTCATATTCAACTTCCCGTAGGAACTCCATTTTATGTTTTCAAGAAAGCTTGGAAAGGAAGGTGATCGCCTTTCATCATGCTCGAAAATGCTATTTTATCTTTACGAAATGAATTCTGCTATGTTTTCCATTTAGGATTTTCGTCTTTGCTTAGCAACTCTCCTAATAGCGTTAGAATGTGCTAAGCATGTTGCTGGCGAAAAGTTTTTCAGCGTCGTTGCTTATTAAGACCTGCAACCTAGGTACAGGTATATTCTTGAGCACACCACAAGTTTTCATATCGCATGCAATCTGGAAGTATCCTAGGTCTTTTGGTGCAAAAGTTGATTTATTGCAAAGTGATTCGGACGAAATGCCATACGACAGAATATTAGGACAGATTTTAGAAAATTGGATAGCAAAATTCTGAGTGGGCAAAGTTCCGAAAGTTAAGTAACTTAAAACTTAATATGGGAACATTTCTAAGAGTGAGTTATTTTCACTCCGAAAGCATCGTTGAGGAGTGTATGCGTCATTGTCAGGAATGTTTTCGATGAGCAAGACGGTCAGTAATGTAGTCAGCGTACGCTTGGGCTTAAGGTTGCGCTTTCAAACAGGAAAGCCTAGGTCTATTATGAATAATTGATGGTTAACCGTAAACAAACAAAAGAATAAATTCGCGGATGTAAAAACATATAATGAAAAATGAGCGGTACGGTGTAGCGCTGCAAATGGTAATTGCGCTGTAAGTGCATTTATGATAGCCAACTTATTCCCTGGTTCATTGAGCAAGGTGTTCACGTTTCCTCGCAAAGCAAATTTCTATGTAGTATACTTATTTTCGAAAGCGCCACTAGGGTACTTCTAAGCTGTTGGTCTGACTAACCCTTAAATAATTTTATTTTAAGAATTTTTACTACCATGATTACCTGTCGTTTAGCACAATGGCGCCCACTGCATTGAGAATAGCTATCAATTTCCAACTAGTACTTTCTAACGGATCTGGAATTGGTTTACAAACATTATTCATAAAGAGTTTGGATACTTTTTTAAACTACATCTGAGCCAGCCTGATAAAGACTTCTACTCTGCGTCTGTGAAGTTTGGTAATAATGGAGCTATTTTGACGGTTTAAATCATGTAAAATCTTATGTTGAATTTCCGTTTCGGTATTTGATGCAGTAGCTTCATTATTAAATCGTCATTTTCAAATACCTTTGCTTGATTCCGTGGAGGAAAGGGGATGTTCTACAAATTCCATCAACTAAAGTACAGCAGCACTTCGATTATTCGGACTATGCGAGATCAATAGTAGTCTGCATAATAGTCGAACTGAACAATTCTTAACATTTGTGCTCTTCGTTTATTGTAAGCCAGTGTTTCTCAACCTTTTCCCCGCAATCGCCCCCCAGGACCTTGCCGTCGCCCCTTATCGCCCCCCTGGACATCACAATCGCTCCTCTGCTCTGATTGGTCCGCTGCGACCTACGGAAAACTGGCTGATTTATTCATAGTATGATTTATTCATAGGTTAAGTTTTGGACGTTTGCAATTTTTGAAATTAAGTAGTAAGTTGGAGATTGAGCCTTTAATAAGCTGTGCTTTCGTAGGATCTGCTTTTGACAGGGAATGTTCAACCGAAGCAATAGTATCCAGAAACGGAACGGATTTGAGCACCGGTACCATGTTTAATCCTTTTTTAAGACACTAGTTTCATCTGTGGAGAGAACTTTAGAACTGAGATTGACTATAAGTCTATCATCATTCAACCTGAGGTCATGAATAGTCCTGCGACGCTACTCCCAAAGTGTTTCCAATTGCAACTGAGTCATAATGATAGCTCTAGGATTCAAAAAATCGTTGAAGTAGCTGGCTTGTCTCTCCTTCGAACCACAATCAAAGGGCACAGAAAAAATATTGCTCATCTACGGGTCTTGCGCCAACGGACAGTAATCTTCTTATTTCGGACGATCTCTCCAGAACTTTTTCTACGCTCAGTTCTCATATTAGCCAAACTTGTACGGCAGCTAGCCTTAGAAAAAACTAGGATATTAATGGGAAGTTCGACGACCTGCTAACCTTCACCAGACTGGGAGTTTCGCAGGACTATCCATGACCTCATGTTGAATGATGATAGTCAGTCTCAGTCCTAAAGTTCTCTCCACAGATGAAACCGGTGCCCATAAAAAAGGATTAAACTTTATACCGGCGCTCAAATCCTTTCCGTTCCTGGATATTATTGCTTCGGTTGCACTTTCCCTTTCAAAAGCAGGTCCTACAAAGGCAGGGCTTATTAAAGGCTCAATCTCCAACTTACTACTTAATTTCAAAAATTGCAAACGTCCAAACCATAACCGCTTGAAACGACTGGCTCTCAAAAGCCTCAGAAATCAACATGACCTGACCATTACTGAAGCTGACAAAGGCAACGTCGTGGTTCTGTTAGATAGACCTTCCTACATACAAAAGGTTAACGAACCGTAAACAATGACGTACCGTTCTATTCCCTCTGACCCAGCAAGTAGAGTTAAGAAGAATCTCCTCTCTCTACTAGATGGCATAATTCAACAGACAAATGACGCTCAACTAATGAGGATAAGACAGAGTGTTTATCTTTCCGGAAATGCAATCTGCCCGGAATTGTATGGACTGCCTAAGATTCATAAACCAGGAGTACCTATGAGACCACTTGTTTGTACCGTAGGTAGCATTACTTCGAACATTTGTGCCTACTTCAAAAACTTGATCATCCCTCTGACGGGAAAAATGACTTCCCCATGTACAAAATTGCAGGGATTTTTTTACTGATCTGAAAGCTATAAGACTACTTCCAAATGACGTTTTTGTCAGCTGTGATGTCAAAGATTTATTCACCAGTATTCCTATTCCACACGCGATATCCGTTTTAAAGAACGTTTTGGATGGTGACAGAATTGCCACGAAGAACTAGACTCAACCCAATCCTCATCTCGAAATTAGTATCGTTTTATCTACTGGAAGAATGTAATTTCAAGTTTGTTGGTGTGTTTTCACGCAGAAGGATGGAGTACCGACGGGCAGCCCTCTCTTTCCGGTTATAGCCGAGATTTTCATGGAGCATTTCGAGGAAAAAGCCTTCCAAGACATAGACATTGCTATATCGCCACATTTCTTCAAACGATATGTTGGTGATATCTTCGCGATAATTACTGAAGGCAATGAGGAACTCTTCCCTAACCACCTAAATAGCCTATTCCCTGACAAGATCAAACTAGCAATGGAGAAAGAAGTAGACAAAAAACTTCCATTCCTGGATGTACTAGTAATTATTACTAACGATCGATGTACCAAAAGTAACGGTTTGCAAGAAACCAACAAATTCAGGGAGATATACACATTTCACTTCGCATCACCCAATCTCCACGAAACGCGGGATTGTCAAAGGGATGGTGGACAGGGCGATTTCCGTTGGTGAAATGGAATATCTTCCTCAGGAGATTGAGTACATCAAAAATTCGCTACGTGATAATGGCTACCCAGACAAATTTGTTTCTTCGACCATTAGAGACAGCTTATAAAAACGAGACAGATCCAAACTACGACCGAGGTAGCTCAACCACTAAAAATTACGATAGTATATGTACCAGGACTGGGAGAGATTATCAAACAGTTAGGACTTGAATTAAACTTCAGGGTCTTCTTTAAAAGTTCAACCAACCTTAGCCTATACTCAGAAATGACAACTCAAGAGCCCCAAAGGAGGAGGTTCCCGGGGTAATATACCAGATTAAATGTTGTTGCGCCGCCTTTAAAATAGGAGAAACGGACAACAGTTTACACCACAGGTTTGGTGAACACATGGCGGCTGCCGAACGTTATAAAACGGCGCGGAATAGAAAAGGAGGCGTTCAACCAAATAAGAGGAAAGGACGACCACAAAGACTGTACATGGAAAAGACTATGGAAGACGCGATAACGGCCTCAGCGGTCGTTGAGCACTACTCTCAATGCTCTAACGTCCTCCAACCATATATACATTGCCGCGAGAGCCTTTTTCCCTTAGGAAAATAAAGGAAGCCCTGCTTATCAAAAATAACAGGTTCTTCAATCGCAACAAGGGTGTGGGGGTAAGTGATGTTTGGTCAACAGTAATCTCAAAAACGGGTTGCTCAACCCCAATCCCCCTCCCGATTTTGTGTTACCCAATTTGGACATTTCGCTTACGACTGAGCAGGTAGCTCCGAAAGCTTCGAACATTCTCGTTAGGGGTACGGGTATTTCATTGTTGATTTACATTGTACTTTCCGGTTCAATAAACAGGTTCAACTGCAGTGTACAAGAAAGTTGTAAGTATTCCTCGGTGTACTGATTATGAGAAAGAGTAACATGCGCAGAACTACCGTGTACAGAAATCCAACCGGTTCTAGATTAAACCCTAACTATGCCTCACATCAACCGAATCCAGTCCCGTTTGGCATTATCAATGGAATGGTAAACAGAGTCTTTGAGCTCTGCGACGAAGAGTTTTTTAATCATGAACTCAAATACATAGAAAGAGTTCTATGGCAAAATGGTTAGCCGCGAAATCTTGTCCGTTCGGTAATTCAGAAGCGAAGCAGGAACAAAACGGAATGTGCAAGAAATGCTTCGGACGAACCCGCTCCTCCCTCGACTTTCTCTCTACCCGTTCTTGTTGTTGATTATTACAAATGTTTGTGGGAATAAATCAAGAGATTATGCAATGCCTTGAATTTCAAGGTTTATTTCAGATCAGCTTTGAGTCTCAGGTCGTTGTTACGAAACGACAGAGTTAAATTGGCGGGTGAGTCAGTTAAGGGTTGTGTCTACAGGCTACTTTGCCAATGCTCAGTTTTTTACAATGGTGAAATGGGCAGAATACTGCAGCACTAGTTTAAGGAACACTTAAAGCATTCAGAGATACCAAAATGATGAAAACTGACTAAATGGGATAGTGAGGGCCAATGGACGAGGAAGTCTACATGCGTTAGACCCTCGCATCATGCAGAACCAGCTGACGACGTCGGCCGTCTTTGGTCATACGTCCGTATGTAAGCACAACCGGGTGGCGTTCCAGTTATGCAAAGAAATCCAGAAAGGCCGTAGAAAAATTAAGGAAGCACTGTTCATTCAGCAGATTGATTGCTTTAACAGAGATCAAAGAGTCGCAGTTGGCAATATTTGATTTGACGTAGGAAATGTTGGGAAACCATTGACTCCTTAAGGTAAACTTTTGTTGACCCTCAGAAAGAGCGGTTATCCTCTATTTCGCGATGAAGATTAAAGCAGTGCGTTTCGAAAGCTCCGCTGCAACTTTTGCCGTTGCGAATACAAAGTAGACTGTTCCTAGAAGAGGTGTTTACTTAGTGTTCGTAATGCTCACAGAGGGGATACAGCCGGAGACCGTCCATCCATAATGACTGGCAATGGAAATTTGTTTCTTCGATAAATTTCCGGACGAGTACTACAAGCAGAATAAAAAATCTGCCGGGTTGGGATGTATGCTCCTGGTACCTTATTCTAGTGGAATGCTTGTCGAAATATTCAACATCTGGTTGTCAATAGGCTTTCCAATTCCAAAATACCTTTGAAAAGCACAATAGGTACGTGGTCATTAGTCAGCAAAGGGAGGGTTCAGCTGGTGTCTGTTGGTCAAATTGGACTTGTCTGCAAGACTGAATGCGAATCCTTAGTGCAATGTGTAGACGTTCAAGGGAGCACATAGCCTCGTACGTCTAAGGAAGGCATGCGAAATCATCCGCGTGACAGCAATGTGCAAGCTAGATTGGCAGGTTGGTTTGTGAGACATCGGGGACGGAGACGACAGAAATCAGTGGATTTAAAATGTATGATGGATAATTCTTTCTCAGAAAACACGGCTTTTACCCGTTAGTAATGCTTTTAATTTCATCGGAGCTTTCGGTGTCATACATTGCCTACCGTCATCAGCGAATGTCTAACTTGTAACACTTACAAGCAACGGTAGCTTGTTTAAAACGCGCCTGCGCCTACACTTTCGTATAGCCGCAGGTTAAGTTTAAAGTCCCCTGTTGATGGGAACAGTTCGAGTGAGCAATGTCGACCGATTCACTGCCACTGATTCCCTTGACTTCATCTCTGTTTATGCACGAGCAGGGTTGGGTATAAATAGCCACTTTCAATTTCCTGACCCGAAAATCTCTTTCTTGTTCTAACTTGGTTACTTCCAAACTTTCATACGGGTGCGTGAATGAAACAACATGCCCTACCACCTCACATGCTTTCTTACATTGTTCCATAACCAATTCCGGGTTATTATTTTGCAGCCTTCCTCTTCTAGGGTTGTTCTCACCCATACTCCTTCTTTGTGCCACCCGGTACCTCTTCATCAAGGCCATATGCTACTTGGAATGATGTTCAGTTGTATGTCCCGTTTCTCCTATATAGAAACTTCCACAGCCACATTTGATCTCGTAAACCGCTCCTGGTGTCATGTCATTTGGGATCTTTTTTTGTCAGAACGGAGAATGTTCCTTAAGCTATTTTGGGTATTAAAAACCAGTTTAACCCCAATTGACTTAGCAATCTCTTGTATTTTTTTACTTACCTGCGGGTAGTACGGTAAAATCAGTGTACTGTCATTCGTTTCATGCTGTGTAACGTTCCATTCATTTTTAACCTCTTTTTTATCCTGTTCTTTATGCATAATGATGTAAATTTTGGAGGATAATTGTTCTCTACAAGAATCCTCTGAATGTTGTCCAATTCTTTCTCTAAAAATTCTTGACTGCATATTCTGAGAGCTCTGTCTACCATCCCTATAATGATAGCTCTCTTTACCTTAATGGGATGGCAAGAAGTCAAATCCAAAAATCTATCCGAATGTGTCGGTTTCCTGTAAATCTTCGTTCTTAGACAGTCTTTCTTCCTTACTACAAGCACGTATAAGAAAGGTAGTTGCCCTTGTGCTTCTTTCTCCATGGTGATCGTGATAGTATCCGGGAGAAGACTATTTAAGTGTGCAAGTACGTTCTCTTCTGTGCCCATCCTAACTATGGCAAAAATATCACCTACGTATCTTTTAAAAACCTTAGGATTTCGGCCTGAGACCCTTGATGTAAAGGCCTTTTCCTCTAAATGTTCCACGAATATATCCGCAATCACCGGGGATAGAGGACTCCCCATAGGTGCTCCCTTTGTTTGTGAGTATTAAAAACCGTTCGATGGAAACTGGTTGCCCTTCTCGATACTGTATTTAGTCAATTCAGTGATGTGTTGTGGATTCAGTTTTGTGCTTTCATTCATTGTAGGGTCTGATGATAACAATTCCATCGTAATGTTGTATGTTGGTCAAGTGGTATACTGCTAAAGAGATCTTTCACGTCATAGCTTACCAGAACATCTTCTTCGTCCATTTTTTGACTCTGATTTCATGTACGAAAGATAGTGAATTTCTTGTTTGGGAGGTTTTCTTCCCAGTGAACGGTTTCAAAATTTCTTCCAGACATCTACACAACTGCCTCATCACACTTCTGTTGCTTGAAATCACCGGTCGTAACGGAACATTTTCTTTATGTATCTTTGGTAAGCAGAACATTTGTGGGCATTCAAAGTTGGATTTAAACTAGAGCCACTTAATAAGGGTGTGCAATTTCCTTTCCTTTGTTTCCTCCCATATATTCAATAGCATTCTTTTTAAACCTATCCTGACATTCTCCGTTGGGTCTTTATGAAGTTTAGCATAGGTTCGAGATTGTAACAATTTTTCCACCTTGTTGTTGTAAGTTTCTCTATCCATCAAAACGACCACATTGCGTTTGTCCGCTTTCGTAATTACCAACGACTGCTCTTTCTTAAGGTCCCTAATAGCTTTGATTTCAGCTTTTGTTAATTTCATCTGCTGTTTGTATTTTTGGTTTGCAAGACCAGCTGTGACTAAACTCCTAATCTGATCAGCTTTTGATCGATCTTCTTTTTTGATACCCAGTTCTATTCTACTGACAAGGTTTACATGATTGACTTCCTTCCATGTGGGGACGAAGTTCAAATCTTTGGACAGGACGTTCTTCTCAACCTCCGTAAATGGTTTGGAGCTCAGATTAATGACAAGTTTGTCCAAAGTCATTTCTTTTTTCAGTACTGCTCTTCTTTGTTTAGGGAATTCGCAACACCTAGAGCACATAAGTCTGTTTAATTTTTCTTCCAACTTCTTGATGTAGATTGATAAAGGTGTTGAAACATCTGCGGTTGCGGAGTGTATTTTCCCCAATTTTGAAATTGCCTGCGTTCCAGTGTTTTGCGTTGTATCTTTAGCTTAAGGCGCTATTTCTCGTGTACGAACGACGCAGTCGATCGTGGCCTGTACGTTCGTGTCCGTGAAATGTAGATATGGAATATGGAAACGAAGGCACGTTGCAAGATGCAAGTCCAGTGCAATTGTGTGAGCAAATCCATAAGTAGCGTTTCGATTAATCTACTTATGCATGCCGACAAAATGTCGATAACGGGAAGAGCATCGGCAGCTCAAGCGTAAGATTTGAGTAATCGAATGCGCAATTTTTGGGATTCCGTTTTGAAAGTCAACAGCCTTTGCTCGCTGATCGCTAAATCAATCGTCGTCGTACGTGTCCACCGCCTTGTTCGTACGGTTGAGTTGCCGTCTGTCCGCTGCGGTGCAACAATGCAAAGTGCCAGAAGCTACGCAGATTCCATTAATCAAATAAATAAGCCATCCCAATAGCTGCACGAGGTCATTCATGGTGACGTTTTATTACGCCGTTGGCAAAGGAAGCTCCGTCTTTCAGTCTTCCGCGTCTACTGACGAGGGGATTTTGCGCAATTTGCATTTTGCAATGGACGCCTGTGCCGAAGCGGCAGTTTGCTTTCTTCGCTCGTTCGTTTGCTTTCATTCGACCTTGTCGCAACTGAGTACTAGCGAAATGTCAGTTGTACCTTTTTGTAGTATTCGCTTTTGTCCGTTGAACGATGACCGGATGTGGAGAGCAGTGGCGCATACGGAGTGGTCGTCGGCAATCATTGAGACGAACAGGGTCCTTTGCCTTCCGAACGGTTTGTCATTGACGGATACTGTATATATTGGTCGATTACCCGCAGGTTCAGTCGACTTGCGATCGCCAAGCAGCGCGTATCGATTGGCACAGCCTTTTACGGAGTGGATATTATTGAACACGGACACGCAGACACGTGCGAAGCGTCGCTGTTCTTCAGACAGATTGGGAGAGTGTGTATGTGTGAGTGTTGGAGCGAGCCTTGTTGTCGACGACTTCTCTCCGTTTAGCTTCTCGTTGCTCCATTTCTCCTCTTTGACCGTATCGCCGCCGCAAAGTCCGAACGAAGGTGAGACCAAGCGGTCAATTGAAGATTTTAACAATCGCCAATTTACGAACGCTATTCGGCTAACGAGCGACGCTCTTTTCCAGCTTGCATATATTTGCAAAATGCATTGATTTGTCCGCCTATTTGCTCAGCCACTCCCGCAGATATATACGCAGTGTTGGAATAGGCAAGTGGCGCCAGCCACTGTCGCCACGCGCGCGCCCGCGGTCATCCTTGCTGTTTTTGCGGGATTGCCAACGCATATCGGATATCCCAACGGATTTTATCCGCTCCCTGTTGAAGGTTGCCGCGTTCCCTCAACGAGCATGCCGTCCTGCGAGCCCCCTCTGCGCCGGTGCTCCTACGTGCGCAAGCGGCTGTTTATGCAAATTGACGCTCAAACTGCGTTTGGGGCCCGTTTTTCCAGCAAACAATTGATTTGCATTTTTTATTAATTACCATAACGTTCGTCTTGGCGCTTTCCCTGTACGACGCGACCGACCCTATCTCGTTGGCCGTCGACAAGCCGCCTCAATGGCCATACGCTTTTCCCGAGTGTATGTTGGCGAGCAGCCGCCGCACTCCTTCGCATTCGAGGTACGTCTTTGGCCAACCGACGCTTTCGTCAACGCCTTCCAATGGCCCATTGATTTGGCTGCGTTGGAAGCAACGATAGTCGGGCGGCGGCGTTGGATGCCGTGTATATCCGATCGTTTGAAACGAAGTTTTCAAAAAAAGATCCAAATAGGGATTGTCGTCGCGCGAAAAAATCACGTGATCCCTTCGGCGATTGACGCCGAACCCTTTGCGCGCCCAATCGATCACCCAAAGTGGCCAATTAGGGGCGCCCCCTCGACGGGCTCGAAAGCAGTGTCCTTCGCTCCTTTTAAGCGGCATTGATTCGCGCCTCGCTGTGACGGCGACGACTTTTTCGTACTTCTTGCCACCGTTGGCACGTTGCCGGGCGCCTCGAGGTTAACGCAACTTGGCGACCCGAGCGCCGACATGCGGGTGAACAAGCTGAGTAGCCATTACTCTTGCTTATTCGCTTGTTTTCGGCCTTTAGATGTTTTGGCGGTCGCTCGCGGCATTGTCCAGCGGAAGCAATGAGGCACAAGAATGTCGTAACCAATGAGCGGTTGCCAATTGGAAGCGGAGTTGAAGCCATCGCTTCCCATAGGTGCCAATTTTCAAGCCTAGACGATTAGCATACTGCTCACTTCGTGTTTACTTGAGACTGTTACCGTTTCCCCCACTGCTGCTTCGTAGGGCATGCTTGATGCCACTGTTCTTTGGCCACCTTCTTAGTTCGCTACTTATCCTCAGCCACTGGTCGTCCAACGTTCGTAGGCTCCCGCGTCTGTTTGTGCATGTGTTTGTCTGTTGGTAGTATGGCCAATCCAAGCTCCTTCTGTGCTCAGCAGGCTCGTCGTCAGCTTATGCAAATAGAAACGGTATTTGCTTTTCCGTTCGCTCGTCTGTCAACCGCTGAACGATTCTTTGCCTCGACACGCATTGCATTTGACTTTCGCTTCTTTTCTTTTTCTTCCTCGCCTTCTCGCTTCTGCTTAATGGGCGCCATCGCTCTTTTCCCGCTTGCCCATCGACGCTTCTCGGCCGCACGGCGATCCAACAACTCTATCGTCGCCGTATGCGCCTTGTAGACGCATTGTTTGTCCCAATGTTCAGCCGTCTAGGAATATATATTGGCCTACCGTGCGTACGCACACACGCCTCGACGGGATTTGCATGCAGCGTCCTTAGTCGACGCTCGCGCCCCCTACCGGGCCAATAGCGGCGCGTGGGCCCATTGACAAGCGGGGTTGTTGTCCCCCTTTTTGCATACGCACTTCCGCTGCCACCGTCCTCGCTTAAGCTGTTCTCCTCCAGCAAATTCCAATTGGTCAAGGCTTCGACGGTAGCGCCACCTATTGTCTGAATGGATATTCCCCTGGCGAGGGGGGTCGTGTTTGGAATGCCTTTCCCTCAACTGTATCATAGACGCCCGGGGGTCACGAGGCTGTGCCGCCTCCAGGCGAGCCTACTGTTCAAGGACGGCTCCCTCAGGGTCGCCTCTTTATGCCATTCGACTTTGCGTGCGTACGCTGGTGCGCGCGTGCTTCCACGGCGTGCACGCACAGCTTAACATCGGCGCGTCGGCTCTTTCTGATGGAGGACGAACTGCTTTGGCCCAAAAGACTGCAGCTTTGCTTCATCGGACCTTTCATAGGTGGCGCCACTAGGCGAAACCGGGTGATTATTGGCCATTTTTTGAATGTACAAAAATTTTTTATCCTTTTCCATCAATGCTAATTATCCACTGGCAGGCGGGTTGTTGCGCACAAATCGCTCGCTTGGCCTTTTCACACCGGTTTGCAAAAGCGAACCGCGTCGGCGGAGTTAACGTTGGCAACGTCAGAGCGAGCGAGAAGTAGGCGGCCGACCCTCGTTCCTTGTTTGGGCAAGCGCAGCTGAACGGACGATTCGACGCCGGGGTATATTTTCTTCTTTACAACGGCGGCGAAGGGGAACAGGGTAAGGCAATGGGCGGCATTGGCGGGCAGCTGACAGACAGCGTTGGCTCGCTTCGACGACCCTTGCAAATTGCGGACGTCTTTTGTTGGAAACGTTGCGCGCAACCAACAACCGTGCTGTTTAGATGGCTCAAGTGTACCAGCAGCGGGACGGCGGCAGCGACCTGAACTTCGACTACATGTTCAAAATTTTGATCATCGGCAATAGCAGCGTCGGCAAAACGTCCTTTCTCTTTCGCTACTGCGACGACTCGTTCACGTCGGCGTTCGTCTCGACCGTCGGCATCGACTTCAAGGTGAAAACCGTTTTTCGAGGCGATAAGCGCGTCAAACTGCAAATCTGGGTGCGTCCGGCCGCCGTTTGGATCTTGCGATTGAGCCATCATTGATTTGCAGGATACAGCTGGTCAGGAACGCTACCGTACCATTACGACCGCCTACTATCGGGGCGCAATGGGCTTCATCCTGATGTACGACATAACCAACGAAGAGTCGTTCAACAGCGTGCAGGATTGGTGCGTGGCCAGCCTGGCTTAGCAAAATGCCCCCTTTCTTTTGCAAGGCCACGTTTAAGCAACGCGGTCTCCTCCTCTTCTCCTTTTCTTTAAGGTGTACGCAAATCAAGACTTACTCGTGGGACAACGCTCAGGTGGTCCTTGTGGGCAACAAGTGCGACATGGAGGACGAGCGCGTCGTCTCCTTCGAGCGAGGAAAGCAGCTCGCCGACCAACTAGGTATGCCTTGGGCTTCTTGTATGCAAATGAGCTGCCGTACGGGCGGATACCTGCAAATCTTCCTTTTCAGGCTTGGAATTCTTCGAGGCGTCCGCCAAGGAGAACGTGCACGTCAAGGCGGTGTTCGAGCGTCTGGTAGATATCATATGCGAAAAGATGGCTGAATCCCTGGACTCGGATTCGGCAATGGCCCAGACGAAAGGCACCCGGCTGACCGACATGCCAGCCAATAGGGGCAAGCCGTCTCAGGGCTGCAACTGTTAGGAAATAAGAGTTAATACTGAATGTGCATCTTGCGAAACTCCATTGATCGTGCAGACTGGATGCACCTCGTCGATGCATAAATGTTTAGCATTCCTTCCGTCTCTCCCTCTCCATCATTTTTAAAGTCGCTGGTTAGCATAGTGATGCGCGTTTGCTACTTTGGTTGCCATAAATCTGTGTGTTACTTCGTCCACAGCGCGCGTTCGTGCTGGCGCGTGCGCTTAATGCGGAAAGTCGTTAACGCAATAAATCCACCCCATTCATCCGCCCACGCTTAGGCTCCAGCGAGTTGGCATTTTTGCAAGCCGTCAGTTCAAGTTGAACAAAAATTCTGGCATGTCGAAGACTCCGTTGATTCAGCCAGCGTTGGGAGCCGCGCGCAACGGTAAGTTGACTTCCCAAGAGCTATAGACGGTTTGAAGCCTCCTTACTCTTCAGGCGGTCGCACGACGCTCACTTCCAATGGACTCGAAATCGAATCGAGCCTCTTTGATGAATGAAAATCGCACAGCTGCTATGCTGAGCGTTCGGTATCGACGAACGGTTCACTAATCGTCTCGCATGAATGGACTTCTCTGATGAGTACGATTGATTGATTAACCGCTCTTACCCCGACTGAGACGATTCGCGTCACTGCTTGTTTTGGCCAAATATTATTTTCAATCCGGCGATAGCAGAGCAAAGCCTGGTCCGGTGGGGCCGTCGCGCTTTAGGACTCAACTCCGTTCATTGCAGTTCGAAAATGGGAAACCACTTCTGACGTTGCTCCTCCGTTGGAGATTCGCTAAAGTGTTAAAACAGTCCTATTCATTGAAATCAGCCAGGCTAATATTCGGGGGGAGAAGGTAAGTTTGCAGTCATTCTCAAGTCGTTTTCCATTGTCGACAACGCTGTCCCAGCGGGCAGTGTTCTCCTGCGCGAGCAATAGTTATTGCTACAACGACGGAGCGTTGGCGTAATTACAACGACATACCATTCCAACGGTCACACAAGGTAAGGTCATATACTCTGTATATACACACATATAAGGTATACATATACTCTACGCGAGCATCAGTCGATGCCGACTCAGGGCGCCATTGCTGGCTGACCAATTCAGAGAAACTGGCCAGATATTCCAGGAATCCCACGTATATCTGAGCGCGAAGACTGGACTACACTTTGTTTGATGCCTGCGCTGTCCTGACCTACGTTTCCACGTAACAGCCCGTTCCAACTGGCACTAAGTTAATCCATTCGGCGGACGCATTCTGATCCACTTCTTCATTGACAAGTAGGTAAATTTTTCATTGAGCGCTACAGCGGCGCCTATTCGCGAGGTGTAACGGCAATGCACGTTTCCACGAACTTTGCTGCATTTTTCTCGAACAATTGGGCCGTCGCGGCTAACGTCGGCAAATCAACATTCCGTCCAAAATGTATTTTCAATACGCCCGTTGTTCATTTTGGGGAAACGCTTCGCCCGTTTCCGAGTCGTCAATTCTATTTGTCAACCGCCTGTCGAGCGACGACAATTGTTGCGCGCAAATTGCCCACTCGATTTGTAAACCATCGTAGTGAAAGTACTGACTTTCAGTTGCAAATTCAAAAAGCTCGCAACTTTGTCCGGATTCAACATCCCTTAGCCGAAATGAGTAACGCTCAGAAGAGCACGTCTT
This sequence comes from Trichuris muris, assembly GCA_000612645.2. Taxonomy (NCBI): domain Eukaryota; kingdom Metazoa; phylum Nematoda; class Enoplea; order Trichinellida; family Trichuridae; genus Trichuris; species Trichuris muris. The sequence continues at coordinate 7,245,335 of CBXJ02000282.1, forward strand.
CGCCAGCGTGGCGGAAGCATTGGTATTCCATGAGCACGAAAAGCAGCGCTTGCAGGGTGGACCTTTAGCTCAGCAAAGTCACGGAAAATTTTCCCGTGAATGAACAGTTCGAGGTGCTTCAGAAAAGGACATCCGTTGGCGACGGATCGAATGAGTAAGGTGGATGCGACTGCACTTCGTAGCCCATCCCATTCAGTTTGTGTCACGATTTTCAAAACATGCGATTGAACGCTGTCACGAAGGGGAAAAGGTCATCCCTATTGATTAAGGCTGGCTATATTGTCCTCGACTTCGTGTTCACGTTTTCAGTTTTCTGCAAATAGAACTATGCAGCGATAGTTTCATCAGGTTGGGAAACTTGTAAAAAACCACGCCCCTTCTTGACCATCATATACCAACCCTTACCTTTTCTAGATGAGAATTAGGCCATGGTGCCCAATTGGGGCGACAGGATTCCTTAGTATCCGCCCACCGTCCATAGTGCTTATGATTATCGTATAATATCCACTTTTCATCAGAAGTAGCAACCAATCTCAGAGAAGGTCCTGCTTAATTCCGTAAATAATGTTGTAAACAACAAGTTGCCTTCCGCGGAAATCACTGAGTTCATACGGTACTCACTTTTCAGCCTCTTTACCTTGCCCAACGAGCAGGGTGATGGGCTGTCCCAGAAGGATCAACCTTCCAAATTTCTCCAACCGTTAGCCACGGATTCGCTTTCAACTCATTGTCGATCATCTTTGGTTCCGCTTTCCCACGGTAATCATTCTCAAGTGACTCGTCTCCGTTCTTTCAGTTGCCTTACCGACGATGAATATCCTAATCACTGACTGATAACTCCCCGAATGAGTCGTTAAGTTTTCAGGCAGCGGCGGCAATGCTAAGATCACTTTTAAAGGCAGAAAGAAATGAGAACGCGATAGTTCCGCTCATTCATGGTTCCTAAAACGTGACCGTAATCACGTTTAATGAAGCGAAGAATAGAAAGCAACAAAACAGCAAATTTAGGGATACGATCAGCAATCATAACAAGTGCTAAGTGCTACCTAAGAGTTCCGGCAAGTACAAAAAATGAATACAAATTGGCAACGCTGTGAAATCACGTGCACATTGCGCGCGTCCTTATAAATCGAACGGTACGGGCAATTTGAATTCAGCACGAGTCCAAACGGCGATCGCTGGAAGAGTGAAAATTCAAATTTGAAGGAATCCTATAGTCAATTGGTTGCCATTCGAAAAGACCTGCACACGAAGGCGCCGACGCGTGCGCGGGGGAAATTTGAAAATTCAAATTTGAACGGACGCTAAACCCCGGTGGCCCCTACTTTTAAACATTTGCATGCTAACCTACTGAGGGCAGTTTGATTGGGCGAAGCGCGCGGGAGGAATTTGAAAATTCAAATTTGAACGGACGCCAAACCCTGGTGGCCCGTACTTTTAAAAATTTGCATATTAACGCGCTGCGGGCAGTTCGATTGGGCGAAGCACGCGTTAGGAATTTGAAAATTCAAATTTGAACGGACGCCGAACCCTGGTGACCCCTACTTTTGAACATTTGCATGCTAACGTACTGAGGGCAATTTGATTGGTCGAAGTGCGCGGGAAAATTTTGAAAATTCAAATTTGAACATACGCCAAACCCTGATGGCCCGTACTTTTAAAAATTTGCATATTAACGCGCTGTGTGCAGTTTGATTGGGCGAAGCGTGCGGGAAGAATTTGAAAACACAAATTTGAACGGACGCCAAACCCTGGTGGCCCCTGCTTTTAAACATTTGCATGCTAACGTACTGAGGGCAATTTGATTGGTCGAAGTGTGCGGGAGGAATTTGAAAATTCAAATTTGAACGGACGCCAAACCCTGGTGGCCCGTACTTTTAAAAATTTGCATACTAACGCGCTGCGTGCAGTTTGATTGGGCGAAGCGCGCGGGAGGAATTTGAAAATTCAAATTTGAACGGACGCCAAAGCCTGGCGGCCCCTACTTTTAAACATTTGCATGCTAACGTACTGAGGGCAATTTGACTGGTCGGAGTGCGCGGGAAAATTTTGAAAATTCAAATTTGAACTTACGCCAAACCCCGGTGGCCCGTACTTTTAAAAATTTGCATATTAGCGCGCTGCGGGAAATTTGACTGGGCGAAGCGCGAGGGGAGAAATTTGAAAATTCAAATTTGAACGGATGCCACGTGCCCGGTGGACCGTGAATACTTGCGCCAAAGGGGCAACTCAACCGTGCCCGACCCACTGACGCGCGTTTTGCGAATTTTGAAATCTGCTACTTCGAATTGATGCCCAACATGGCTTACGCGCTTTGCGTAAAGCAGTTCACTTGCCCGCGCTCGCGACATCCCAAAATAAGGCGCACCCATTCGAAAGACTCAACAGTCATGCTGTTTATTTAAAATGACAGTTTGGCGTCTCCGACCAACGCCACCGTTGAGTGCTAAGCAAGAGCTTCGCCCTTCGCACCCACTCGGCTGTTCACAGGACAAAATTTGCACGCAACGTTTCGTCCAATTCGCCGGATAAGCTCGGTTCAACCGCTTCGATGGGCATTCGTTTGGACAGTCGCCGTTGTTGCGCAAGTGTCCATTCGCAACGCCGCCATTCCATCCCATTCAATTTCGCCTGGAAATCGCAGCCCCCTTGAAGCCCAATTTTGGCGGGTAAGAAGGGGTGCCTTCAAAATCGTCGTGCGGCCTCTGTTGGGCGGTGCCTTTCAAGTTTATCCATTATCCGCGCAGCAAAAACCGTTGCAACGACTTTGGGAGCGGCAGTCGCATGACGACCGGTTGGATGGTCGTTCCGGCCGTTGATCTGAGGCAGGCCGACCTGACAACTCGGCGTGCAGTGCTTCTCAGCGAAGGCAGCAACGTTTCCCGTTCGAACAATGAGCACAGCAGATCGGCGTCGCTGCGCTCCATGGAGAACAACAGCAAGCTTTGGTGGACGGTCAAAGCGGCGGTAGCGGCGGCGTTGGCAAATAGTTGCCGGTGCTTTTTGGAGATCGGAATGCCGGCTTGAACCATCGTCAGGCTCAGCTGCATGTGGCCATTTTGCAAACTCCAGCCGAGCGCATCCAGGCCGTCCTCGTCCTCGTAGTTCGACCAGTATCCGTGGTAAATGAGCAGCTCAGCCATACCGCAGTGGGGCGCATGCTTGGCGGCGTAATAGAGCGGACAGTTCTTCCAATTCGAGCTGCAAGCCAGCAAATTGGCGCTGTGCTCGATAAGCACTTGAACCAGCTGGCGACAGCGTGCTTTGGTCGCCACCCATAGCGCCGAATGGCCAAAGCAGTCAGTACAGTCGGGCGAGGCGCCATTCTCAAGCAGCAGACGTGCAATCTCCACTTTGCCCGACCGGCAAGCGACCACCAAAGGCGTCAACGGTAGTCTGAACTCGTCGTGGCTCACTTGATTGGCGTCGGCCCCATTCTGCAGCAGCAGTTGTACCACTTCCTTCTTGCCGTATTGTACCGCCAAACCGAGAGCCGTCCTCAAACATCTTTGCGACCTTAGCAGCGACGGAGCCTTCACAGCGATTTTGATCTGCAACAATGAGCATAGACGTTATGAAGTCCAGTTATCCAATCAAACCGAAGGACCAACGATTACGTTGTAGTACGGCGGCAATATGCAAATTTTCAAACGAAGCCAAAGTGCCGCTTGGCAACTTGCCAGAGCGGGGGACGTTCAAAGTTTCAAATATTTACATCGGCTTGCAAAGCAAAAAGAGGAGAAAAACACTGTGCAAACCTGTTCGATTTCGCCATGTCGGATGGCGACGTGCAAGTCGTCAACACTGCGCACCATGGCAGCTACTGGCAGGTATACGCGTATAAACGCTTGTCCTCTGCAGGCAAAGTAGGCTTCCAAAATCAATTGTCCATACGCCCTATAGCAAAGCGAAGCTGTGATCAATGGGCGCTCCACCGCCCTACGTTGAACAACAGGCGCGCTAGTCGATAATTAAGAATTGCTTTTCAATATTTGCCCAGCTCGGCATATAGTGGACGCCGTGGCAAAGCAATGGCAACCAACGGGAATCCAGTCAATATATATAACCACGATGCTTCGGTTGTAAGCAACGTACGTTGTGGAAAAAAAATTAAGTACGCTCATAAGGCCCAATAGCTGATTCGAGCGGCTGACGCGCAGACGTCACTTTGAGACATTGAATCGCCGGCCATTTGTAGCGAGATATTGAATTGGTGGAACAATAAATCAAGAATGGAGAACGAAACTGACGGCTTCAAAGAACGCACGATGCGAGTATTACTCGGGGCGGCGATCAATGAACAACGCCGAATAACTTGACCAACCAACGGGAAAGATTATAAATTTAACGTACGTTGCCCAATGTTGGAAGTTAATTTTCTGTGCTTCTTCACCCTTTACGGCTGCGCGGAGACGAGACGGCTGTTGGCGCCTAAAAAGAAACAGTTTAATGAGCACTTGCAACTCCGCTGCAACTTGCGACGTTCACCTGAGGAAATCTAGGAGAAACTTGGCGCTTTGGCCATAAAGGGGTTAACCATTTGAAACTCGCAGTCCTATTTGAACTGCTGATTAGGAAATAAAAGGAGCACGTGCGCGTGCGCGGGCAAAACCTGAAAACTTCGCGTCGTCGAAGCGACCGGCTGCCAAACCTCCCAAGGTTGTAAATTGTCAGGAAACGGAAACGCGTCGCCTGCATGGGAAAGTGCAACAGCGAAAGCTTTGCAGCCAATATGCTTAACGTAATCGAGCAGCGTTGAAGCCGAACCCTTCGTCAGTATCCGTTGTCCGGGTTGGGCCATTCACTCGAATCACCTGTTTTTGCGTCTTCACGGTCCATTTAAACTTATTTTCCCGGAAACTTGCTCTCCACATCGTAATCGGTGCGCAATGCTCAGCTGCAGCGCACAGCGTTGTCCAATGGCAAGTTCTAAGTGGCATGCCGATGCGTTATTGGAGAAAGCAATCAACGATAAACGAATACAACAATTAGATATCACTTATTCAACGGTTATCCGTAATTGCACAGCATCCTTGATATGGGCAGCCATTTGTAGTTATTAATACTTCCCTTCCCGTATGGCAAGCAGCCCGCTTTTGAGTTCTGCTGTCCACGTCGCCTCTCCGTTGACTGGTCAAAGGTGCGACCCAATTTCGGATGATCAACTGACCTACAGCGGTGCGCGTGAAAACAGTTGTCGTACTTCGCCGGCAAAACAGCTGGAAATGGGGAACGGCGTAAACTTCAAAAGTTGACAAGTCGCTTTTGTTATGCTTACGCGTAGCCTGCGACGGCTACCGGCCAGTTGTAATTTCAGGGAAATGCGGAGGATTCAAATTTCAAATTCGAAGTTCGATGCAGAGCGAACGAGACACGACGCGCACTTCTGATCAACTCAAGGACGGATCATGTCTGAATTAAACGTTTGGCCAAAGGAAACGCAATCCTTAGGGAGGATTCAAAGGATAGGCAGATTAATTGAAGCAACGTTAGATCTCTCCCAGATTCGCGCAGCTTGAGCAACGAAGCGAGGAGAAGTCTTACCGCTGTCCGGTTCTCGTTGAACTCTTAACTAAAGAACTTTACCGCGGACGACGGGTGCTTCCATACATCGGCTCAGCTTCTGCTGGATGACTTATGCTTCCTACAGTGAGATTTGAAATTCAAAAGAGAATGCAACCTGACCTGACTTCCTGACATCGGTACCGTACTGCGGGGCACGCGAGAAAATATTACCAATAACCGAAAATACCAATATTAGTAAAAATAATAACAATAAACCAAGTTTATAACAGTGATATGGTGTAGGAAAGGGTACACGTCAGTTGGCCGGCGAACCCTTTGGCCAGCCAGCACTTTTGCCGCAGCCAATCAGCGTGGGCCCGATAGCGAATCGCCGTTCGCCGCCGGTTCGGTGATTGGCTACGGCAAATTGAGGCGCGTGGCGATTCGATTACGGTGATTCGATCCCGGCCAACTGGCGCACATGGCGATTCGCTCAGGAGCGCTCACAGTGATTCGCTCTGAGACCCTCACGGTGATTCGCTCACGTTTTGCTGCGCAATACGTAATATGTATACATATTGATTACGCAATACGTAATATACGTTGCTCGCAATTATTTGCTATCGTCTGTTTTTACTAATAAACTAGCCCATCTGCCACAGGTGTAGCGTGCTTACACGTGATTACAGACAGCGCGAGCAAGACCAAACGGGTAGTCGACTGTCCTTCGTTGAACAGCATTGGGGTCTTTTCGGTTTGTACCCCAACATTGCTCGAGTGGACCGCCCACCCATTGTCTACCTATTGTTTCCCAGCCCTGACGTTGTTTCCGAACTGGCACTGTTTCCGAACCTGGGAGTTGTGATTCCGCTATTGTTTCCGAAGCTGGAACCCATAATTTTCCTGGAAAAATTGTCGTTCGCTTCTACCCTGGCAGTAGCAGTTGAGCGCACCCATGTAGCTGTAGGAACGCAGGTTAGTGCGACATATTACTGGATTTCTGATTGTCGTAGTACATCTGCTTGAATACCGGATGCTTTGTAACGGGTTTCATGTCTGAGACAGGGCGTTCCGAAAGCTACGATAAGCGTTTTCTTCCTGTGTAATTGCTCATCCATCCGCTGGTAGGGCATTTGCACATTTATTACAGGTATCTTCAAAAGACTGGGTTCATTGTAACGGGAGATATGCTTCAGTTGGCTTTCTACGGATTCTTCCCGTTCTCGAGCGTCTGAAAATGAACGAAACAACGTACTACCACCGGATGGATGGGCAGTTATTAGGTAGAAGTACAGAGAACGTTTGCTTTTTGCTCGGAGCTTTCGGAACAACCTAGTTCCGTCGTCAGCGAGTGGCAAAGGCGGAACTAGGTTATTCTGAAAGCTCGGAGCAAAAAGCAAACGTTCTCTGTACTTCTACCTAATAACTGCCCATCCATCCGGTGGTAGTACGTTGTTTCGTTCATTTTCAGACGCTCGAGAACGGGAAGAATCCGTAGAAAGCCAACTGAAGCATATCTCCCGTTACAATGAACCCAGTCTTTTGAAGATACCTGTAATAAATGTGCAAATGCCCTACCAGCGGATGGATAAGCAATTACATAGGAAGAAAACGCTTATCGTAGCTTTCGGAACCCCCTGTCTCAGACATGAAACCCGTTACAAAGCATCCGGTATTCAAGCAGATGTACTACGACAATAAGAAATCCAGTAATATGTCGCACTAACCTGCGTTCCTACAGCTACATGGGTGCGCTCAACTGCTACTGCCAGGGTAGAAGCGAACGACAATTTTTCCAGGAAAATTATGGGTTCCAGCTTCGGAAACAATAGCGGAATCACAGCTCCCAGGTTTGGAAACAATACCAGTTCAGGAACAACGTCAGGGCTGGGAAACAATAGGGGGAGCAAGGTCACGTTGCTCGCGCAGGATTAGGTAGACAATGGGTGGGCGGTCCACTCGAGCAATGTTGGGGTACAAACCGAAAAGACCACAATGCTGTTCAACGAAGGACGGTCGACTTCCCGTTTGGTCTTGCTTGCGCTGTCTGTAATCACGTGTAAGCACGCTTCACCTGTGGCAGATGGGCTAGTTTATTAGTAAAAACAGACGATAGCAAATAATTGCGAGCAACACATATTACGTATTGCGTAAGCGATATGTATAGGATATCTTTTTACAGCTGTCGACCCGTTTGATGGTATCTGTAATAGATCTGAAAAGTGTCCTACCAGCGGATGGATGGGCAGTTATTAGAAAGTATCACAGATAGAGAACACTTATCAAGTCAGAGCTTTCGGCACTCTCTGGTGCCGTCGTCAGTGATGGGAAATGGAAGGCCTCTTTCCCATCATTGACGACGGCACCAGAGAGAGCCAAAAGCTCTGGCTGATAAGCGTTTTCTATCTGTGATACTTTCTAATAACTGCCCATCCATCCGCTCGTAGGGCATTTTCAGATCTATTACAGATACCATCAAACGGGTAGACAGCCGAAAAAAGATATCTGAACATGAACAAGCCCGTTACAAAACACCCAGTGTTCAAGCAATATGTGTACAGTAGAACTTCGATTATCCGAACTAATTGAGATCAGGGGTCATTCGGATAATGGAAAATTTCGGATAATAGAACAGCTATTTAAAAGTGCGTGATTTTTTAAAATTTTTATCGTAAAGTCATATTTGGCGCGTATAGTCGATAAAGGAATGGTCAGAAACTATAAGCTTGTGCATTGAATACAGTTTTTTTCTGTCGTTATACGAATCGTGCAACCAACTCTGGATTCTATAGAAGCGACTTTGAAGGATTCTGTTATACTTTAGCAGATTGGTTTTTGAAAAAATCCGCACTAAGAAACCTGAAGAAAAACACTTTTGTTCCTGCAGAGATGAACGCAATGTTCAGTTGTACTTACTGATGTTGATGAAGAGAAATGAGAAGGAATAAAAAATTATTAAAGCTTTAAATGCAACTTGAATACGGCATGAGTGCGATAAAGCTGATGGGCATCCATATTTCAAAACCTGAAAGATGAAGGAATCGTTGGATCAGTTCCAAATGCATGACAGCCTATCATCATTAATCAAGACTCCATGGGATACTGGTTCTGCTTAAAAAGTCCGTAATGGACGTCTGTCTCAAAGTTGATGTTCGTTTCTTAGCCGCTAGATCTCGGATGTTCTTTAAGCACAGAAGCATTGCTGGGTCACATTCCTCCTGGGATTCAAACCATTCAAGAGCAGTGTCCAGACATCGAAACGCTGTATCATGAGAAGGACATGCAGTTTGTACTTCTTCACCTTCATCAGTATCTTCGTCCATTTCGTTGTCTACGTTTGAAACTGCTTCAATGATCTCGTCGTCGTCAAAAATTCGAAATCCAGGGTCGTCACGGTCACAGGATAACCACATTTCAACATCAGCCTCTTCGCATTCACTGGACAGTGAAGCTGCTTTTAAACCATCAAGCAATTCTTTCATTTCCATATCTGTATCCCCCAGGCCAGGCGTTGCATTCGACTTTCTATGGACAAAGATGTTGTTCCAAGAGTATCTTAGCGTGACCTGTTTTATAGAAGACCAACTGTTTGCTATCATATAGCAGCAGTCCTTCAATGTAATTGACTTGTAAAAGTCCAAGACTGATTGCACACTTCGATCTTCCGTTAGCAAAAGGTGGCAGAGAAATTGTTTTCGGTACAGGCGTTTCAAATGTTCAATTACTCCTTGATCCATCAGTTGCATTAGTGGAGTAACATTAGGTGGAAGAAATTTTACTTCAACAGTTTCATCAACACTGTTCAAAGATTCTGTAGATGGATGAGACGGAGCATTGTCAATTAACAGTAGCACTTTGCCAGATTTTCCAGTCAAATTTTGGAACTTCTTAACTTCAGGTATAAATGCGTTTTCAAACCAGTCCATGAAAATTAAGCCGTTCATCCAAGCTTTTTTCTGACTCCTATACACTACTGGCAAGTTCTTAGCGTGCTTGAAACATATAGGCTTCTTTGATTTCCTGATTACGAGCAGCGGGATCCTGTGCGTTCCAGAAGAATTTGCGCAAATCATAATAGTAACTCTTTCTCTGCTGGCTTTATACCCCGGTGATGCGTCCTCAGTACGCGAAGCTAACGTCCTCTTCGGAAGCGTTTTCCATATCAGTCCTGTTTCATCGGCATTATAAATGAAGTCTTCATCATAACCTTCTTGATCTACATATCTTTTCAATTCGTCCTTAAATTTACTGGCAGAAGATTCATCTGATGACATTTTCTCTCCGTGCATTGCTATTTCTCGAATCCCGTGACGCTTTTTAAATTTATGCAGCCAACCAGCGCTAGCTTTGAAACTCTTGGTTTCTGCCTAAACCATAGGTAAACAGCCAGATCAACTTCTTCATTTTGCGGCTTCTTCATCGCTTTGCACTCTGGGCTTCCTTCGCATTCCGTTAAATCTTTAAAAAAGCCCATAATGCTTTCGCTTTTCTTCTTGATGTCACAGATAGTCGACGCGCCAACTCCATATTTCTCGGCTAAAAGCCGCCCAGATTCTCCTTTATTCAAAGCATCAATAATTTCTCTCTTATCCTTCAGTGTAAGTACGACGCATTTACGCTTCATCGACGAATTCAGCTATAAAATAACGCGCAATCGAAGCTTAAAACGGAAATGAAATGAAACGTTTATAAAAACCATTGGCGATTCATTTACTGATGCCCTTGTACTGTCTTGCCTTACCTTCATTTCGTTGCGAGACATTTCTATGACATGCCCTTAACTCTGCGAGACCTCAGAGAAAACACGACAACACAAGAATAGAAAACTGCTACTCAACACGGTCCAACAATAAGCCCCCAGCATAGTTCCTTTCTCGACGTGTAGGAGTACTTCTACACGATGCAAAACATACTACGTAAATGGCTAAATACGCTGATTTCCTCCAGTAAAATTTACAAAATGTAAATCAACAGCGGTACAGGCATTTTCTCTCATTATCAGACAATTTAAAACTTTGTTCTTCCAGTGAATTCGGGTAATCGAAAATTCGGATAATCGAAGTTCGGATAATCGAAGTTCTACTGTACATATTACGTATTGCGTAAGCAATACGTGAACGAATCACCGTGAAGTGACTGAGCGAATCGCCATGTGCGTCAGTTGGCGGGGATCGAATCACCGTAATCGAATCGCCACCCGAGTCAATTTGCCGTAGCAAATCACTGAGCAAGCGGCGAACGGCGATTCGCTATCGGGGCCCACGCTGATTGGCTGCGGCAAAAGTGCTGGCCGGCCAAAGGGGTCGCCGGCCAACTGACGCGCTTCGGTAGGAAACGTCAGGTAAATAAACCAAGGCTAGCAATATTGCTTTACTTATAAACAATAATCGGATGCTTTTTGTTAACGATGTGCTTTTTCATTGTAAATTTTCTTACAATGAGAGCACCGTTTTGTCGGTCAAATTTCGTTTATTACCAGAGCTTTCAGGGCTCAACTGCCCCCTTCTTCAGCGGATAAGATGTATGCCCAAATTAGATGTCTTGTCCTCTTTAGTGTGACAAGTTGTGATGTGGTAATGATAGCACGAATTCGTGGGCACGCTGCACGCATATACTGCAAATCCTGCAAATACTGCAAATCCAGTATTCGAATGGAGCCGCTCCTTACCAAAAACTGCCCAACGACAGATGACATTTTGCCGTAAATATAGCGCTCAGGTTTACGCCTCAGCTGTCATTCCGCGCATACATAAATTTTCAAAAGGCGCCCTCGCATGGCAGACGCAATTTAAATGGTATCTCTTTACGTGCGCATTCGAAAGAAATGACGGAACTTCATTTTCTTTACACTACTGTACACCGTTGAACTTACCAATCGCTTTGTCGTGCTGTCACCGCTAAAAGCGACGCGTAGCACCCGAAGGAAGGGCGCCCGTAACTATGCCGAGATGAAAGATCGAATTTTAAAAGCGAATAATTGTTGTTCAAAATGTCTTCAGCGAATGTTATGGTTACGATAACATTCGCTGAAGACGGAACAAGAGAGTTCCGAAAGCTGCGAAAGGTTATTGTTCTGAAACGTTTTCCTAATAATTGTCCATCCATTCGCTTGTAGGGCGTTGTTTTCGGAGAACTTTCAGACCTATTCTCGACTTCCAACGGGATAAAGCCGTACGTGCCATCATTGCAATGCAGGTAACAATGGAAAACTGCAGATTGGCTGTACCGTTGCGCGGTATGCCTGGCCATACAATGGGGTCACAGTCGCGCAAAACTGGCATGGAATCGTGGCAACTGCGTTTTGCTTCACTTGCAAATAAATCTCCTCAGGGAGGTGAGTCAGTTCAACAAATCTCAGAGATAGCTCAAGAGCATTGCCCGTCAAATTTAAACCATCGCTTAATTTTGAGGCATACCACTCTTGTGCATTAGCATATTATGGCCTAGGTGCGTTCCGCTCGTCCTACCGTTAGTGGCTAAGGGCATCGCTTCAACTTCATCGTTTAGTAACTTCAGTGTGGGAGCCCGCTGATGTCCACTACCCAACCATCGTCAGGCATTGAGTGGGGTTACATTAGTGGTAGTCTGATATGAACGTACATTTCAATGAATGAATAGTAAACTGCGTCAATGTACTTCTGTAGTACTTACAAGTTGATTATTAAGGGTAGCGGAAGCACTAAGCGAAGAGTAAGTGACGTTTGATGAAGAACAGCCACACAGGTGGAGCAGCTTCGTTGGCTCGTGTCAGAAAGTTGAACAAGGCCATTTCCGTAGTGAAGCCATGTAGCGGGTTACTCATGACCCAAGCGCCGTCAGGTTTACGAACTTCATCTGGAAACGTGACTCACACGTTATGAACTGTTGACGATGATTGGAGCATATCTGATTGAGCGAAATTTGATAGCATCGGATTTTCAAATGACAACCCTTTAAGTAGACATCTTTTACCTACCTTGCTGAGCACATCAAGTAAGGTTACTTGCTCCATTTGCTTCGGTTTCGCCGTGACCAGCATAGAGAACTATTTCTTGAGAACCATGACTCAAACATCCATTATTTCTTGAGAACTGGCACACATACCCTTGCCCATCGAAAATTTTCCGAAATATCGAGCATGCTGGATTTGATTAAGTTAGCGGCATTTGCAACCACTTTATTTCTTTCATAAACTGGCGCTACACAACGTGGTAAGGCTTCATGATTAACGTTATCACTGAGGCACCGAAGTGGACACGCGACAGAAGAACGAGCGATACGAGTGACGGGAAACAGTTGTACCGGAGAAGCTCTCAGTGATTTGCATATCAATAAAAGTAACGAATCGGAAAGGGGAACCAGCCAGCCTTCTTCGTGTTCCTTTTCTAGGAGCTCTACGCCTGGTGATCTTGAACGCCGAACGCAGCGTCTATAGTGCTAGTGAATAGACATCTTTGGTAGCTGTCGCGGAAAAGTCGAATAATCATTCGGAATGTCTGTTCGTCGTGAACAGCGTACGCGGTATTTTCAAGCGAATAGGGCTCTGAATGAATGGCAGGACGGTTTATTCAAGCAAAAATTTCAATGACGCCTCCCACCTTCAACGTACATGTAGGCTCCATTGTTCACGTCGCCGCCAGGGTGCCCTGCAACCGAGCGTATCTCCTCGAAGCTAACCATTCTCCCTTGCCGCACGGAGACGATTTCTTTGCTGAAGCTAGGAAATGAACGCGGGTCACTATCCCTTGCTAATCGTCCGCGTGTAAAAAAGTCTTACTCGCAATGAGTGCAGTAGTGACGAAAGAAGAGGAAAAATAGGCATTTAACGTTAAAAACGTTGGCTATGGCACAACTTGTTCGCTTTGTTTCGTCACATCTTAGCTCCTCAATGGGACGGCCAGCAGAGAAATCGTCCTGCAACCAGGACGTGTCAGCGCGAATGGTCAGCTAAGTGTGCCAGTACTTACGGGACAAACTTCTTGGAAAGACGGCACAACAGGCGGATACACTCCACCTACAAAAGGATGAGCTGGTGCTTAAATTCTTTCAAATCGTCGGGCGAGAGAGTTTACATTGCAGGTAGTTTATGACCAGTAGTTCTATGGTGTACGAGCTGAGCGTACCGCGAGACGCGTTGTTCACTCCGTGGCTGCGCGCCCACTTCTTGATCAGCATTACAAGCGTACTGACGCGCCAGTCGTCTGTAGAAATTTGAAAATTCAAATATAACAAACATGTGAACGCAAATGGATACTGTACATTGTGCATAGGTGCGCAGCAGGTAGGTGTTTCGTATGCCGTTCGGATTATTCACGTTCAGATCCACCTGAATGTCTTCGAACGGGGGCAAAAGGTCGAGCCGCAGTATGGGTACCCTGGCGGCAATCAGGCGCGTTTCGGCTACCAAGCCTGAAAAAGGTGTGGACCCTGTTTTGGCCGCACTTTCCTTGGGCACGCAAAGAAGGGCAATACCTGAGGCGGCTAGCACGTTACCGACAATTCGCAGCAGATCTAGCGACAAGCTTCGTCGGTGCACCTAAAGGAATCGTTGTTCTTCTGCTTTAGGCAAGCGGCGGCTTGTCAAAGGCATGGGAACCCACCTCAGCCACTTCGGGATGCCAAAGAAGGCAAACGTCCATGTCGCTGGTCTCGTTTGCGAAACCACTGAAGCTTGATCCGATGATGGACATTCGGAAGCCTGCAAGTAAATTGACCGCTCAGTCGAAAAGCCTTTGCGCGCAACTCCTACTCAGCATGCAGTCTTGCAGTGCGTACATCATTTTTGCAAACACCAAGACTTTTCGTTCCAAGTGTACAGTGCACTGGCAATTGGACGCGTAGAAGTCCCATGCGGCATTCGAATTCTAAGTAAGTCAAACTTTAGCAGTCTTTTTAGCCCAACTCCAAAAGTCGTGGCCGTCCGGGCAACGCAAAGCATTCTTGTCAGGACCTCTTCTTTAACAAACGATCATAGAACACTTACGGCAACAAGCGCTTCCTCAGGCGCGTTGTTCTTTCTAAGGTCTTCCGCCAATATTTTGCAAAGGCGTGAATGCATTTCGCGGAGATAGTTCGGATACTGGACGCAGCGCCCAAAGCGTCCGAGCAAAGCGGGATCCACCGTTCGCTCGGGGTCGCCCACTACACCGTCGTTCTCTTCCCAGCGCTGGTTGATGCTCAAGGAGTAGGCTTGACGAAGCTCTTCTACCGAATTGGCGTACGGCCCCAACGGTCTGCGTTGTCCATTAATGTTTGGCGACACCGTTTGCACAAAATGGCCTTTGAGAAACGTGATAAGGCAGGAATTCATTAAAAAGTCCGTTCTGTCGTTTTGGTCTGAACCGCCGGTCAGGATGGCCAGGGCGTCTGGGTCTACCTCAGCTAGTGAGCCAACGCCTTCGTGGGTGTTCGAAGAGGGTCCCGCAGACTCGCGGCTGCCAGCATTGTTTTGTCCAAAATTGCCAGTGAAGACCATGGTCTGCTCTTCGTCCTCAGCAAAGGCCAAACGATTGTCACTTGACGAACGTTCGTCAGACGGTCCCGCGGCGGCAACGAACGACGATCGAGAAGCGGCAGGCCAGTTGGGGCTGAGAAAAAGCGGAAATGACCAAAGGTAAAATGTGCATTGAAAATTTATGCAAATGTATTCATATGTTCATTGAAAAACATGGAGGAGCGACAACTTGCTATCTTAAATGAACTTATGCAAGCGTACGTTGACTGAGCATCATGGTGCCCGCCTGATCTATTGTTGTTGTCCACTCTGTTAGCCGCTGACCAATCGGAAGGAAGGGCCACTGAGCAATGGGCACCTCGTCTACCGTATGGCATTGGCTGACAGCTGACACAACCAACCGACTAGCTACAAGTTAGCGCACTGACCAAAGTGAATGGCAAGCAGCACTACCGTACACCGTAAACCTGCGCAAGTTTTAAAGAAGGATGCAACGGTAGAATGTACCTGCAGGTATCTTAAAAATTTACATTCACCTTAACTGCGACTTTTACGCCGCAAACTGTTCCTTTTAAGTCGGCTTTTAATTGACACTGCAAAAGCGCAAACCAACTGCCGGCCAGCCTGTTGACGGACAAAGTTGTTGCGCGAAATATGTCCCACTATCAATCGTAGCGCAACTCGAAAACGCGTTAAAACTCGGCAACGCCTTTGAAAAGTGACGACCAAATAGCTGCTACGTTCAGACGAAAAGGCAGTACCGCGGAAGCGCATCAACAGTGATCCCGATTTGACGAATGACATTCAATCAGTGGCATTTTTAATGACTACAGTTTGGCGTATGGAAAACTATGAATAAATTTTACTCAATGTACGTGGCGTTTGAGAATGGGAATGCTAAAAATGAACGATGCGTGTTTTAGCCATTCATGTTTGTCGATTCAATAAATATGGCCCGCTCACAGCGCAAGAATCAGTCATGGGAGCCTATTTGGGTGCTATCGGGCCGAGCCCAGCAAACAATAAGCAAGCTTACCGTTGCCCCTATGCAATACAGCAGACCACTGCGGAATAGATGGCGCGCAACTGAGCATCTCTTGGTATAGCATCTCAGCCTAAAGGAAGCCAGCAGCATCTCAGCCTAAAGGAAGCCAGGCGAAAGCAGCTATAGCGTGCTTCGGGTTTAGTCTTAGCCTTAGGTGCGGGCGCATACAGGGCTGCAGTGAGTTGCCTCACTGTTAGGGTAACGATATTGTATACGGAGCTGCGGATAGCAAGAGCAGTCAACTTACTCGCTTTATGACACAACGCTTTTTATATGGACGAAACGAGCGAAAAGCCTGTCGATTTTGTCGTCCACACCACCGGGCAGATGCTCTACTAAAGCAACAAATGGGCGCACGGTAAACGAACGCAGGCGTTACTACGCTACTGCGGACAATGGAACCTGAAAATCAGTGAGTGCTGGCAGGACTTCAAAATTACGAAACATTTGCAAAAGTCCTGCCGATCGAAAAGGGTTGAGCATTCACTGCAGCCCTTCTCTTGTTTTTCCACAAGCTTATCACCGTTATTACGACTGCTCTTTCGTTTCCGTCAAATTATTCAAAACGGCTAGCTGCTGAGCAGTTGAGCAACGCGATAAAAAAAACGTAGGCATTTGGTGTTCTTACCAGCCAAGCAAAGCGACGTTTGCCCGTGCGCAAAAATTTAAAACGCATCGTAACCGCGGGCTAAATACATCGATTATCAATTGTACCTGACAATCAGATATGCAGGAAAACTGAGTCGGATTAGCGTGCCGCGTCGACGCTCCGCAAGCGTTGCTTTTGCCCACCTTGGCGTCCCGCGTTCAGTGTGCGTGGCTTTCGCGTAGTTTCTAGTCAGCTGAGTCCGCATTTTTCATATCTACTTTGCAGGTCGCTTAGACGGCGCGCGCGCAACTCGGGCATACGGTAGCAGTCTTTCCGTACCCCATTGTTTGAAATTTAACTCCTCCGTGCTCGCCATTTTTTTAACCGTTGCCTCGTTTAAACTCCCCTATTCGCGGATGCGAAGCACCGCCGACCATTTGGCTGGGAGTCCGCGTTGCACCTTTGCCCGGTTTTGTTCGTTCGTCTCCCATTGACCGAAACCCCTCGCCAGCCAAGCGATGAATTTGAAAAGTGGCGCCATTTGTGGCCAAGCATGTTCTTCAACGCGATAAAGTTTGTCATTTTCTTAGCTTACGACGTTTAGCGATGTCGAACGACGTTGCCCCGAGAAATGAGTTCGACGAAAGCGACGAGGAGGATTCCGACGCTGAGGTACGTTAAAGACGTTACTGTTGTTGTTGTCCGATGAGCGCATCAGCACTGACGCGCTTAAGCTGCAATTGGCGTTCGCCAAGGGACTGCTGAAGCCTGGCCTCAACGTTGAAGTTCCGGCCCAAGAGACTCCCATTAACAACGAGGTACGAATGCATTTCGTCCCGTTGTCCCTTCGTGCAGTTCGCACGGTCGCTTGCAGAACGCGTTGGCGGCAAAACTGCAGGAATTGAAGCGCGCACTTCCGTGGATCGAAAGAATGAGCGTTAATTCGCGTCGCGACGATCCAAGCGCCAAAGACGACGACTTCCAATTGGAGATCAGTTTGTACTTGACAATTAATTATGCAAATAAGCTTATCCCTTTTCCGTTTTGTTCGTCTTTCAGCAACGAGCAAGCGAAAAGGTCCGTGCTGACCGTTTGGAAGAAGATGTCCGTTCTGCCGCAGCTCCGATTCAGGCCGGCCGACTACTTCTCCGAAATGGTGAAGACGGACGAGCACATGCTCAAAGTGGGCAGCCATCCTTTATTTTCTCCTTTTCTTTCCATTTCCCATTTTCCGCAGATTCGAGAGAAGCAACTGAATTATTTCAACGCGAAAGTACGGGCGAATGCTTCTAAAGGTCAGCTGAAGAGGGGAAGCAAAGCGAAGAAGAACAAAGTCAGGCAAAGGTGCGTCTCAAACGGGATGTCACTTTGATTTGGGCCAGAAACTTTTCAGAAAGAAGAAGGGTGGCGCAAAGGCCGTCAAAAGAAGCACCTCGAAGGCCACCAGTTGATCCGTTGGGCGTTCGAATTTGCCCAATGGGATTTTGGAACCTTCAGTTCAATGAATTGTACTGCCTTGTTCCTTTGTTGCGGTTCGTGGAATGCCAAACAGTGCACAGTCGACCAGCGCTTACGATATGTTGCGTCCAATGAGTAAAAGACGACGCTACAACGTACTTGAATACGTTTCCGTTTCAGGAAAGCTTCTGTTGTCTTATTGAACGAGAAGCGGCACGCGAAAGTCGACGTTTTCAAATTGTCCCTTTACATTTTCCTCGTGCAACTTTGGAGACTCATTCATTCAACAATTCTTAAAAATCCGCTCTCCTTTTGCCACTTCTACTTTTGCGTGGACCAACAAAGTTGCGCATTTATAAGATCTTGCTGTAATATTAATTTTCGACGATTCATCTGGCGTTTACTGTTTGCTGCCCAAGTAAGCGCCCAATCGGGCGCCGCTTATGAATGATTACTACGATTTGGACTTTATGAAAAGCGCGATTTCTCTGGATGTTTACGCCTGTAGCCCTTGACATCCTTTGCGTTGCCTATGGAGGCGTTACGATCGCAAACTTTGGTGAACATCCCTTCCTTTCGTTTCGCAGGAAGTGACTGACAAAGAATGACCATACGAATGAAGTTGTACGCATGCGATCGTTTGCGTACACGCTAAGCGCGTCGACGCGGCAGTGAGTGCGTCATTATTTCTGGTAACAACTTTATTCTAAGACGGTATCGTTGAACGCTTCAGCGGTGGTACCTATCCCGACACTTTTCCTTGAAAACCTGAAAAGGCAAAGGGGATTGCCAATTTTCGTTCTCTCAAAGCCACTGTTTACCTTGTAGGTTTGCTCCTGGATAACCTCTTCAATGTTCAGTTCGGTTTGAAAGTTCTTGAGCTGAAAAAGCGTACGCACGTATTACGGACGCAAAAGAATTGAACAGCCGACCTTGGACTGCTCCTGACGGAGTTGCTTCATGAAGTCGTCCTCGTTGTCCCTTCGCTTCTTAAGTAACTGTTCAATTTGTCGTTGACTTTGTTCAATGCATTGACGAATGATCTGCTGTCGACTGTCATGCGCCTGCTTTAACTGCAACATAGCTCAGGGTCAGCGTTCACTGCTTTTGTTGGCGGATAGCGTTGGCACAGGCAAGGTTGCAAGCGGTATATTTTGAATGCACGAGAAACGTCCCTCTGGCAAGTTCCACTTTAGCTGGAAGCAGTCTTACCGGATTGGCAGTATCTTCCCTTTTGGCACACTTCAAATGAATTACTGAATTCATAAATTGTTAGGGGCAAACCATTGTTTTCGAGTTCTTTTAATGCATCTGGTTGCGTGTGTTAAGTACTATTGGTTACAAGTGTTAGCGATTCGACCAATCATGTCAACAATATGATCCCTTTGTCGCACAGTGACGATGATACCAGTAGCCATGAGGTAGGCGCATGAATATGCCGATTTTACGACAAACCATTACTTTTATACCACCCGGGCTTCTTAAAATTGGAATATCGAGAAATGGCAGTTTCCTACCGTGAAAATAGTTTTATTCCATTCCAGCACTTCAGAACGAGTGCTTCACGCTTCTACCGTTTTCAGTGATGGCGAACATGTCGTTTACGTACCCTACGAGAATTCAAGCTGCTCTGCCAACAAAGGAAAGGGTTCTTTCCTCCAAGCTTTCCATGTACATCGCTGACAGAACGGCGGATAAGAAGGATCCCATCAGTACGCAAGGCTACGTGAACTGCAACGTGGGCTGAAGATTTAGTTTCTCTCAATAACTCTCTGGTTCCAATGTAACAATTGCAGTACAACGTAAAGGATATTCGTCGTGACGATGTTTACGTAAAGGCCCTTCATTGACTTCACAATTCATTACGATGTTGTTGAGCCTACGGGTAAGACTTTGATTTCTTCGCGAATCGTTACGCGATTTTTCCATAAACGAATTCCCTTTTCCGGTCAGTGGGTACTGTAATGTGCGCAGCCATTTTAAATATCACATAGGGTTCGTCGAACAAGGCTCTATCTATCTTTACCGAAGTAGACAAGGCCACCGCGGGTAGCAAGGCCATTTCGGATTAGTTGTTACCATGGACTCAGCGCCTAAGGCAATCTGGTCGCTCCTCACTTCGTAATTTCCAAACACTCATATTTTCGAACGGACAAAGAATTAATAGTAGCCCAATCTAGCGATAGAAACACAATTGCCTTGACGGCGAAACATCTTGTACCCATCAAATTACCCGTATTTCAACTAACATCCTTTGTAAATACATCAACTCTGAGTGAACGGAAAATTTGACGAAATTATTGCCGTCGCCGCAGTGCCGACCACATGATGGCTTTGACAACTGGGCGATTTGCACAGCGAAATCAACCATGGATTTCATAGATGACTTTACGTCATGCTCATTGAACTCCAATAATTAACCCATAGCTTTCAGGCCGCTCATTCCCCATCTTCAATGGAAAAGTATATCTGCACTTCAACATTTATCCAGCAGCGGGTAAAATGACAGGGCACAAGGCCCAAGGTGCGATCAGTGTTTCATTGATGATTTTAAAGATGCAATGTTAACTTTAAAAAAACTGTTTCTTCTTTTTTGTTCTTTGGTGTTCCTTTTTCTTCTTCTTGATCCATTCCTTCCAATTTCCACTATTGTATTCTCGAGCTTGTTTGTTACGGATTCTTCCCGTTCATGAGCGTCTGAAAATGAGCGAAACAACGCCCTACCACCGGATGGATGGGCAGTTATTGGGTAAAAGTTCAGAACAACGCTTGCTTTTGCTCGGAGCTTTAGGAACAGTCTAGTTCCGTCGTCTGCGATGGTGAAAAGGCCTTTGCCACTTGCTGACGATGGAACCAGGTTGTTCCGAAAGCTCCGAGCAAAGAGCAAGCGTTTTCTGAACTTTTTACCTAATAACTGCCCATCCATCCGGCGGTAGGGCGTTGTTTCGTTCATTTTCAGACGCACGAGAATGGGAAGAATCCCTGAAACAATAAACTCAACCGACTCTCCCGTTACAATGAACCCAGTCTTCAACAGTATATTATTATATTATCATAAATTCCCTACCATTATGAGGGACCATTCATTTTGGTTGATTTATTTTAGTTCAAGTTTTGCTGACTTCTACCCGTTTATCTCGATTAATCGTGTTAGTACGCCGAAAGGGAAGGTCTCTACTATTTCCTTAGTCGAAAACGGAATTCATTTATAGAATCTTAGGCTGTAATAAGTCTGTGCATTCCGATACAACTTCTACCATTTCAAGTGGTCGTTCTCTACTTCTTGTAATTGGACTGCACAGTCGGACTGCGCCGTTATTGTACAGTGTTAGGTTCGACAAGTGTTCATTGAACCTGTATTCCAGAGTATTCCTAATGTTGCCTATGTATGGGGCTGAGCAGTCTCACTGAATTTGGTAAACTACATTTGGTTTATCCTTTGGAGAAACGCTGACCTCGTGATTCTTGATGAAGGATCTTACGTTTGTATAGCTCATAGGTTCTCAACGTTTTTCGTGCCAGCGCCCCCTCAGGTAGCCCCCAGCGTCCCCTGGACTCGCCAGCGCCCCCCTGTATGGGGCGAGAGCCGTTTCGTTCGCAGTGGCTCGTCCTGGCCGTACTGACGTCAATTAGATACCATGAGACGATGATTCAACAATGAGGGTCTGTTGGTTCTGGTTCTATCAACCTTTTGGTTGCATTTGACATTTATTAGGCCGCGGTCAAACGACATGTTCTGAGTCGTCCTTCTCCTCGTGGTGGTACTCCTGTTAGGTTTTGCTTTACTGGCCTCACCAAGCGGTCCGTGAAAGACTTCACAGAGAAACTGCCAGTCTTTTATATTAGTTTTCTCAGTGGAAAGGTTTATAACTAAAAGGGCTGATCGAGATTCCAGTGTGCTCCTGAGAAGGGACTGCGCGAGTTCGGTCGAGAAATATCGGCGAAACGCCTATTAACAACGTCGGTAGACATGAAGGACAATGGCAGAGGGGACCTTCAGAAACACGTATCATATGCGTTCTCACTTTGTCGTGGTAGACCCTTAGTCACCCGGGCGTCGAGCTCTACGACGCAGCAAGCTTCTAGATATCATCAGCGCCCCCCCCCCGGAGGGGCTCTACCGCACCCGTTGAGAATCACTGGTATAGCTCTTGAAAAAAGCTTTGAAGTCAAATCTACACTGGTACCGAATGTTTTCTCCAATGCCTTAATGAGAAGTTATGGTCAGCGAGCGACTGTTAATCGCTGTTCATCTTCTACAGTTTATATGATTCATCCTGCGGTTGGTCACAGACGAATTAATTTTTTTGTTATTAGAGTTCCTTTAGTGTGGCCCGTCTGTGACTTGGAATGTACCACGAAAAAAGTGGAAGTTTTACAAAACAAAATCTACATGTCGATTCTGATGTATCCTACAGAAAGTACCAGAAAGAAATTTCTAATATTCCCAATGGGTATATTTTTGAAACAAAAGGCGAAACTGGCTTTCTTTGTAATAGCCGTAACCCTGAACTACAAGGGGGCTTCCGCAAAACTAATAAAGATACTCTGCTAAGACTAGTAATATCGACAATTAATGATGTTACGTCTAAACTATACTTACAGTTGAACAGGATCGTTCTCCCTTTAACAAGACTTATGAACTCGTATGGGAAGCAAAGACTTTACTAACGAAATGAGAAACCTGTCTCCTGCCCTGACATATTGTTGAGCCACGCTGTTACAGGTCTTTTAGCCTCCAACAGCACAGCTCACCAGTATAATGAACAGAACACAGAATATCTACATTGGACTGATTACTAAGCAAAGATGAAACTCTTAAACAAAAAGCGGAGCTTAATCCTTTCCACAGTAAGACTCCAACATCTTTCGGCATGCTAGAAGGCAGTATTTTCACTTTTAAGGGAATTTTTACTCACAACAGAATGATGAGTAGTTTGTCAACCGTAAAGAAAGAAATTTTCACGAAACATTCAGAAGACATCGCGTTCTCAACTGCAGATGAATGAATAGATTCACGAACCATAAAGAAGCTAAGCGAAATGTGAATAACATTTTTTCCATCACAGGAGAAGAGAACGAAAACTCTTATGCCATCTCAACGGCAGACCTCCCATGTCAAATCACTTTCACTATAAGAAAGAAAATGAATAAACAATTACCATTCGTGGACGCTTCAGTCATAAGGCACGATGATCATCTGCAAATCACAATTTACAGAAAGCCAGCTCACTCACAACGTCAAGCTCATTTTTGATCCCATCGATCGCGTTCACCGCATGCAGAAATTATCAACAGCATGACAGAGATGGGTCAGTTCAAGAAAGCATATTCCACCTGTGACCAACCGCAGGATGAATAATATAAACAGTAAAAAATAAACAGCGATTAACAGTCGTTCGCTGACTATAACTTCTCATGAAGACATTGGAGAAAACATTCAGTTCCTATGTAGATTTGACTTCAAAGCTTTCTTCAAGAGCTATACAAACATAAGATCCTTCATCAAGAATGACGAGGTCATGTTTCTCTAAAGGATAAACCAAATGTAATTTACCAAATTCAGTGAGACTGCTCAACCTCATACATAGGCGACATTGGGAATACTCTGGAATACAGATTCAATGAACACTTGTTGAACATAACACTGTACAATAACGGCGCAGTCCGACTGAGCAGTCCAATTACAAGAAGTAGAGAACGACCACTTGAAATGGTAGAAAATGTATTGGAATGCACTGACTTATTACAGCCTAAGATTCTTTAGCAGGTATCGTCACTGTTCCCCGTTCCAACGTAAAACTTTTATTAAACTCTCATAAGATTTATTTTGAGCCTAAGATTCTATAAATGAATTCCGTTTTCGACTAAGGAAATAGTAGACCTTCCCTTTCGGCGTAATAACACGGTTAATCGAGATAAACGGGTAGAAGTCAGCAAAACTTGAACTAAAATAAAGCTTCTTACGGAAAAAAACGGGGTGGATACCGTGCATACACTATATTATTTGAATAATTCCCCCGTTAAAAAATGAAGAATTTTCACTAAAATAAACCAACCAAAACAAATGGTCCCTCATAATGACAGGAAATTTGTGATGATAATATAATAGTGGAAATTAGAAAGAATGGATCAAGAAGAAAGAAGAAGAAAAAATAACACAAAAAAACAAACAGAAAGAAACAATTTCTTTAAAGTCAACGTTGCAGCTTTAAAGCCGTCAATGAAACACTGATTGCACCTTGGGCATTGCTCCCAGCCATTATCCACACTGCCGGACACACGTCGAGGTGCACATACATTCTTCCATTGAAGACGGGGAATGAGCAACTTTGAAGGCTGTGCATAGTTATTTAAGCTTAAAAAACTGTGAAGTCTATGAAGTAAGTGCTGGAAAGTGAAAACCCACAAAGCATTGACGAAGATACCTCATCATCGCTTTCCATAATGCGAACACGAATGTGCAGAACTTCACGCTTTTCTAAAATTCATAAAGCAAATTTCCCCTATAAAACGGCTATCTCGACGGTCAGCGGAATAACAATAGACTTTTTTTCATACTTTGGTTCCACAGTATGAATACAAATCAGAAGATTTCCAACTAACAAGATAGTTTTTTTTAAGAGGCGGATTAACTTCCCGTGAAGAAATTAAAATGTTACATGCTGATTCTAATGACATCCTAGGAAGTTGCGACGTCAATGATCTTCTCACGATCGCCCTCATTACATGTAGCTTCAACATTCTGCTGAAATTATTAAACTCAGGCAAAAGTCCTTCTGCAGTTATTCACGGATCTTTTCCCATTCATGGGGTCGCGGGTTTCGTGGATGTGAGAAATCAAGGCTGCGGAACCTACGGGTCGCCAACGGACCCGTCATCAGCGCGGGTATTCTGTCAGCAGCCCACTCAGCCTTAACGAGAAATGTAAACCTCAGTTCAAACCGCATCTTGTTTTGCATGCTGAACGGAAGCTACTATCATTTGCTATGAACGTTCCTCAATCAAAACATTGGTGCACCACTGCAAAGTCATTATCCACCATTCTTGGTGAAATACCCGTCCCTTAGTGTTCACATTTAGGCGAAAAGTAACGGAAACGAGAAACAGGGCAGAATTGCAGCGTACATTCCAAAAGTGCTACAAACATGAGATCGTAGGTAACAATAAGGTCGTAACCGTGTTGGTTACCAACGTGGAATCGCTCTGGTTGAATACAAGTGCTTTGCGTCCTACACTGGACAGACAGCGAACACTTTCAAACTATAGGTTCCCTAATATCTAACATGTTTGAAACCACGTGAAAACTCCAAGAATGTATTAAACGGTAAACTGAAGAGGCAGTGATGATGTGCTGCGCAATTGCATATCCCGTGATACGCCGCCTGTGAAAGTACCACGCAGTGCTCAAATTCATGAGGATAAAAGCCAGTAATATTAATACTATGCATTGAGAATCATTTTCACGGTGGAAGGCTTAAGGAGACTCCCCACACACGGTATGATGACCAGGATGTTCACGTTAGTGTCTTTGAGAAGTCTTGCTGAAAGAACAACAGGTCGTTCGTTACATTAATCTTTTGTCAAAGAAAACAATTGGAATATTGAGCTGTACAAGAAAAATTGGTCTGCATTTCGCACAGAGCAGCGGAACAATTCGGCGAACCTCCAATTCCCAATTATAGAACCTGAAAATCAATTTTAACAAGTCTTGCCATAAACAACCTTGCTTCCTTAGATTAAAGCGCATGTTCGCCAACACCACCAGCATTGAACCTACATCTCATTGGCGTTAGTTCCTCCGGCAAGCGTGGCATTCTTTGGCTATACTTCGCCGATAGTGCGACAAGGAATTCTCATGTAGCTGCAAAAATAGAATATTCTACGAAGAAACCGCTTAAAACATGACGAGATAAGTGAAAACTAGCTTGCCCTTGATGAAGTCATCTGCTCACTATATGCAAATTAAAACACTGGACGAGTACGTCCATTCTTTCCAATACTGCTTCCTGGTCCGTAAAATTGAAGTTCGTAAGGTGTAGAATAGAACCACGTCCACTCATTCAATACAGTAATCTACTAGCCCAGAATAACGTAGCCAATTTACTTTGTTGAAAATCGGGTTGCTTGTAACGAGCTCTCGCATGATGGAGTTGTCCTTCCGAAACGGATTGTAGCTCGTTGTATGATATAGAGACTGGGTGACTGATTCCAAATTGAACCTAACCAGGATCTGGTTAAAAGGTCTTTAATGGTAAACGCACACACAGTGAATATCGAAGCTTACGGAACAGCCTAGTTCCGTCGTCAGCGATGGGGAAGGCCTGGTGTATTTTGGCGAAAGGGTTGCCTGAGCCTCAGTCTCGCTGAGTTTCCCACTCCTATTTATACCCTTTCGCCAAAATACAGCAGGCCTTCCCCATCGCTGACGACGGAAGTAGGCTGTTCCGAAAGCTTCGATATTCACTGTGTGCGTTTACCATTAAAGACCTTTTAACCAGTCGCTTGTTAAGTTCAATTTGGAATCACTCACGCAGTCTCTATATCATACAACGAGCTACAATCCGTTTCGGAAGGACAACTCCGTCAAATTACTTTATTAAAAACCGTACGGACAAGGAATGAAGAGGACATTTTTCCTAAATGAAGTAAGTTTGTAATTTTCCCGCGCCTACAATCCGTTAGAGCTGTGACCGAGTCAATGGAAAGGGCATTTTGGCTAAGTTCAGAAAGCGTGAGAATTTTAATGGGACAGTTTAGAGCGAACAAAACGTGCACCGTTGCGGCAAACTCAATTAATCTGAACAATTGCAATGGTGAAAAGTTTGAATTCCACTGCGGTATTTCAAGATGAATGCGCAAAGCAAAAAGTGCCACTGTCGAATTCACGAGATATTAAAATGTGAATGAACGAAGAAGCGTTACTGTACCTGCGCATATAACTTTTGGCACCGTTCGGTCACGTTGACCCCCTTGGCAAAAGAGTGCGTCGGAATGGTAGTGTTTATTTCGTAAACAATCTTGTCGTCGATCGTTCGCATGCTTCTTATCTTTTCCTGACGAAAAACACATTTCAATAATTCAACTTCGCTTAAGTGCCGTCGCCGAAAGGGCAGTCGCTTTGGCGCATCGCCTCCAGAAATATAAGAACGCCAATTTTGCGAAGCCGTAAGCCATCGCTGGTCTTTCTTTCCATTCACTGCCCCTATATCAACGTTATCCCTATCCCTACAGCAACTATAACAACCATCAAGTTTATTCCTATGAATGCATGGCGTGTCCGCCAGCACCCAAGTCTAAGACGTAACATAAGGGAACTATTCTCTGTACGTCCAGATGGCAAAGGAAAAGGAGGGTAGAAAATCAACAGGGAATTACCTCAGCGTGTCCGCACGTTACTACAGTAAGCAAGTTGTTTATTGCTTGGGATTGCAGTGCGGTAGATAGCAAAAAAACCTCCATTGCTTCTTGCTAAGCTATTGGAACATTGGGGCAACAAGAGGAGCTATAGCTATCTCCCTCTAATCCTGCATACAGGAGATCCCGGCATGTTCGATAATTCGTTAACTGCAGGCGTCAGCGATCAAGAAATAATAAAGGATTACAGGCTATGCTGAGTACAAAATGGCTAAAAGGTATGAAACAAGTTTAACTTATGTTCAAGAAACAGATAAGCATCATGCAACAAAAGTTGGTGTTTGAAAATCTAATCGCACTAACTTTCGCCCCATCAGACACGCTCCCATCATTATCACCAGTTCACGACATTTAAGTCACGTTTACGAACCAGAATGGTGATCCTGATGGCCACTTGCTAATGCGCAACTTGGCTGAGTTCTATGTATACATTCAGGCCTTCGCTTTGGAAATACCCGTCACGGAATTTCTCATCACAGTCAACGAAACTCCTGTAGATATCTACCTGTTCTTCATACAAACTCTGTCTCCCTTCGATTCATGTTTTCTCTGCACTTATATATGAACCTGAGTTGCCTTACTGTGTACTACAGAATTTAGATAAGACAGCTGGCTATTCAGTGGGCTGCGCGTTCTTCTCAGACGACCAGTGATCCCGTACATTCACTACTCTGGCATCATTGAAATCTCAACGATGCCAGATTAGAGGCACCTGACCGCACTTCGCTTCCGGCAAAGCTATTCCAAAAATTTAAATATCTGCAAGCAATGACCTTGTTAATAATGCAAATAAGTTTACAACAGTTAGCTCCAGCAGGTTGACCGTTTATCAAATTTCCAATTCCAAATCGCTGCCGAAAAATGGTTCAATGGAATTGAGCCGTTTTTCAATTACTCAGCTCGCAAAAGATGCACGCGCAAAGAATACACAATGCAGCTGCCTAGGAGCGTTCGGACAATAACAAACAACACGGTCAGACTTGGAAAAGCAAAGGGAAGAAAGGAAGAAGAACGGCAAATGATTTACCGCGAATTCCAATATATCCCTGCATGATGTAACAGGTTTCGCTTTGCTCTGCTCCTCCGCCATCGACAAAGCCGACAGTGCGCAACAACTAAAATGTAACGGCAGCATTAGTGGTCGTCGCTTATATGGCGACCAGGATTAAACGAAACAGCGGATGCATCAACGCGCAAGCGGGTAAACAGAGGCAAACCTAAGGTTGAAGCTTAGGAAATGAAGCCAACAAAGTCAAACGCAAAACGAAAGCAAAATGCAATAACTGCCCAACGCGAGGCTGCCTCATGCCGGGAGACCCCTCCTCCGAAACGTTGAACCGTCCGCCCACTCGAAACCCAGTTCCAAGAGAATTCCTATTCCCCCGCTAAAAGAATAAATAAAACTAATTCGTCAATCCAAATTTCAGGCGCACATTTTTCGTAAGATCTACAATCGTTAAGACGACGTTGCGCCAATGGTACTCAAGTTGTTGCATTCCAGTACAGTATCATGTGTTTTGCCCATTAACATTTGTTCTATTCTGAAATCTTCCAGACCACGTTTCGCTTAGCGCGAATCTTGCTAATTTCGAAGCTCTCGTCATTGCGCCTTGAAATGTATTTAAATGGTGACAAGTTAGGGACTTGATGGGTGAAGAAGGAAGCATAATTACGAAGCTAACCAATTTCCCAAATTTCTTCGATCTACAAAAGTGGACAAACAGCAGCCCTGCTAAAAGCGTCGCCGCAGTCGTTGCCGACGCTTACGCATAGTTAGCTCGCAGATGCGCGGCAATAAGAATGAATGTTTGCCTTACGTCGTATGCGACGCGAACGCTTCCGCTGATAATGAACGCAAGTTTCCAATTGTATTAACGTTATTAACAATGCCTGAAATGCAGACACATCAGGACGGATGGATGAGCAAGTAACAACTGGCGTTCATTCAATCAACGACCCTTGCCAATTCTCCAGTTGGAGTGCCCGTCTTGCTCGCATCGATGAGACCATTGAGACCAGTGGAATGAGGCTGAGGAAGAAATCAAGTGCGACCTATCGAAAACCTTTCTCGTGCTGTCAATAAAGAAATAAACTGTTTACTAACAAGAGGACATTCGAGGACAAAGAGGAGATACGAACAAAGGGGTACTTTCAAAGACAAATATCGTCATTAAAACATGGATACACCTTTCTGCGTAAAATTCAAACAAGGAACAACGCGCTGATTCAACTACTCGAATGATACTCATCGCCTAAATCTTTTTGCCCGAAACAGTGAGCCACAAGGCATATGAGCATGGTAATTCCACGGGCAATTGTATCGTCCGGTTTGTCGCCGTAATGTTCCCGGCGATAGACGCGGCAATAGCGCGCGAAGTCGCGAAGCAGCGAGTGGCCTTCCGGCAGCAGCGGCTCCTCGACGAGAGTTAGCAATGCATAAAACCAGCACAAAGTCGTCTCGGAGAAGTACCCTTCGCGAACCCAGAAAAAGTGAGCTTCGAATGCACGCAGAATTTCACAACTATTCAACGGCAGAAGCAGGGATAAGACTGGCTCTTTTAGACGGCCGTCGTCCAAGGAGTGAAGCAACCGCCAGCAGTCCAAATTTGAGTTCAGCGGATGAACGTCCCGTTGCAAAGTTCCATTCGTCGGACCCAAAACTCGCATCGTCCTAATCTGTTCCTTAAAATCCAGGAAAAAATTGACGAGCGCTTCAACTGAACTGGCGGTCAAGGCGAACTTCGAGTCCGACGACAGTACGCAACTTTCTGAGCGAACGAAAATTGTTTGCTGCGAGCGGCTACCGTTAGCCAGCAGCTTCCGGGCAACCGGAACGGCCGTCATTCGCCTTCGCTCCGCAACGACCATTCGAAGGTAATGCTCGCTACTTTTCGGCATCGCCGTCAGGTCGACGCACTCCAAATTCTCCAAGTTAACGTCGAAGCAAGGCTTTCCGATGGGAGTGTCGTCATCCGAATCGGAGTCCGCGTCAAACTTGTGCATTTGCGCTTCAAATTTCAAACCGGGAAGGCGGCCAACGAGCGTCACGACGATGGAAGAGGGTCTGGATTATCAGCAAATCCTACTGTATGACTTCAGGTACATATTCCATTAGGGTAGTTTTTGGATTTCGGCGGTTGCTCGCTGCGGAAGTTAAGCTCTCTCAAGCGCAAGGTTTGCCCAACATTCAAACATATTATGCTTTGTCATCCCGCTGGAATAAATGTGCCAGGCTCTTTTCCAATCGTGGAAGCAAAGGGAACGGCACCACGCGATCTTACAGGAGACAACCGCAGAGACATTACAGCAGGGTTTAATGGCGTCTTCCAATTGCCGCATCGGGGAAAACCCGTAATAGCGAGGCGAAGAACTGCCTTGCGAATGGCTTAATTCTCTGGGTACTGGAAATCCTGACCGCATGAGCTTCGTTGACACCTTTAAGGTGCAGCTTTGGCGTAGGAGAACGTTGCCTTTTGAACAAACGTGGGTTACTCCATAAACTGCGATCAAGGAACGAAGCTTAACATTTTTCAGCGCGGATAGCATTCGGCCTACAATAATTAGCATGGAGATGTACTTAGTGAAAAAAAGGTACCACTGCCTTGCGTTCAATTTCGCTTTGACGTAACCTCTCCAAAAATGTCGTACGCCACCTTCCTCTGCAATGTAACCTGCATTCCAAACTATTTAGCAAGTGTTTGTACTGTAATAGTGGTAGGCGCATCGTCGTCGGCTCACCTTCGCGGAACCGTAGATTTGAGTGTGTGCAACCGAAGCATTGGCGGTACAAAGCACAAATCTACGGCCGCTGTACTCTGTGAACAATATAGTTTTCGTGCTATGGCATTTCTATCGACAAGCCCAGTTCCAGTGAGTCGCTTTTGTAGCGTAGAACAGCAAATCTTTGCTGCTGAAGCGTACACAAACGATATGACGCCAGTGATACGGCGCTGTTAAGCTTGTTCGATTGGGACTTCTCGCGGCACATTCCCATCGATACTGAAAACGAGCCGGATCACCAAGCCTACGATATCAGAAATACCCGGCCGTTGTAAGCAGTGGAGTCCATCAGTCGCACCCATCCATGCGCAGGACTCGCTTACAAGGCGGATTCATCCTTGGATACGGCGCTCGCTGAAAAAGTTCACGGTGACTTTCGTCGACGAAATGGACGTCCATGGAAGAGTAGTGGCGGCAAGTTTGTTCGTCCCTTCGGCTAAATCGCTTATTGTTACTACTCATGTGGGACCAGAAATATACTTTTTGAACTGTGATTTCCATCGTTGCTGAAAACGAGCCAGACCACCAAGCCTACGATATCAGAAATACCCGGTCGGAGTACGCATTGGAGTCCATCAGTCGCACCCGTGTGCAGGAGTCACTTACAGGTGGATTCATCCGTGGAAACAACCACAACCACACTGTGTGCGATGACAAAGAAAGTTCGACCATGTCTAGTTCTGTCACCAGTGACAACGACGTGTTCAATGTCGTTACTCCTATTTCTTCAACGATATTGTTCCTTTGAGTACGATATTGGTGACAATCTATTAAACGGTTGCTATAGTCTCTCCTTGATTACCTACTATCGACGGTATCGGATTGCGTTACTTATTTCGGGGCGAATGTGTACTTGATATGCTGAATAAGCTCTGCGACGGCAGGTTACTTTGGCCGCTGAAATGGAACATGTAAACTGGCAAAGATATCACTGAGGCAATCAAAGTGCAAATTACCTCAATCAACGTACAGCGAACACCTCGAGCTTCCCTACCTGTGTGCCTGTCCTATCATTGTTGCATAAGCACCTAATATGACCTCGACGTATTACTGTCCAACGCAAGTGATCATCAGTGGTCTGTTGATGGGCATTTGCCCGGCGAACCATGGGGAGGGGCTAACGCTGAAGTCTAAAGTCTGCTCTGGGACAACATGGTCCAACTTCCTTGTAAAAGAAGATCTTCCGAATATTCGAAATCGAAAGATTGATGAGACTATTAGTTACTCATCAGAAATCTTCCTCTTCCTTGGATGGCATAAAGAGTTCAGCGAAACGGCGACAAGAAAGGTCCTCCTAACCTTCGCCGCCGCATCTCGCATCGCCGTTTCTCTTTATTGATTTCTCAATAAATATTGTACGCATCTCAGACTTTCTTGGAAACCTTGGCGACGAAAAGAAGAACGCATAATCCTGGGAAATCACTGCTGTCATAGGGCAAGGAACGCTGCCAGTGAGGCTACATTGTTTTAAATGTTCAGAATCCTTATTATTCAAAAATGTAATAACTAAACCCAATCATTTGGCTCAACGAAACCTATTCAAAGGAACCTGTGAACCACTTAGAGTCCTTTGGCCTACAGTAACCTTAACAATAATCAAGTGAACAACAACTGCGAGTCGAGTCCACGGCAGTTCACCGCGCGAGTTTTACCGCGGCGAACGTTTCGCCGCGAGGGCACTGTCTCCGCTGTCACTCGTGTCGCCACAACCTATTACCGCTCCTTTCACGGTCAATCTCCCAATTTGACGGTTCGTCTCTCATGTACACATCTTTTCTCCAACTTTCGGGTCTCTGTTCCATACTTTCCGATGGCGACGCTTGCAATTTCCGCGGCTGAAATCTAACCTATAAGCTATCTTACCCAACCACGATGCTCCTTTACCATTCTTTTTTCTCAACCTAACGGGTCATCTCCGATGTCCTTGGTCCCACTTCCGGGTCTCAGCTCCATGCTTTCACATGTAACCGCGGGCAATTTCCGCGGCTTAGCTCCAACTTATACGATCACGCTGCTTCTTTCCCAAATATCGCTTCATTCTGCCCATCAAGCGGCTCGTCTCCGTGTACTTGTCCTTGCTCCTACCTTCGGGTCTCTGCCCCATGTTTCCTCATGGCGCCGCGTGCAATTTCCGCGGCTTAGCTTCAAGTTACAACATACCTTATCTGACAACGACACCTACTTTCAGGCACTGTGGCTTATCTCCAATCCTGACGGCTTAACACCGTTTCCTAGCCCATTCTCCAATCCTAATATTTCTGC
This sequence comes from Trichuris muris, assembly GCA_000612645.2. Classification (NCBI taxonomy): domain Eukaryota; kingdom Metazoa; phylum Nematoda; class Enoplea; order Trichinellida; family Trichuridae; genus Trichuris; species Trichuris muris. The sequence goes on from CBXJ02000282.1 coordinate 7,278,824, forward strand.
GCCACACACTTTGATGGAGCCACATGCAATGTTCAAGAAATAGCTCCAACTTTCACGGCAGCTTATCGAGTCGCAGTACTTGTTTGCAGGTTCCGCGGCCTTCTCTACATTTAATAGCCGATCAGATTCTCCCAATCTGGATACTTTGCGCTATTCGCATGCCTTGATCTTATCTTCTCACACATTGCCATTGCGATAACAGAGCAGGGGCCGAATTTAATCATTCTTATAACACGGTTTTGCTACGTTGCAGGTCTACTGAGGCGCACTACGTGACCTCCATTAAACCGTGTTAGAGAATTGCACTTGCGAAGCGGCAGAAAGACGTATTCCAAAAAACTCCTTTTACTGGCAGTAATATGCGCAATATAAATGGGCAATATATAGCTAAAAACAAGGCCAGACGCCGAGTCTTCTGTCAGTCAGCGAGAAGATGTTTGAAGATGCGCTCCCGTTTCCAAGGTACATTTTATATTTGTGACAGTCGCCCGGCGCTTTGCTTCCAACAATCCGCACATGCAAACAAAGGCTGATCAGAACGAAATACAGGGGGTTTTCGTTTAACGTCAGGATGCGTTTCTGGAGAAGTGACGTTAAGCGAAAACGGCGTTAAATGAAATTGACCTTATTATTATTTTCATAGGGGTTGCGGGGTATGCCTTCGCAGCCCGTGATGGCGATGCCAAGAAAACTGAGACTTCCGGAGCTATTCCACCGTGCTCTGCGCCAGCTATAAGTTACCTTAGGATATTAGCAAAATAAAAATACGTTTTATTTAGCTCTATTTTCAGTATTTCCGAGTAGCGGAAGTAAAAATGATATTACAGGCTACCAATATAGCCCACCTTCATGCTTATCTGTGCTGCAAAAACCTATCCAGTGTCTGCTGCAGTGCATGCCATTTCTTCCTTTTGTATACCGACGCGAATGATAAGCGGTTTGCATACGCAGACAGCGAATGGGACGCGCAGTGACGACGCAGGGGTATGGGCGCGTCCAAGTTATACCGAACACTTAACCGGAAGAGGAGACCGTCTGTCAGCAATCTCCGTGCCCCCGTCAGACTTTGCCAGAGGGCCTCACTGGGTAGGCGCAGACCAGGCTCATCAGCCACCATACCATGGTCTGTGCTGGGCAATCGCATAATCCATCATAATGATCCTATTCATTTCTAACTGACAGGTAACCGTTACTGCAGGGCAGAGTTACACTAGTCAAATGGGAGAACCTGTCAATCTTTGTGTTTACTGTATTTTTCCGCCCGTTCGCGAGCGACGTTATAGCGAAATCGACGCTAAGTGAAACGATATTAACCGAGGACCATTTGTATTTAAATTTGACGCTGATGACGAAAACATGAGACGTTTTAAAGCTTCGTCTACTAAAATAGTCAGTCGCCGCTTACACTGCCGTGTTTATCAATTAAAAGCATGAGATCATACCAAGTATTCAGAAACCCTATCTTTGTTACGTAGAGGCAATGCACAGCTTGGGACCGATTACGTATCGCCCGGAGGCGATAGTTCCGAATCATGTTACCGTTATCTTTATTTGCCTTTTTCGCAGTTAGCTAGTCAGTAAAAGCCAACGCTGAGCGGTGGAGTTTTGGCGATCCTCCTACGGCACACTGCGGCCTTGGCTGCGAGTAGCGATTTCCAGGTCGTATTCGCTGCGTTTTGAACTCTTGGTTGGTCCTTCACGCGAAGGACACAACAATCTTTACTTTAACCATATGTTACCTGAAAATACATTCATAAGACAAAGCTCAAAATAAGTCTTTCTTCGTAACGGGGTCCAGTTTTCAATAGACAATATTATCGCAGATTCCCCGGAATCTGTGATAATATTGTCCATAAGACAAAGCTGTTCCAAACTAAAAAGTCATGCATTGAGTTAATTTTGTACACAGGAGAAATTCTTCCTTCCATGCATGAGATTCATTCAAGGAATTCCTGGCATTCGATCATAATTCTTGATTGCGCAGCAGAACACGATGGCGCAAATAATCGGTGCACAAAAACATACCCGCTTGCATGCAACTTTGAAACTTCGTTGAGACGTCTTGGCAGACAATCACAACGTCGCATAACCGGAGCTACCTGAATCGTACCCAATTTCCGACGATTAGGATAGCTCCGGTGATGTGATGTTGCGCTTCCATTGATGCGATATTCAAGAAACTCTGAGACGACGTGGCAGATAACCACAACGTCGCATAACCGGAGCTACCTGAATCGTGCCCAATTTCCGACGATTAGGATAGCTCCGGTGATGTGATGTTGCGCTTCCATGGATGGGATATTCAACAAACGCTGAGATGACCTGGCAGATAGCTACAACGACGCATAAGCAGTCGTATCTCAATCGTGCCGCGTTTCTAACCATTAGGATACTGCCGGTGATGCGATGTTGGGTTTTCGTGAAAACCAAATGAACGGTTACTGAGCGATCATGAGCAGATCAGACATGAATGACGTCGGTAATTCCATCTGCTCAGCTCTGAAGACATTGAGATACTACGAACTGTATCAGCAAAAAGAAAGGTGGTCAACAAGAACCAATTTTCAAACCCGGTTCTCGAATTAGTTCAAATTGAACTCATATATTATTCCTTGCGGTTTCATTATTGTCCCTCCGGAGAAGTCTACAATGAAGACAGTGGAATAAAAGATAATGTATATTGTTGAGATATGCGTATATGCAAGCGTGGAGGATAGTTAATTTGCTGGATACCCACCATGTGTACCACTGTTCCATTTATTAATATTTCGATAATGAATGAGGGCATGCAGATATTCTGCAATGCTAAAGTTATTATAGAATGAGCGAACATTATTACATACCACATTTGAGTACACGACGTGGCATTCCATCAAGCGCTTGGAGGTGTTGTAGGTTGCCAGGTGCACCAGTCATCGAAATGAAGAATCGAACCATGAATGCTGGTAATAATTTCTTCAATGACGCGAGAAATGTAATAGCTTCAAATACATTTAAGCACTGCTTTTGGGCATCAATATCTGTCCGCATTTGTAATTGTGTTCCTTTTGAGAATCAATTGTACGAGCTCGTCAGTGTACTTGTACAACTGAGGAAACGTTATGACGCAAAGTTGCGTTGTCATCATAATGCTTTCGGACATTTTTTCATTGTACCCTTTAAAAGGACATTTTTTCATTGTACCCTTACCAGCAAATAAAAAAATTAAAAATGAAGTTCTGACACTCCTTCTCTCCCTTTCAATACAATGATGAGAAGCAGGCATCGCTATCCACCTTTATTACCACTCCAGATGCACCGCATACGGATAATATGTGAGGATAGCTTGTAATAATATCCCGTAGTGCAATTAGATCATATATTTCGCGTTCTTTTATCTCGATTTGCTATAAGGATGCACAAAGTAATTCTGCGTAATGTTCGATTCACAAATAGGGTAATTCCTGAGACTTCCGATAAGGCTAAGATGTAGTACCACGAGAGAACTTTCAAATCCCATTATACAGATTTTGCAACGCAGCGGTTGATATTGCGTTAATAGATTTCCAAAAATGGTTGCAGCGTTGTAGCAGGTACAAGAAAATGTTAACTGATGCAGTAAGTGTGTTTGTTGAGCGCACTTTTAAAACAGCTTTATTTATTTTCGCCCGGAACAAGATTTGCTTCCATTTGCCCCGGGCTTCCACAAATTTTGCTATCCAATGCTTGCGCATTCATCCTTGCGCTCTTCATTGGTTGTTTCCTTTAGATAATAGCAATAGTTTTCAGTATATATGACAGCCGATGACACATATTGAATAACGACAAAGATTATCTGCAATAGGCGTCTGGATAAAGCGCTATTACCAGCTACCAGCTACTTTGGTACTAGCTGATTCTGCAATCGAAATTGCTATTTTAAATGTATCAATGGACAAAAAAGACTTTGATAATGAGACATTGGGCTAACAAAAGTTTAACAAAGTAAACATTGATATTTAAGAATAGTGATATGAAAACCATTTGAACTATTTCTGCTAAAACAGACATGAAAACACTTTTGTTGATCACGGCGTTTGATCACACAACCATCGAAAGCTCATACGTGTTGAAGTTGTGTGATGTAGGTGCTGACTCAAAGTTGGAATCCTGTTGCTGCTTCAAAATCAGTAAGGACTGTCTTGTTATTTATTTAACTGATACTGTATTGTGGCCTCCTACTGAAAGTTTGGATTTTGTAAGAGCGAATACGCGCGTAAGTTCAGTATTCGTTTCCATTGCTTTAGTAGCCAAAAGTGCTGAAGTCACAAAGTTTCAAGAACCACAATCCCCTAAGAAGTAAAACTAAAGTAACCGCTCTCGTGACCTACTAAGTAATTTTGCTTTGTATGAACTGAAGCTGCGCTTATCCACATCGCTTCATTCTGCTTATCGGAGAGCGCCGCCATCGCAATAGGAGCTGACGTTATGACGAAATTATAAAAACAGGCAACCCTAATCGATGCGGGCAATTTTGTTCCCACGTCAGAGTATTTCAAGATGTATGCATGTACTTTGCACCAACTCATCCATATGAACAACTCTTAATTTTGAATGGCGTACTAGCAAGCATTTCATTTAATCTTTTGCTGAGCAGTGCTGCTGAACATCAGAAATGGAAGAAATCATCACTCCTTTCAATGCTTCACTGACATGATTAAAATTAAGCAAAACTTCTGTATAATGGAAGACCTGACACCTCATGGTGGTGGGCTCAAAGGCAATACTCATAGCAGTGTTCACGTTCAGGCCGCAGAAATGTGGTGGTGTGACAGTGTTATCTATAATATAAAAACTCAAGGCTAGGCTTGCCCGCTTGCTGTTTGTTGCTGATTCATTGGTGACACAACCGATACACGCACAGCGTTAGTGCAGGCGTCAGCTTTTAAACATTTACCAATGCAAAGAGTTGAAATGTGCTTACCTGAATCTGGTAACAAGTTGATCTTGTAAATCTTCCAATACATGCCGACATTATCCCTTCTCTTTTCCAATTGCACATCCTCTTAGCAACTTCATTTGACCTTCATATTTACCAGCACAAGAATGCTGCATTACTGAACTCATACTGGACTTTCATGTTTATCTGGCCTCAGGGAAGCAGTACCCGCCGCCTGGTCGATCATATTCGTCGCCCCGAACGGTTGCTCCAGAATACGGCAAAGCAGATCATTGTGGAAACTTCAGCTGCGAACGTGCAGACCAAAGTGAGTACAACTGCCATTCTAGCATTCACAAATTCGTGGACATCATAGCCTGACGGTCAATGGAAGCTTAAATATCAGCGCCATTCTGCTTGTAATTTTGGAAAAGGGACGAAGAGAGGATTACAACGTCTCAATGCACTATGATAAAACCATGTATGATAAAATAAGGCAGTGGATGGATGAGAAGACCTTAAATTTATCTGTCAATGCTCATCACTACAAATTATCTTTAATGGGCATAGGCAAACCGTTGTTGTGAACGTGGGGTTCGTTTGCAGTGCTAGAAAAACTACAAACCTCACCGGCTGGAAAGGACGTCTCCTCACGGATGAGGGGGAACGGTTACTGCCTTGGAATGCTGTTATTACGGCGAAAGTAACACAGTGATCAGTGAAATCCAAGAACGGTCTTCATATCAGCCGTTGAATACCTAAAATAATAGTATGAACATCTGTCAGTGGAGTACATTGAGATTAACGAAATCTGCCAATCTTCTGTGATATAGAATTCGCAAACAGGTACAAAGACTAAAGGGTTCGTCGCTGAAGCAGCAAAGTGAGCAATGTAGGCGGGGAAGCAAAATTGTTTACGTGACAGGTTGGCAAATGCGTTGCTGTCTTTTACAGTAATAAAATCGTCAAGTGTTTCTTGCACGGTAAGAAAGGACTGCTTGAAGATTTAGAATATTGTATTAATCAAGGCATTATACACGGCGTAGTATTAGGAGTGCATTTATTATTTGACGTACTCTGAAGCAGTGGATGCGAAAACAAAGGGAAGTAACATGAACTAACAAAGCTAAAATGCTTACAATTTTACGCCCTCATTTTCTGTGAAATGCTTTTGCAGGCATCCAAGAGGTTTCCCTCTTGAAAGATGGGTTACTTATTTAAAACAACAGTGGCATGGCGTAGAACGGTTGTTCTGTCGTGTAGAAAAATGGAACGTGGTAATCCAATGTGAGCAATTTTCGTTTCACAAAATGAATTAGCTACTATTCATGAATTGATGATTTTTTGCTGCTGTGGACTATTCTGTGTCTCTTTCTGGATGCTGTTTCTAAATACCTTCACTTTTCGACCTCGAGCTATTCACGGTGTTGGTAAGTGGTTTTAGCTTTTATGAACAATCAAAGAAATTCGCTTTGGCTTTCGCGTGCAACTGTGCCGTTTGTTATTGATAGAAGCGTTTTTCTGTTATCTTTTTATCGCTTTCTTCATCCACAAATCTCTGTACTGGATTTTGTAGCTTCGGTTATATTTCCGATACCATACGTACATTTGCATTGTCGCGTTAGTGCATGCTTGCACAGATATCGAATATCTCATAAGAAAATAAAATAGTTTCTATGACCAACTGATTTACGAAGACGATCACAAACGTAGCCATGCTGATGTTCATTCGTAAGTATTTAATAACGATGACTCACTTCACCCAAAGCATATTCTGGGACTATTGGTTGGGTCTGGTCGACATACTACTCTGAAAAGCTTCAGTTGTACATTAAATTCATGAATTGTGTGTTTGCTTCCCTGAACAAAGTACAGCGTACGGTAGAAGCGCTCATTGTCAATTTTCCTAATTATGCATGTCGTCCACTATGTGAATGAAGTAAAGCTGCTATACTTTATTTGTCACTGGGTTTGCTAGTTAGGTTTATTTTTCGTTGGTGCTCAGCTATTCTTGTTCTTGAATTTGTCTTTTGAGTCCTTGGATAACATTTTGTTGCAATGGCAATTGAGCTTTCATCATAGGGAGCATTCCTTCTATCGTGTTTGCGTATGGGTATTTGGTATGGAGTGTTGGTCTATTTCCTGGTTATTGAGACAACAGTAATTAAATTAATGAGCTGCAGCTGCCTGTCCATGTCGATACGGAACAATATGACAATCAATGTGATGCAAACCGTAACCTCTGCTGAAGCCATTTCATTTAATATTTAAATGTATGGTAAACGCATAGCAGAGTTATTCCGCCGTGCGTTAGTCTACTACAGGTACAGGTGGATTTTTCCAAGTTTATCTTTTGGAGGTGAGAATATTGGAGCGATATGAAACGCATGACCAAAGATTGAATTGGATGTTTGCGGGAAATTTTTGTGTTGGTCCAGTCGGTATAGAAGAACTGCTGGGATGCTGTTTGCAGTTGTTCTGGCCCATATTCATGGAAATGAACATGTCGGGTGTCAGATGTACGCTGCTCCTAAAGTTTTGTGCTTGCCAACTGAATTATTTGGAATAACCCATTACTTTTTTCTGTGAAACGGGTTTACTGCGCGCGCCGTTTCATTTTTTCGACAATCATGCCCTGCAATGCCGTTACTGCCTTAAGAATGCATAGTGCTTCCGCTGAATCAAGATACCAGTCTTATTGTCTTACTAAACACAAAATTTGATTGCTCAAGTTCGCGCGGTCACATACAGATTAAATATAGTGTCCATTACTCCCGTCTGGTAGAGATGCGTGCTTGCGCAGATTTCTATTGCTACTGTCCATATTGAGAGCATGATTTTCTAGTGGTGCGTATGTCGAAAGCTAACGAGGAGAGAAACAAATTCGCATTGAACTGAATTCTGTTTCCTGCATCTGGCGCAACAGCTAGATACCCTGTACTTAATGCAATAGATTCCCATGTTGAACGCGTTTTTAAGTTGACCGCTATCATCTTCTTCACGGCTCTTTCATGATTTGTTGGTCCCTCATTGGCAAGCGCAGCAGTGTTAACTCTTATATGTTGGCTCCTGCGCAAGTTGTACTTTGGTCAGCAAAATTGAGACACACTGTTAATTACGCAGGGTTTTGCCTTTCCATAAGTTCACCAGCAGAAGGAGCAATGTACAGCCAGAAACAATGGGGAAATGTTTCGAGAAATTTAGATTAGTAGCATGTCGATGTGACGGATATTTCGACGGCGGATAACGTATCCGTTCGCGACTCGTTCGATTCTCGTTGTTCGGTTATTCGTTCGTATTTTGCATGCGCACGCGTCTACTTGCATGATCGCATGTCTTGGTCGTTCTTTCGCGTGTTTCACAATGCGCATGATGACTAGTTCCAATTCGCACCTGCACGAACCGACTGGCAGCTTTGCTGATAGCATGCAGCACAGCTTTCTGCTTGCTAGCATGGCGCCGTGAACAGCACTTGTAGGCTCCCTCATTTCCATAATGCTCGCATTCTCCCTTTGAACGCCGCCCTTTTGTTTGCACGTTATGCACGTCTTCGTCGTAGCAGCTGAATAGGCCGTACAGCGGCAGATGTATGAATACCTAATGTGCATGCACCTGGAGCTATGATTGGATATCGGCCGTATCAGCGTTTATCAGAGTGTGAACCTCGACGGGAAGACAGCCTCGTCTGCAGGGGCGCTAGTTGGTCGTTCTAACGTCATTCCTCATCTTTCGTCTCGTTGGGTCGACACGTCGTTTTGCTCGTTTTCGTCTCTTTCGGTCTACCTGGAACAGATCGGTGTGGAAACCGAATCGTTTCGTCCCTCGTTCCTATTTCGTCGTCTGGTTATCCATTATTATTACTTTCTTCTTACATAGCGTTTTGCGTAGTCTGCCATAATTGAATATCCTGCTTTACTTACGTTCGTCGTCGTACATTCGAAACAGTCGATGAACCGTCATTACAGCCCCCTCCTTTGGGCAGTGCGTCCGGTACGGTAATATTTCCCAGAAGTTGGCTTTCAAGCTTTCCTACAATTGATGATGAGTTGGCCACTTGCAATGCGCCTGGTGCAGAATCTATGATTTCAAGCAGGCGTACAATGCTCTTCCGTAGTCGATGACTACGGAAGCACAGTGCACGGGAAAGATCGGATGTGTTTAGGTCTAGGCTTAGGTATCGGCGAAAGCGACAGCCATCATCAGTCGACTAGCACGAAGGCAGAGCGCATTGGAAAGATAGGTTGTGTTTTGGTCTAGGCTTAGGTATCGGCGAAAACGACAGCCATCGTCAGTCGACCAGCGCGAAAACATAGCGCACAGGAAAGATCGGTTGTGTTTAGCTCTAGGCTTAGGTATCGGCAAAAGTGACAGCCATCATCGGTCGGCGTAAACACGGTTAATGCGCGTCGAAATGAGCTCGCGTGCAACACTGCGCTTCCGTGTCCGCTACAGAGTTTCTCCGTTGTCACACTGCATTCAGCACACTTGCTCCACAGGCAAAAGAGGAGTCACGCAGCAGCGAACCCATATCACCTTTCACCTCCACGAGGTGGCGTTGAGGTCAGAATTCGTTCAGCGCTTCGGCCGCCGACCCATTGCGTCACGGTAACAATGGGTTCTGTAATTAGGTCATGGGCTACTGTAGCACGGGCAGCTAACCGAAAAGCGCCATTTTCCGAAACCAGCGTGTCACACAGCACTTTTAAGCTATCCGTCTGCAGTTACTCAAGATCTATCCGCGTAGTCAAAGTTGTGGGATAGTCATACTATGCTATAGTTGCGTGTTTTATGTCACTGTGTGACATGCCATGTTCTGGCATGTTCTTCTGTTGGGGCAAAATAGGCTAAACGCGGATGGTGAAAAACTGGAATCCTTATCCACTTATCATATCCTACCCAGATAATCATTGCGTTAGGTGATAGCGATGATATCAGTCTGTTTGTCTGCACGCCAGTTTGTAGTCGATGCTCAAGTACTCTCAATCTACAGCCTTATTCATTCGCTTTTGGCGTTCTTCAGTAACTTAAGTACCAACATTTTCAAATAAATTATCCTGTAGGAATGAACTAGGCACGATTTCCCTATAGCCCCCCCCCCTCATTGGCGCCACTATCGCTTTCGTTGATTGGCCGCTCTAGCGTTCGTTGATTGGTCACAGTTCGTAGCATGACGTGCGGCATGACGCGAGCAGTTCTGAGATGACGATCACGTATCTGCAGCGAAAATTTTCTCCTGTTTTCGCTGTCCTTGTAAATTTGTACTATGGGTGCATTTTGGCATTTCTCCACGAATTTGCACCCAGTATGTGCAGTGTACGATGAACATAATCCATATTTTAACGCCTAGGCTTAGGTTAGGGCAGAAAACGATGCCTATGGTTGTGTTGCTTTCGTAATTTAAAAGGGAGACATGATCCTGTATTTATGGTTTAGGCCAGTGTTTTTCACCGCCCTCCTTGGCACCGCCCCCTTTTCGGAGCTGAGGGCTCGCCACCGCCCCCTTTTTTGAGCTGCAGTCTCGCCACGGCCCCCCCCCCGCCTAAGTTTCAGTCACCTGTTGCTCCCAGGGGAGCGTTACCGCCCACCTGGCCACGCCAGCGCCCTCCCCCCTTTTCGGAGCTGAGGACTCGTCACTGCCCCCTTTTTTGAGCTGCAGTCTCGCCACGGCCCCCCCCCCGCCTAAGTTTCAGTCACCTGTTGCTCCCAGGGTAGCGTTACCGCCCACCTTTCCACGCCAGCGCCCTCCCCCCAAGAGCCCCTTTCGTCTCCACCGCCTCCAATCACGGAAATTTGTACCCGTTGTTGAAAGCCACTTTTCCGGAAAGGACGTTGATTTCTGAAAGAACACGAAAACCGTGGCACGGTGGTCGGGAAAGCTCCGCTTCGCTCCGCTTTCCCGACCACCGTGCCACGGTTTTCGTGTTCTTTCAGAAATCAACGTCCTTTCCGGAAAAGTGGCTTTCAACAACGGGTACAAAATTCCGTGATTTTTCGATTCGTATAAAATCGTTGATTCCGTTACAAAATTGGCGTATCAAGAACTCAAGTGAAATTATCGGAAACCACAGGTGGAATTATTCGATGAGTATTAATCTCAAGTGGAATTATCGCAAACTGAACGTTTGCGATAATTCCACTTGAGATGAGCATCGTATGAACAGGTTGTAGTGGCACGATAAGACGAGTTAACGGTTAAATGCTGGCAAAAAGGTTAACGTCAAGGAACGAACGAAAATGTTATCGGCTGGCGATGCAAGCTGATTCCGTTTGAACGGGAAGACGTTTCATTTTACTATGGTGAGCGCTATGGAACGATTGCCTTTCGCGGAGCTCTGTGCCGAATTTGTGTATGATGAGCTGGCTGCTGTACAGTTCATGAAGGACAAGGGTGTGATCCATCAGCACAGAACGTGCGCCCGTTGTCGTCGATCTATGGTCCTTCGATATAGGAAAGACCGAGACGATGTCCGCTGGCGGTGCTGTGGAAAACAGTGCCGCAAAGAGGTTTCAGTGAAGACGGGAACGTGGTTGCAAGGTAGTAATGGGTCGGCGAATGCTTTGTTGTACGTCTCATACACACGTGCGCAGAAAGGTAGGCAATTTTTCATTGCTTGTCTGTTTCGCGGTTAAGTCTCCTAATTTTCCATCGAAATCTAACAAATCGACGGTGGCGCCACCTACATCGAAAATAAACGCCGTTTTCCATTGGTTGTCAGTTTTGCGGCTAAGTCTTTTCTGATTTGCTGTGCAAATCGCATGAAAACGACGGTGGCGCCCCCTAAATTATAGGGGGGGCTATAAGGAATTTGTACCATGAACTATTATGCCATCAAAATAATTTCAAAGAAAAGCTTCTGTAAAAAGCAACTTGTCTCAAAAATGGCTTGTCTGAAGATTTACTTTAGTGAAGGTGACCTTCAGGGAGGCCTTCAATAAGAAATACATACTGGTAGTCCACACTAGACAGTACTACGTAGTAGCCACTGTTGTCACAGCCAAGCCAAGTTGTTCCAGCAACGAATTATAAGAGAAATTGTGAAGTTTTCTCTTTGCTTGGTTTGAAAGGTGGCCCAAATCTAAATATCATTTTCATGGTTTCTTCATCGGCACACGCAACCAACGATTTTGGCACACATTTCCGGTTGAACAATTTGTTTTTTGTTGTCTATTAATTTTCATTGTAAATTGTACTGTTGTGTCTTATGCACACACCATGGCTTTTTTGTGACTGCAACTGTTCTTCTCTGCACCACAGCTTTGAGTCTAATGCAAGTGAACATCATACTTCATGTTCACTGAATGACTTCATGCTCAGAATATTCAAATGTGGTATGCCCATGCGATGCAATTATTCAACTAACCATGACAACAGAATCGTAGTTACTAAGGTTTCAAAATACATTACTGAAAAAACAACATACTGGGAACTATATGAAACAGGTGTGTAAACGTTTTGTCCAAATGCGGTGGTTTAAGGGCACAGGCTATCATGTCACTTTACATTGGATGGCTGAAATACGTTTACGCTGCTATATAGGTGAACAGCAGTTGCTGAACGGTAAGAATACGAAAATATTTACTTATTCTAAGCGAAAAAGATAATTATAATTGTCATGACCGTTACCAAATCGTTGGTTCTCAAAAGTCGTTCAAGTTTCATAATATAACCATCTCAGATGAAATATGATCACTGAAAGGATCCTGCACAATTCAAATGACCACATATCCTTTCCAGGATTGGTTCATATAAAGTGAACGTCTTTTCGTGAATTCAAAACTATCCATTTCGCTACCTGCACAGATGTATTGAGTCATGTAGTATAAGACCTTATCTTAAGCATGGTTAACGTAGCAGGATATTGTTCGATAAATCTGTAAGTGGTTAACATCACATGCTGCAAACATAAAATGTGAGAGTGCTTGTCGAAAACACATCAGTAGATTTAACGAGGCGTCAATAAATCATATCATCTACTCGAGTACTCACCAAAACATGTCCTGAAATAAATAATAAATTTCCATCTATTGTATTTGACTGGTGATTCTAGACGCACACCACTGACATACATCCCTCACGCTTGGACATTTCAACAAGATTATCACACTTTTCAGCCAGATTTTTTATGCGATAAATCCGTGTATATTATAATAGTTATTTCGATAGAATTATTCATATAAAATCTGCTTGAAAGCATTGAACATCCAGTGTTCTGACACCAGGTCCAGTGCAATGCGTCAGCATGATAAAACGGTTCCTGAACTGGACATGAAGAACATCACAACATCACAAGGAAGAACTGACATCACAACATGGAAGAACATCACAGCATCACAAGCATGACTGGAAGAACATCACAACACTCCCGCATTCAAGCTAAATCTAAATAGCTCATTAGTAACATCGAAATTATACTTGATTAGTGCAAATAATAACAAAATGAGTGTGGTTATTTAAAATGAAAGGGCCAAAAGGCAATAGCTTGTTAAAGTACAACTGATGGTTCTTGCAATTCTTACAACTGTTAAATTACAACTGATGGTTCAACGTTGCAATAAGTCATTAATTTGAAACCTCTTGTCGTTGCTCATACGGCAGCAACGATTGCCGTTTCTTTCAACGGCAAGGACGGAAAGAAAGAGCAACGGGGATGATACAACTTTTACTTCGATAGGAACTGAAAACGAACGCTGAAAATGTACACTGCAGCTTCATCGGCAATTCTTCCTGAAACACGGTGATTAGCCTTAGGCGATTCTGCTGCCTTGCAGTAGCGTGCATGCATTCTCGCATTCGTATCAAAACAGATAAAGCGTCGGTAACAGGTAGCTGTGCAGTGGAGAGAGTGCTGATAAGAATTTGCCGGTACGTGCAGGTGGGTCGACGATCAGTGTGCGAGCGTGCATTGGCATGCTTGCAAAGGCAGACGTGCAGTGACGCATCATGCAGCTAGCAAAGCGTGAAGTGAACGTGCAACGGTATATGGAAATTAGCGAATAATTCACGACAGTTTTCAACGTAAACAATAGAGCATATCAAGCGATCACAGCTCTGCTGAACGTTCAAAATCAACGCTCTGTATATTCCACTTCAAATACCACTGCACTGGTGGATGCAATAAACAACGTCAAAAATGTAGCGTTTTGATCTGCAATCTTTTGACCAATAAAACTTTTGAAACAACGCAGTGGTATGGCCAAACTAAGTCTGCTTTGATTAGATGAATTTCTGTTAGCAAATGTTTTGGCACCAACCTGCCTATACTTAAATAAACAATTTTATTATCAAGCAGTCAACCAGTTGCTCAAACCTGCAGATCAAATATCGTACACTGTGACAGTGCAAGCTGCTTCTGGGTTAGATCTCAGTCGATCCGTCGGACGCCTTCCGTGCGGTCGCCATAATGGCTTCGCTCATTGAAGGATGATATGCGGCGAGTTCCACGCAGCTGAATATGGTAACGCTGCCTAATGGAGGATGATATGCAGCGCTCAGCCAGAGTTCAAGGACAGCAGCGCCAGTGGGCGTACAGCCAGCAGCTCCGTTGTACCTTAGCGAGCTGGATGACCATATTGTGATGAAATGGACAAATTCCAATCACAGCAACGGCGCTGGCATCACCACAATGCCACCAATGACCTTTGGAAACATTGAATAATCTACAAAGAGGTCTCCAAAAAAGATTCATCAGATGCTGCTAGCATTTATGAAAAGTGAATGTTATCGTGTTGAGCTCTCCACTGTGGCAAATGCTGTTTTACTGTCTGAAGATATTGGGGCAGGTGGAACGTTACCTGAGTGTACTGATAAAATGCGACAGAAGATAATACATGGCATGCAATATCAATGGTGTCGACTCAAAACTGAAGTTCCACTATGGCAACGTCCCAGTTCCCGTTCAGAAACCCTGGAATATCCGTAAGAGAAAGAATTAATTAAGACCACCCTGGGAGGACGACTAAGCTTTAGGGAATGCCAGAAGAAAATATGCAAGGCCTGCTCCAATGGGCAAACTTCTACTTAAACAAATCGCTTGCTATTACTTGTGTGCGCCGTAAGCAGGATTATGAAATTTGGAGTTCATTGTCGTATATACATTCACATTATGCTGGCGTTATTGAGCCATCAGCCCAATTGCTCTCAGAATATGCACATTTCGTCATTTCGTTGATAATGCACTGTTACTTCGTTTTTTGGCTGAACTACTTACAACTCAATAAAACGATGTTTAAAGCGCTGCCTAGTGCCAATCTAACGCAACGCCATCACTCCGCTTAAGATCTTTTGCTCCATTACCTCGTCCGCTCTTTAGCATGTCAGAAGACTAACATAGATTGACAGAAATCTAACTCTATCAGTCTTTGCGAATTTCTTTATCAATCCCATCCAAAACGCAGGAAGGAATTCAAAACTGTCGGTTGAACAGGCGACTTATTTGCTACGTAATAACGGCGAAATTCCATTTGAGTATCCTTGCTTGAAACGGTTAGCCCGTTGAGATTGTTTCAGTGTATCTGCAATTAACCAACAAAAACTTCATCAGTCAACGGTGGGTTAGTTTACTGGTAAAAATTGCGATGGCATTGTAACGTACGATCGAAGCTGTCGTGATGCTCTAGTCTGTCGTCAGCGAATGGAAGGAGATGTGCAACTTCTGCTACTAAAATAAAAATGTTTTCATGCTTTCATGTAGTTCAATCAATACTTCACTTTTCTTTATTAGCCCTTATAACAGGGAGGTGTGACTTCAGAGGGGCAGATGCAGCAGAGGAAGCTATTGGTCATCTATATGATTTATCCAATAATGACAATCTGCCATGGAGACACAGATGTCCCGTATAAATGGATCTATGTAATCACTAACTGCATCTGCGCTTTATGGGAGCAGTTGTCCCAAGTGGATAGGGGAGGAAACAATGGTTCTTTCGAAGTCGATAAATAGCATTACAGGCGAGACTGCGCACAGAATGGAGCAAATACTCAGGCAACAATCTATTCAATAAAGAATTACTTTCATAACTAGCCACGTAATTCTAATGGAAATGGGGAACGTTTCCTGTTGTACGACTCTGGTTTGGGAGATGAGAATAGAATCTTAATTTTTGGCCGACGATCAAATGATTCTTGGAGCAGCCAGATGAGATCCCTGTATGCGGATGGCACCTTCAGAATCGCGCCTCAGCTCTTTGCACAGGTGTATGCGCTCCTGGCTAAGAGAGGGTAATTCGCTATTCCAGTGCTATATACCCTCCTCCCAAATAAACAAGAAGAAACATATCGTCGCATGCTGGAAGCCGTAATGGATGTATGACCGCAACTGGAGCCGCAGTCGATCTGCACTGACTTCGAAAAAGCCGCCATGAACTCCATGCGAGTCGTCTTCCCGGGCGCAGCGATATTTGGCTGCTTTTTCCATCTGGTCAGAAGTATGAAGCACCAGTTGTCAGAACAACGTCTGCTTGCCCAGTTCAGAAATGATTCAACGCTCCAACATACCGCCCGCATGATTATTCCTATGGCTTTTTTGCACTGGGATATCGTGCAGGCAATCTTCGACCAGCTGGCTTCTGAGTCACCTGACGTACTGGAACCCGGTACTAAACTGGTTTGAACGAACCTACGTAGGCTGCAGAAATCGACGTGGTGTGCGGCGAGCCCCTCTATTTCCTATAGAATTGTGGTCCGTTCACGAAAGAACTTTGATAGGACATGACCGCACAAATAACTTCGTGGAAGCGACCCACATACGAATGAAACTGGAACTTGGTGCAGATCATCCTACAGTTTAGAGGTTTATAGAGGGGATTCGAAAAGTGCAGGCTGGTCGAGATCAGCACTATGAAGAATTTAACCGTCGTGACGAAGAAGAAGAGAAGAGAAGAATTTAACCACCAAGAAGCGAGTCCGCTTTCTTCGAGCCGATGAACGTATTCGACGTACACTGCGTGAAGGGGGCATAAGGTTCCCGGTTGAAATTTTGCGTGCAATTGCCCACTGTTTCGAGATAAACTGAACTTCCAAAATAAAGTTAGTTGATCTGTATCTTAGAACAACAGTCTGCTCTCGAAAACAGGTGCGTAGGACCGCACCCAGGAGTAATGTACTGTACACGGAAACGAAGCATTACAATTGCACTGCATAGTTTGGAAATTAAAAGCAAAGCAATGTGCTGGTAACCATGCCTTACAGTTGGCCAACGCGTGGATCAAAACTTTAAGCAAGTTTTCACCGAAATGCGCATGACGAAACGAACCCCGCACCGGAACACGCACGCCGAAATGAACACGCACTGAAACGAAACCCACACCGAAACGTGCGCACCGAAACGAATCCCACACAGAAACGTCCACACCGAAACGTGCACACCGAAGCGATATGTACCCTCCACATCATGCCTTACCGGTTTGCTTAGCAAATGTATCGACAGAAAATGCTTTGACAGTTCACTCATTGCTCATCATACATTTGAATAGTCAACATTGCTTTAGGTTGCAAGATTGCCCATTATCTCCAACTCTGTCGTTCTCACACCAGAACATGCTGGGTCAGCTATCTCTTCGCTCGTCGTACATTTGAATAGTAAATATAGCTTCAGGGTTAAAGCGCACCCATTCTGCACAGCTCCGTCGTTCGGTCGCCAAAAAATGCTGAACCAGCTCTTTTCGCTAGTCGCAAACTTGGAAAATAAATAGAGTGCACCAGCACACAAGCGCGCAATCTCTTTGCAGCTCTGTTGTTCGCTCATAAAACACATTGGTCTGTTCCTCTGTTATGGACACAATTCGTGATACGTCCTTTTCTGCCCTTACTTAAGCCTAGGCCATAACATAATGGACGCGTTTCCCATACAGACTATGAAATCAACACAACAGTAGGCATGGTTTTCTACCTTTACCTAAGCCTAAGCCATAAAATGAGGATCATGTCTCCCTTTTGGGTTACGAAAGCAATACGACCATAGTCGTCGTTTTCTGCCCTCACCAAAGCCTAGGCCATAAAATGAGGATCAGGTCTCCCTTTTAGATTACGAAACCAACACGACAATAGGCATCGTTTTCTGCCCATCCCCACTACCACCTCCACCATTTTCTCCCGCCTCTTCACCATGACTTTCCACGCTCCTCGATTTTACTGCTCGCAACATTGCACCCAATCAGCATTTGCCTAACACATCTGAAGACGATCAATCGGCGAAGCTGAAAGTACGGCACTCAAGGGTTGGGGGGTTGAGATTGACCTGTGCCGACGTTTTAACCGTTAAAATACAATAGTGCTTTAAGCTACACAAATTACACAATGAAGCGGCTTTTCTCAGAAGAGTGATGGCTCCTCAACATGGACGCTATCCAAGTATGCTGTAGGTGCATCCTTCTCCCGGTTGAATCCAGATAAGTGACAGTTCGGATAATCAAGGTCCAAAAAATTGAGGGGTCTCGATGACCAAGGTTTTACTGCATGCTCTTAGTAGTCCGTGAACATTCAAAACCACAACCGTTGGTAGGGCTACAATGCACATGTTCTCTGGCGGGTGGAATGAATATTTCATTGCTTTTTCATAAACTTGCAGTTTGCTTTGTCATTGCGCACGGACCCTGGATGGAGTGGTACTTTCCTAAGACAGAAGGCAACTAATAGTATGAAGGTTGGAGACTACCTTAGGACCCGCGTAAATTGATTATCTTTTCACAGTTGACAAGTTCATGTTGGAATAACACATGACAGGACGAATGGGTGTTCAAGCTTCTGCTGAACGGAAATTCTGAAGAGCGTGCAACAGCAAATGAAAGACCATAGTGATTCGTTCCTTGTGAACGGTACTGCCGATTTCCAAAATGGTATTTGTTTCGCTGTATATAAAATCCAAGTAGGTACTGGGAAGTATTCTTACTGCAATGCTGAATAGTGAGGCGCTGATTTAGCGTTCTCAGCTAAACTTATCAATTCTACATGTGCGCAAGACTGAATGAAGAAGAGGTGCTGCAATCTGCATGATGTATTAATTTTGAATGCAACACATCATGATATGCAACACTACTTTGGCATGATTATTAATTTGGAATTGGAATTAGGCGCAGAAATTGCACGGGGCAGCATGAGGAGTCATGGAGGACATACCTGAAGGTGGGAGTAAGGACACGTAAAAGGAGATGAGCCGTCAAATATGGAGTGGCCGCAAAAGCGGTAATCGGTCATTGGTGAACGACTGACAGTTCAGCCTGTGCCACCGCGTCAGTGAATTGGCAGTACGGTTACGAACTGACGTCGGGGCGAACGCTTGCGGCGAACGCTCGTGGTGAACCCCTCGCTGCGAACTCACGTGCTGCGATAAATGAGGCAGCATTGAATAACACAGGTCATATGAACTTACGCATAATTTTAGCATATTGTAGCATAATTACAATACCATTGGCGGATGTTTTGTCCTACTTCTTGATGCTACGACGAGAGAAAAGTTCTGCAGAGAACAATTGCCGGAAAGATCACACCCACGTGGTATGGATAATGCAGAGCTGAATGTGAAGAACAATAAGAAGAAAGTGCAAGAGAAGAGCATACGTGGCTTGCGACACGGACCTACTGCTGAAGAATTACGTGAAATGAATTTTTATCAAAGCAATACTAAGCTCGACCTGAGTCGACCAATGTTTGTTCGACTCATTCGGCAAATAGTGGAGGATGTGGAGCGGAAGAATCTCTGCTTTGACAACGCGGCATTACAGACGCTACAGGGTTGAGCAGAAGCATACCTCATTAAACTTTTTGAGGACACAAACGCTGCAAGCACGCACGCCAAAAAAATGACCGTCAAACGTGAAGTCTTTCGGTTCCATCATCTACTTCGCTCTGTGTATTGCATGAATTGATGATCTCCTGCATAGTTACTCCCATGTGACGAAGTTGTCAATGTATGCGCGTTGCAATTGGGTACATACCTTCCATATTTATCATCGTAGCATTACTCGCATTTATATTCATTTGATAATGATTATTACAAATGATTTTTACGAGAGCCAGTGAAACAAATTGCTATGAACTTGAGCATTGTTTGCAGTATTGCACGCGCACAGGGAGGATAGTGAATGTTAGACAAGGTTTACATAACGACTTTGCTGACGAGTTGCATAAGCTGTTACATAGAACCTACAGGAATGTACTTGCAATACAGCCTACAGAAATTGCCTACGCTGCTGAGTTGTCTTTGGTGTATGGAATAAAAGGTTTCTGACAAGCTATGAGCCTAGCATGCTTCCTCTATATCTGCTGCTATTCAGAGGAGTCGACGAAGTTCTCCGCATGATTTACCAGAGTTTCCCCGTGGTGGACAGCGCATTCGTGAAAAATTGTTTTACCTTGTCGTGTGTCGACGCTGCTTGCGGAATGGAGCGTCAAAATTTACGGTAGGGATGTGTATTGATCAGAATACTCTTATTGTCAATACGTTATGAAACAAAGTAGCCTAAAGCGAGAAGTCAACGACTCCTGACAAGTTTGCAACTACATGAGCACTGGACGAACGAAACATTGTTTGTTTTGCGTGCTGCGTGAAATCATTGAAACCTTATTGCTTTTCACCATTTTCAATTTCCTAGGCATCAGTGTCTAATCATTATCACACCAGGGTGCCTTTAATCTTGTCAGGGTTCTACCAGGATCCCTATCACACTCCAGCCCCCCCCCCCGCCTGAGGGACCTCTCACTTTCGATCCTCCCTGTGCCTCTGTAGTTCCCCATTGAGAATTACTGGGTTAGTCTAGTGATGATTGAGTACAACGCCATATTGATCAAAGTCAAAAATATTGAAAGTGGGGATGAAAAAGCGGGAGAAAATGTGGGAAATTGATATCGAGGATGGAAGAGTGGAGATGAATTAGAAAAGTAGATGGTGATAGAACTTGAGTAGTTGGAATAGGCTAAAAGATAGCAAATCTTCACGTGTTTGTTGGCTTAAGGTTAGGTAAGAGCAGAAGAAGATTCCTATGGCTGTGTTGCTTTCGTAATCTATATGGGATTCATAACCCTTATGTCAAGGTTTAGGCTTTGATAAGACCAGAAAACGGTGCTTATGGTGGTGTCGTTTTTGTTGCTGAACTTTGATGTCCTTTACTTTTGCTGTTAGTTAAGGTTATGGTGAAACATTAACTTTGTGCAAAGGTATAAGCTTCGATAGTGGCTGTTAGTGAAGCATGTGATGTAAACATCGTGTCGTGTCGTTGCTGTTTTAGCCCTGTCGAACAAGCATCGATACTCTCCCCTTGAACGTAGGACGTGCTAGACGGAACGATAGTCGCCGCAACACCAGCCGAACCAATCCAAAGATTTTAACATCGAAAAAGAAAGGCAAAGGGAAAGGGTGCGGTGGCAGGCACGAGAACACACCCACACCAAAGCGGGAAAAGCATAGTAATGAGCGCAGTGAGTCAGTGATAAGCCGTGCCACCGACACGGAGATAGGAGCGCGATGAGTCGACGGTGATAAGCCATGCCACCGCCACTGAGATAGGAGCGTGATGAGTCGACGGTGAATCAAGCTACCACAATGTCGTGAATTGAGTCCGTAACAGAGAAGGAGACTAGTGTTTGTTACGAGTGAACGACAAAGCGGGAGAGAGTGCGCGAGCTTGCAAGCTGAAGCCATACTTACTATTCAAAAAGTGTGATGAGAGAAAAGAGAGTTGGCTCAGCATTTTCACACTAGACATATGCTAACTAAAGCGATAAGGTATGATATGGCAACCCGGCGGCGATGGGTTGACGATGGCTTTTATTCAAGCCTCCGCCACACTAAAGTGATAAGGTATGATGTGGCAGCCCATCGACGACGGGGTGATGATGCGTTCTGTTCTTGCCATACGCGTTCAAAGCGGAACATCGTTTCATTCGGGAGAATGACTGATAGTTAACCGTTGAACTTCGCGCAGCTCTGTGCACGATTTGTCTAATACTCTGCACCATT